>OY979704.1:35528525-36128525 GCA_963855925.1 Inga laurina
AGGTGAGGTCGGCTATATGGATCGCACGACGCCATTGTACTCTGTCAAAAACCAAATTTTTTGGTATATTATGAATTAAAAGGTCTCTCTCTATGACTTCATGAAGCGTACGCTTCGGCCTTCCACGACCTCGTTTTACTGGACTCCATATGGCTTGATCCACCCTTCTCACCGATGCATTCAACGGCCTTCGTTGAACATGTCCCAACCACCTCAAACGACTTTCTACCATTTTTCCTTCAATAGAGGCCACTCCAACTCGTTCGTGTATATGCTTATTACGAATCTTGTCTTTTCTTGTATGACCACACATCCATCTCAACATCCTCATCTCGGCCACCCCCATTTTATGCTCATGTAATCCTATTAAAGCCTAACACTCACTACCATAAAGCATTGCTACGTCTTATATCAGTGCAGTAGAACTTCCCTTTTACCTTATTAGGTACTTTCCGATCACAAATAACTCCCATAGCTTTTCTCCATTTACACCATCCAGCTTGAATTTTGTGATTGACATCACCATCATTGGAATTTTATTACACATGACCAAGAATTGGAATTGGGCTAGTTTAAGCCAAATTATGGAACCCAAATGTACTACTCGTGTTCAACAAAATTGGAGTTAGATTTAAGAGATTTTAGTTTAGACAAATTAGAACAATTCATTACTACAAAAGAGGGATTCAATGGTGCCCCTTTTTTGGCATTTCTTCAAGAAGTGTCGTAGATAATAGTTTTTTTTTTTTTTAAAAGAAAGTTTAGAAGCTACGGCACTTCCTAATATAAGTGCCAAAGCTTAGTGTTAGGTTTGTGTGGCACTTTCCTAAACAAGCGCCATACAAAACATTTATTTAAAAAAAAAAAACAAAAGTCCAAGCTACGGCACTTCTCAAAACAATGTCGTAGTTGAGTTAATTTTTTAGCATGTTTTTTATTTGAAAAAAACTTATCCAGCGCTTAAAAATAAAATGCCGGATAAGGGTAAGAATAAGTCAAAAAGATATTCTTATTCAAAATATCATGTTGTAGTAAGTCAAAAAAGAAATCACATGCTTCATTTTGAGTTCCCAAAAAAAAAAAAAATTGGCTCTTAGCCGGCGCTTAATTATAAAATACTGGCCAAAACTAGCCTTAGCCGACGCTCTGTAATTAAATGCCGGAGGAGGCCAAAACTTGCGTTGTGACCAAGGTTACTATTCACTGCCTTCTACAGATCCGAAACAAAAGGGAAGACCTGACATTGAATAACAAAATGAGCTGAGGGAGAGAATGGAGAGCGCTGCAAGGAGTTTTGGGAGACAAGAGCTTCAACGAGAGGTAGAGAGGAAAGGGAAAGAGACGGAGAGCTACTACCACGGTCAATGACCTCCCCCTCACTATACTTCCATTGCTGGCAACCTGATTTTGGCGAGAAACATGGTAAGAATAGATTTGAGCTAAGAGCTTAGGTGTGGGGGGATTGAGACAGAGAAATCCGAGTCTTAGGGAGAGTTAAGAGACGGAGAGCTACCACAACCGTCGAGGACTTCCTTCTTCACCTCCACTGGCGTCTTCTCCACCATTGAGGTGCCGTGGAATCTGTCAGACACCAGAAACCAGAGCAATGTCGGCGACCTTCTTTCCTCTTCCACCGTCACCGAGATCGTCACCAACACCACCATTGACTCCTATTCACTTCCACCTTCCTTTAACCTCCAACCTCAGCCTCTTTCTATTCTCACTCTTCTTCACAGCTCATAGACATTCCCCTGCTTCCACAACTAGACCAGCTTTACCTACCTTTGTCCTCTCTTCAACCACCATCACCTTCTTATTCAATCCTCACCACTGATGGCAGCTCCTTCCCTTAACCACCATCACCTTCAGCTTCTCTTTCAATAGCTCTAATTTTAGAGTTCAATTTCCTTACATCTCTATGTTTAAACTCAATAGACCCATTCTCCAATTTCACCATTGAATTAGCCTGCCACTTTCTCCATGAATTTCCAGTATTTTGAGCAAATTGTGGGTGCAATTAGTGGCTAATGAGTGGCTGATTTTTCCTTGAGTCTTGGTGAATAGAGGAAGTGGCTAGAGCTTCAATGTGCTACAAAGGGGAGTTTATTAGATTTTCATTAGCTCATTATATGTATTAATTTGATATGTTTGATTTGATTTTAAAGTGATACATATTTGTAAGACTTGGATGAGTGTCAATTTGTCCTTATTGGTTAACTTTTATGTTGAATTTTATATTGGTGCACTTGTATTCTATATGATTATTATTGTGTGTGATGGATTTATTTCAAATTGAGAGTCGCGATAGTGCTTTCATTTAAGAGGAAACAAGTGTATTAAAATAATTTTCAAACACAGTTTAAGTGGTTTTTAACAATTTACTAAGGGATTACTATGAATGTGATCGTGGGATTAGTCATTAATTAGATAAATTGGACTCAATACATTTTCAATTTGACTTGATGAAAAATTAACTCCCAAATCATTTTAAGAAGCTAGGAAAGCCATTGACTTTACTACCAAGATTCATTTCTTCATATCCATCTCACTTCTTATAAAAATACCAAAAACAATAGTTTAGCTTTTAATTTATTTGCGTTAGTCTTTAGCTATTAATTTGAAAAAATAAACCCAATTTCCCCTTGTTTTCTTTTACTAATTACTTATGATTCAATAAAAAGCTCATCGAGAAGAGAGATCGTTCCTAGGTCTGCCTATATGCAATCCTTGGTAAATTTTTGATTATGGACCCCAAGGCTAACATACGAAAAGTCTTAATCACTGTCACCATGAAAGCTTGAAATAACCTCATGCATGTTGATTTTAAGGGTTGTTTTGAGGTCTTTTGGTTTAGTAATCTGAGCTCCAAAACAAAGCATGTATTTTGGGGTTTGTAGGGTTGAAATTCCTGAGGTTTTAAGCTATAATTTGAGCTTGCATGTCCACTTTTTCTTGTTGATCTTTCATTACTGAAAACAGAGTGCACATGCATGTAATTCCAGAAGTTAAAGCTTGAGTTTTTGAGTGATTTTGGTCCGGTTTCTTTGAGATTTAAAGATTTAAACATGTGTTTTAAAATATAAGAGTAATAAGAACTCATAATAGGAAGAGATAGGTGGTGTTCTTGAGGTTTTGTGATAGAGTGTCCATTCTGTAGAGTCAATGGTGCAGTCAGAATCGGGCAAGGTTTTGATAAGGCAAATGGTGTTCTCTGTCTATGAAATTTGGTAAAGCAATAGTACACATCATAAGCTTTAAAATGAGTCCTAGAACATGTTAATTGGATGTCTAGAATGAAAGTTATGATTTTTCCAAGTTTGGATAGAAAACTACAAACATTCTATTTACCAATTTTATTATTCTTAAAATTTTCTTTTAAGTTAATAATATAATATGGTTTCTGATCTTAAATGTAGAATATAGTTTGGGGTGAACTTTAGTCCTAAATGTGGGACTCTTTTAATTTTATCTCTTATATTCATTATTTTTCTTCAAATTAATTTTCTTAAGTTATAAACTGATGTATAATGTAATATTACACATAAAGTAAACATCTAAGCCATGATCGAGGCCTTGTCGCCCTACTGTCACCAAGAACCTTCTTTAAGAACTTTTCAAGCATGAAGTTGTGAGTTCAAACCCTTTATAAAGAGTACAATGAGTATGCAAGATATAGCCCCCAAAAAAAAAAAAATCAAAGCCATAGATTTACTTTATCATATATCTTTCTCTAGGATTTGCAAATTAGGTCTAAGTACTGATATAGGTATACATTTATTCAATTGAGAGTTTCGCCTTAGACATCAACCCTAGCTGCTATTTTAATAAGTTCTAATTAGAAACCTAATTATATGTAAACAAGGTGTTGGTTATGATTGGTCAACCGATCCTATTACTTTTAACCTATATTGTTTTCATGCCATTGTTGCATCACCTTTTAAAAAAGATTGATAAAAAGATTACTTGTAGCAGGTTTCCCCACTTTAAGACCCAACTTCCAATAGTTCTCCTCTAAATATTTCCTTTCAAGATTCTTACTTTGATCTACACTTCCAAGGCACTATTATTAATTACATACCAACTTTCGAATAACAAAGCATTAATTATACGTTTTTCTATCAATATGCATGCAGATTGGTTAGCTCCAGAGACTTATAAACTTGGTACTGGTTTTGTTCAATTTAATAATAACAATACTATAACCAACAAAAAAAAAAAAAATACTAATATCAATCAATATAAAATTTATGGCGAGGGAGCAAAAATACCCTTTATCCTTTTCAAGGAGAACTATTGGCATCATAAACAAATTTTGGGTATGATTTAACCTGCCGTGAGAGTTAACCAAAGAACAACTAAGTTAAATGTAGTAAAGATAGTAATCCAGCCTAGGTCGAGTCTATAAGGAGCCTTAATGAATGTTAACATTTCAAGTAAATCTATTGAACCACAAATAGACAAATTAATCACAGCATAGAAGAAAATAATTTTGGTTTAAAACTAATCCTATTGTTTATATTTTCTGATTTATTAAGGTGAGATGATGTGAAGTAGATGATGGGGAATGAATATTGAATGAGTGTTCTCCTAGGAATGTTGCTTTGCCTTCACTGTCCACTAATGATTCATGAGTTCAATAACCGAATTAACGATTTAGCTAACAATCTGCTAGCTACTTACAGATGAAACAGGCAATCGTATAAATCAACAATAAGCATGAGAACATTTGGATCAGGAGAAGAGCAATAACAAATCAATTCTTCTTAAAAACAATCAGAATCGCAACTGTTATAGAATATATTGAATCAATTAAGGAAAATAAACATATAAGCTAAAATCCATAATACGAAACAACAATGAAATCAGAAGAAACAATCTCAATCCATCATTTCACGACTCCTAATGGAAATCGATAGCTCTAGCTCAAAATCAAACAATAAAATCTTGAAATCTCAGGACTAGAGCTAACGAACAAAAAAACTCCCTCCATGACGATTAAGAACTCAGGTGCCGCTCCGTTCTCAGTCGAATTGCACGGTTAGCCTCTCATAGCTCCAGAATCTCATGCTCTAGAGCAACACCGAGAGAACAGAGACGTGGATAAAGAAAAATGACATAAAGAGCTAGAGATTGATGAGAATGAATGTGTCTCTGTAATGTTTGAAGCTCTTTAAAAAGGGAAAGTTAAATTTGAGCTGAAGATTCTGGCATCAGGTGAGAAATTCTGGGCGTCGATGATAATTGCACTCAAACCCTTACAACTTTCTCTGATTTTCACTTTAGTTTCCTTTGGAATCGATTCTGTTGTTCTGGGCGTTAGAGGTATTTATGTTCGGACTCCAACAACTTTCTATTCCTTTCTTAAAAGTCCTTTTATGCCTTTCTTATAGGTCCTTGTGACCTTTCTCTTCTCTTAATCATAATAAATGCATTTCAAGCACAATAATCCCAATAAAATCTTTGTTGAATAAGCTACAAAAACATATGATGAATCTGGGATTCATAAGGGTGCAAAAATCTATGATGATTCTAAAATGGCCACTTCTATTAAATTCCTTTATGTTGACTGTTTGATCAAACTTTTGACCAAATAAAGTGAGGGTAAAGAAGAAAAATTACCCTTTACCTTTTTCAAAAACAGTTACTGACACTATAAACAATTTTTGGATCTAAATATGCCTATGATGATTTTAAAAGGGCTCTAAAATGCTGTTGTCATTAAATTCATCATATATCCGTTTATTTTGACTTGTGGGCCCACTATTTTTCTAGTTGTACTCCACCTTGGTTATTTTGATAGTATGACATGGACCTCTCCCATTTTTAACCTAGCTGCCCTTTCAATTTTCTTACACCTTCTTTTGCCTTTGCCACCACCGCGCAAGAGATCCCACCCTGTGAGAATCACACCGGTGAGACCTACATCGGCAAGATCCACACCCCATCTAAAAGCAACGTCCTCCACCAGCCTTCATCTTCAACCAATTTTCACATCTCCCTATGCCTTTGATGCCATCACCCAAGAAAAATTATTGTTACCGCTGCAATGGAAGGAATATATCTCTTCGCCGGTGAACCATGTGACAAGTTCATCCCAAGGATAATGATAGGAGCTTTGGAAACAATGGGAATAGAAGAAGTGTTTTCAACCGGTTAAAATGAATTCATTCCACCTAGCTGCAACAGAATGAGATCACAAGCAGGAAGAACATCCTTGATGTCAAGTTAACTTAGCAACAACAAAACAAATCACATAATTTCCAGCCAAAAAAGGAATACCTCTAGGAAAACCTTATAACCTTAGCATTAATTTTTAACAGCACGTACTGATTGACAATTCCAAATCCATCAAGATTCACTATCTCTTTGTAAGCATCTTTGAAAGCAGCAACAAAGGACAAAATTGATTTTGTAATGACATGATCGGTTTCCATTAATTTTAATTTTGTACAATTCACAAAATCGATTTTCTAAAGATGTGAGTGGTTGTTTCTTATACAAAATCCTTTTTTTTTATTTGATCAAGGGTTCTTAGAGGGTAAAGGGTTATCACCTCTCATAACAAGTACGTTTCCTAAAATTTGAACTTGTGTTCTTCTCTTTACAGGTGAAGCCTCTTTCCACCTCTACCAATAGCTTGTTGGTTTATACAAAATCCATTTTGTGAAGATGTGATCAGTTGTTTCTTGTGTCTATGTTATCACTATAACAAATGAGATAAAAATAAATTAATGATTTTTATGTGGCATAATGATTTTTCGTTCTTAGAGATCATAAAAATCGAAAAACAATTCGATTTATATACTATAAAAAATATTATTAAAATTGAATTTTATATGTGAAAAAATAAATGTTGTTCAAGAGATCACACAAGGCCAAAGGAAATTATTTTAAATAAATTTTAGTTTTCTAATAGTAACAATTTTTATACCAACTCTTCTAATTCTACTCCCAAAATAAAGTTTGTCCCAATGAAATTTTGCAACATCTTACTCTATGGTCATTCATCAGAGTATTTTAGCTATTCAAGAACTACATGTAACCCAAAAGTACCATTGATTAAGCTAGAAACTTAAAATCTTTCTCAAAGTTAAGGTACCATGAATAATGAATTTACACAAAATCTTGGAAATTCATAAGTAATTCAATATAACTCCAAAATTAGTGGTTCAAATCTCTAGTTTTAGCTCTTAAAAACCTCTTTGATAGGAAAATAAGACCCATTTGGAAAATAAGACCCATTCAATATAACTCCAAAATTAGTGGTTCAAACCTCTTTCATTTCTGTTCCATTTGGTCAAGGACACACATAGTTTTCAAATCTGGACTGGGGATATTTTCATAGCTTTTAGCAGATTTCCAGGTCATATTTGTGAACTCGTATCTTTCTGTTACACATCCAAAAATCATGATTTAACTCACATCAGATCTGCTAAACGTATCTTCCATGCCAAAATCATGACTCAAGCTAAGTTAAATCAAACTATCTACAATAATACCATGAATTTTTATTGTTATGCTTAGCATAGCTCTTACCTTGGCTGATGCTTTGACTCTCATGATCCTCCTTATGGAGGAAAAATACAATCCTTAACATGTATATATATAAAATTTACATAACCATATATAATTATCATAACAGCCACATAACACAAGATGTAACAAACATAACAAAACTATGCTTCTTCAAGTCTCCATTTCTTCTAATCCTCCACCAGCTTCTCCTTCCCATTAAATGAACTTGCACCTACTATTGGTACATCAGAGAAAGGGGTGAGATTCGGGGGGAATCTCAGTAGCAAAGTATCAACTCAATATATAATATGCAATCATAATAAACTAAGCATGTAAATAGCCAATATATGAACAACACCTCACAAGTATATACATATGACCGGAACAAACTCAAGCAAGGATATTGCATGTTCAAAGGCATATCCATTGCAAATAAACATGCAAGCAACAAAGCACAAACTACATAAGAGTAAGTTTCACTACCTTCTACTTCTTCTATTCCAAGTTACCTCCTCTTGGTTGAATTTCTGTAGTTTTATTTCCTTCTTTGCTTGATAGGAAAAGTCAAATCCTATTAAAAACTATATTCATGAAAGGGGAGATAAATACCCAAACTTTGTGATACTTAATTTGCATAATTAATCTCTCCCTATGACTCTAAACTTTAACTCTTTCAATTAACTCTTTAACTCTGCTATAAGTATTCATTTCCGATTCCAATTGGTCTAAGCATGTGCTTTGATCTTTATCCCACACTAACTCCTCATTTAAACTTATAGGATATTCATTTTCAACAAATTCTGCCCTCTTCTTGGCAAAACTGTGGGTTTTCAAAACAGAGATTAGGGGAATAGTTACCAAAATTTAATACTCTTATTCTATATGTCATATGAAGTCTTCTAGGAGCCATAAAAATTCAATTTTTAAATTCCTTGTCATCTAAACTCTTATAATCATTTAAATAGGGGCACTTCCTTAAACTTCAGTTTCTTAGGATTTAGTTTCGATTGATATGCGTACACATATACCTAGTATGCCATTTATGTTACTCTATCAACTTCCAATTCAACCTTCTGCATATTTTTTCCCGAGTAAGCATCATAGACATGGTTCTGGAATTTCTTTTTCTAGATTAACACCATCCCTCCCATCACAATTTAACATCATTTATTGTATACTTTGCATGGCACCTTGTAATACATATACTAGCTCCTAAGTGCATTAACTCCTTCAAAATAATTCGAATAGCAACCCTGTTTTAATTCTGAAAATTCCCAACTTCAGAGATATTATTTTTGCCATCATATTGAAATATTTAGGCATGCTTTGACAAACAGTAACTTCTAATAAGCTTGCATCATAAGAACTTTGAACTCTTGAAGCTTCCACCAAGTATCATACATGTAAAACTCTTTTATTTCACATTTGCATTCTTTTGTAAAGTTTCCCCCAAGAAAACAGAACAAAATCCTTTGAACAAAAAGCTCCAAATTCGAATCTGCATTCCCCTTGTGCTCGATCAGTGAGTTATTACGCACTCTTTTAAGGGTGGCTGCTTCTAAGCAAACCTCTTGGCTGTCTCTACACTTCTACCTCCTTTATCACTGAGCGGTCATTTAGGGCCCTTAGCTGGTGATCCGGGCTGTTTTAACCATAAAATATCCCACACAACCTATATTTCATTATTCTATCAAGTCTATTCATCCATCCCTTTCGTTTCCTCACATTCTCTCTCTAAAAACCAGATTAAAAGCTCTCATCTACTTGCAGAAAACACAACAACTGCAGAAAATATTGATGGAATACGGTTTAGGATCCTTGCGTTCCTCTAAAGGTTTGGTAGCCTGCGAGAGAAGATTCTTCCTTCTTCTTTAATCACTTCATCTGGTTCCATTTCTTTCGCCTCACCACTCTCTCTCTATTTTTGCTGCTTTTAGATCGTAAATGAGAGGGGTGAGGGAGCTGCTAATGTGTTTTATTGAGGAGAGAAGCAGATTCTTTTAATTTCATAGGTGGTCCCACATGAAAGCTTATCCCGTAAGCTTGGTTTAAGCATTTTATTGGGCCAATCTTTATAAAATATGGAGCTCATCTTCTTAATTAGGTTAAGCACGTCTTGGGTTCCCATTTCGGTCTTAACCATGGCCCAATTCCATTTTTGAGCTTGAAGTAGTGAGATTACCACTATTCCCGTTTTTTATGAGTACTAAATTACCAAATAAATTCAAAAAAATTAATCCTTAATACTTTATAAAATATGGAGCTCATCTTCTTAATTAGGTTAAGCACGTCTTGGGTTCCCATTTCGGTCTTAACCATGGCCCAATTCCATTTTTGAGCTTGAAGTAGTGAGATTACCACTTTTCCCGTTTTTTATGAGTACTAAATTACCAAATAAATTCAAAAAAATTAATCCTTAATACTTTATAGGGATTTTCTATATTAAATAGCTTCTGTACCTTATAAAATAAATTCCCTAAAATTTATATGCTAAAAATCATCTTCTATCTAGTTTCCTTGAATTTCTGATGAAAATAAGCTCTTAATTCCCATAAGTTAGTTATAAAGTTATTTTGGTCACTTTTGGAGAATCAAACCTCTTCATAATTTTCATAATTCCCCAAAATAATTTTCCATAATATTTCCTCAATCTTTTTAGGCCACTAAATAATTTTAATAATTACTTTAAATCTTGTCCTTATGACATAACTAATACATTCGGCTTCACTGGGCTTCATAGTCTACTTAATGCAAACTAAATATTAAGCTTCGAGGCCCAAAATTGGGGATGTTACAAATTTTATTTCACCCCTTCCAAAATTATTTTATTATTGTTAAATTTTAAATAAATATATATTTGAAATTGTATTCTTTTATTACATTCATAGTTTTTTTAATAATATTATTCAAAGTATTCTATCACTTTATAATATTTGGAATGATATATTAAATATGTAGGAAATGAAAATGAAAATTAATGAAGATAAATGTTAAATAATAATTACAGTATACATAGTCTGCCAACAATTGGCGAGTGCTTATGGAATTCAAACTTGAATTCTCCTTATTGTTAAAGTGTAAGGATGACGTATCTTTACTTGTTATTATGTAGACTTTGTGTAGATTAAAAAGGATAAAGTTAGAAAGTTGTCAAATTTTAAGGTAGATATCATGATATTTAAAATTTTTCATAGTTCAAAACATATTAAAGTGACTTATGAATATAAACAAATATTTTAAACAAATAAAAATGTAGTGTCCCAATAGTATGTGTGTAGTCCCATCATCCTTACTTGATGTGAAGATCGAAAATCAATGATTTCTACACTTTATTTTTTTTAAAGTGGGTTAGTTGGAAACCCTAGCATTGCAAATGCCATGGCAACAAAGATGTCTGAAGAGAGGTTAAACCCTCCCCTTCATAAAGATTCTTTGGTTTGAAGAAGCCATGAAGGTAAGGGGACGCTCAATCTTCTAATTATCTTTTGGACTTCTGTTCTCATAATACACGTCCACCATATATATATATATATATATTTGTGGGGTCTTTTGTACAACAAGAGATTGGTAACAACATGGGCCATCTGCTCTTTTATGCCTCAGAATTCATAGTGATGTGCTGTTCAATTAGTAGTATTTAGCAACTTGGGATTCTCTTTAGAAATGAGTGTTGTCATTTTAGTATAAAAACATACGTATTTATCTCAGACAAGTTTTGCATGGTGCTGCTGGTTGGATGTCTCAACAAGTTCAAGCACTTAGTCAGCAATTAATTGCCAGGGTCGACTCCAGTAGGCTGTTTTTCTTGAAGTGATATTATTTCCTTCTATATTCTTCTTTAGTAGTTGTGCCTTGACATGCCACTTGGAATCCAGGATACAGAGAGCGAACATAATCCTGTTTTGACTTCAAGAGCTGCAAGGTATTCTCCCTTCTCAATCTTTCTATACTGTAGGCAATTTTTACTGTTTATCAGGCATGTTTATTTGGGATTTACAATTTAGAATTTTATGACCTTTGATGCTGTTCTAGTGTTCTTACACATACACTAAGTTAACAGAAGGTTTTTTTGCGCCAGCTGGATCAAATCAAGGCAGCAACAATTTGACTCTGAAAGGATGGCCACTCACAGTTGAGTCATTTTCAAATAGTTTACGTCAAATATATCTCTTTTGGTGAATATGCTATGTCTTCCTAAAGTTAATGATCACCATGGCTCCCTGGGTGTGTGTAACACCTTACTCAAGAGTCACCTTTCAGAGTTGTTTAGCCATTTAAGAACATCATGTGACCTAAACGTACCCTTAAACAGACTAGGAATTTAAAAATTCTTTAAATTGAACTTAAGGTACTCACAATGTTGGAATAGGATTTCTTAAAACTTTGGGAATTCATAACTAATTTAATATAGCTCTAAAATTAGTGGTTCAAGCTCTACTTTTAACAAGATCTTTGATAGAAAAATAAGACCTGGAATCATATCTGAACCATTTGTCCAAAAACACCTATTTATCAAAACTGGACAAAGGAAATTAGCAGGAAATTTTCCAGATTTCTTAAACAATTTTGAAAAATCATATATTGTGATCTACACATCCAAAAAATATGAATTAGTACTCATTTTAAAGGTTTAGTTGTGTAATATAACACTTCTAAAGTTTATAACCTAGTTAAAATGTTGGCCCTATCAAATGTCTCTCGCAGTATCTTGGCTCATCAATAAAACAACAATTAACTAACATTACCTACTTCATACACTTTAGCTATGCTTTAATATAGCACTTACAATGACTTCTACTTGGCTCTTATACTTCTCCTTATGGAGGTTAGATACATGGAAAAAAATATAATTAACTTATGATAAACCTTTTAGAAATATATACAATAGCCACATGATATAATTAACATTATCAAAATCAAAATAAAGTTCTCTAGAACTTCCACCTTCAAGCTTCCCTCCACTAGCTTGCTCTTCCCCTTAACAGTACTTGCTCCTACTGGTTGGGTGCATGGGAGAAAGGGATGAGATTCAGGGGAATCTCTACAGCAAAACATAAACTCAATGTATAATCTGCAATAGTAATCAACTAAGCATGTAAATACTAAATAGCCAAGTAAGAATAATACCGTACGAGCAAAAACACATGGCCATGGTACACACTCATACAAGGATATTACATGCTCAAAGGTCTAACCACGGCATACATGGCAAATAAACATGGCAAGCAACCAAGCACAAACTATATAAAATTAAGTTTCACCATCTCTGGAATCTTCTCCCTTTTCACTTACTCCTTTAGCTTGTTCTTGAACTTATTTGTATTTCTTCCTCCTTTGCTTGATAACAAATGTAACAACTATAAGATTAGTAAACAGGACAAATTTTCCAAAAAGAAATTTAATTAGTGATTAAATGAATTTTGGTGTTTTAAGGGCATGTTTTCTTGAGAATTTTAGGAAAAATAGTTAAAGATCATAATTTGGCTCAAAAAATTTTAGAGAAATTATTTGAAAGCTTTATGAAGCTAATTAAGGAAGAAAATCCTTAAAAATAATTAAGGATTAATTTATGGAATTAGAAAATGAGTCAATATTGATTTAGAAATTTAGAAAAAGTAGTAACTTTATTATTTCAGACTTGAAAATCGGAATTAAGCTAGAAATAAGTCAAATTATGGAACCTAAAGAATTTAAGGAATCTTAAATTAGACAAAGAGAAAAAATTTGAGCCTAATGTATGTGACTAATAGGATATATATATATATATATAATAAAACGCACACCCACGCATGGCATTTTATAAATGTACACACGGTCTGCAATTTACTCCCACTTTGGACACAAGACCCGACCCACATGGCAAACCCAGCACCTAACAGTTGAACAATAAACACCTCAGCATCCTTCCATTCTCCTTTCTCATTTCATTGACACGGACATATACAAGCGACCCCACACACATATAACACTTTTGGCCAAAACGGAATAGAGAAGAGAGAGACGTGAGTGAGAGAGGGAAACCGGAGGAGGAAGGCCATCGGTGAAGAAGAGGAAGAAGGTGCCAAACCTCACATGCAAACTAGGAGTTGGGTTTAGGTAAGCCCGAAAAGTCTCCATCCATCTTCAATTTTGTTGATTGTTACAGTTTGGGGGGTGGGAGGAATAATTGAATCTCGGTCATGAAGATGAAGAACAATGGATTAAGGGTTCTAGTAGTAGCTAAAGAGTATATTAAAGACTATAATCTTGGTATTCGGTGTTGCATGAGGCTGGGCTTCTCTGTTTTGTATTGACCGAAACAGGGGCTTTGTGTTAGTGTGTGGTTTGAGTTGTCCTGTTTTGAGATACCCGAAATTGTGACTTGCCGTTACATTGTGTATAGTTTCAGATTATTTGAAATTAAGGCCAAGGAAAGTAAAGTTTTTTTTTAATAGTTTATGTAACCAGAGGAATTTGGTTGAGTAAATGCCTATCATTTGATCGCATATTGATTGGTGACCACTGGTTTTGAGTGTATCGAACAGGGGTTTGCTGTTTTGGAAGATATCAGAATATATATAGTTATAAGTGTAACGTTCTTTTCTTATTTCCACGTTTTCCATAATCCTCTCTTCTTAATTAACTAATTTTTGCATATATCCACTTTTGACTTTTCAAACTTCATATATTTGGCTACAATTACTTTAAAATTGGGATATTTATCCCCAAACATTTATTCTCCCTTTCTTTTCTTCATTTGGCCGAAATGGCCCCAAATTATTGGGAGAATAATTAGCTCTTGGCTTACTTGGCAAATTACCACTAGTTGTCTTGTTGTCTTGTTTTATCATTTTATTTTCTTAAATGCCATAAAAATATACGGAATATTAGGGAATATCATTATGCCCTCTTGGAACACTTGCTTAACCGAGGCTTAGCAGTCTACTGAATTCAGGCTTATTCTCAAGCCTTTAATCTCCAAATTCTGGATATTACATTTCTCCCCCTGTTTAATAAATTTCATTTTCAAAATTTGAATGTCTATAACTTGGGGATTCTACTAGACATTCAGTCCATCTCTCTCGTGTGTAAGCTCAATAAGCATGCAACACAATTATCATATTCAATCTATCTTTGCCCGCATATTGCACTACTGACCACACAATTTGTGTTATCGCAAACCTCACAGGTTGTATCATTATAAACCATACCACACTTCCGCTACTCACTTTGATGTTTCATACTATCAAATATAATAAAGGTGGGACTGCATTGTTTGCCCACCCTTGCCTTACTTCCTCAGTTGGATCCCGCTTGATGTCTATAATAACACACAATCATTCATAGAGAATGTGATGATACATGATTTAGTTCAGTCGGAAATGTATTCAAAGCCAACCACTGTTACAACCCCTACTTATTCTGTACCACTGATAACTCTCCATATTTTATACATTTAAAGATAATTGGAGAGTTATCTATGCAATTTTAGAAGATTCAATGAGATTTTATTGTGAAAAAGATCATATCAAAGTGGTGCATTATTTATGGGATTTTATTGTAATTAATATAGTTTTGAAAGTAATAATAATAAAAGAAAAAAAAACAAATTTAACTTATTTCATTTTATTATTAGTTTAGTGCTCCAAGTTGTTCTAGATTGATTTGTTTCTTCTTCCTTTATATTAGGTGATGCTGAGGCAGCTGAGTTCAAAAACAAAAACAAAACAAAACAAGAATGGTGCTGTGGCAATTTCGAGCCCAGTTCTCCACGGTTTGGGCCAAAGGATTAGAGTCTTGGACCAAAGGAAGCTGGACTGAAATGCAATAGAGGAGCAAAAGAAAAAAAAAAGGAGGGGAGACCTAGAGAAGAGGCGCTGGACAGAAAAGAAAGGGAAAAAGGAGCGAAGAGCGACGGGAGAAAGAGGGCAGCCGCAATACATTGAAAGATCAGCGGAGAGTGAGGAGCTGCACAGTGAGACGGAAGCACAGCCGCAATTCATCTTCATCTTCTAGAGCTAGAGAGCGGTGGCTGCAGAGGACTTGACAGATATTGGGGGGCGGACTGTAGCTTCGTCTTTTTGGGAGTGCTTTGAGCGAAAAAACCAGAGAGGGGAAAAGGTGCTTGGTTCTCTTCATCATCTCCACGGGAGGACGAGAGGACTGTGGAGGTGACGTTAGTGAGGACCAGAGGCGCCGTCGACAAGCTTGAGGAGAGGTGAAGAGAGGGAGACGGACAGAGATCGTTGGAAACAGAGGAGGTGGAGCAGCTGAACCAGAGGAAAGGAGTTAGGCTAGTTACAGTCAGAGTGGATCGTCTTCTGCTTCCCAAGCTAAATTAGAGTGAAGAGACCAAAGGAGAACTCCATTCATATACTCAGTTTGCACTTCATTGATCATCTCAATTCCTTTTTCCTTATGGCTCTCAATTCTGAATTTATTGCTGTTGATTTTGAGATGATGCTGTGTAGCTAGTTACTTTGCATTAGGATTATTTCAAAACATTGTAAGGATTGAGACTTATTATTATTATTCCCTTTAGTTGTTAATGGCAATTATGTGTTAATTTTATCTTGTCCATAATGCTTCTAAATGACTGGCCATCACTTAGATTGTTTTGTTCAATTAAATTAAGCTTGAGAAAGTTAATTTAATTGTAGAACTTAGATAAAATTATGCTAGACTTGAAGTTTAGGATTAAATTGATGGTTTGTTAGTAACATGGAGATATAGTTACTAACCTAGCATTGCCAAATTAAGGTTGTTGCTTAATGATTATTTTCTCTTAACTGTAGCAAGAGATTGTGCATGTTAATTGAGGATATAAATTTGGTTTTGACTTGAGAAAGCTTAATCAAATACCTTTGAACTTTAGACTAACCCATCAAGTCATTTAATTTCTATTGGAATGGTAATTACTTAAGTCTCATGAATTGCAATGGTTAGAAATAATCCTATGCTCCTCTTGTTTTGAAGTAGAGTTTTAATTTAGTTTTAGTCAAATTGCTTTCCTTTTCTTGAATTCAAATAATCTTTAGGATATAAACTCTCTAAATGGTTTTACTCAACCTAATTGATAGCATAATCATGACAATTAATCCACTTTTGCCTTAGTCCTCGTGGGAACGATATTTACTTATCACTTTATTACTTGGCGCGACCCGTGCACTTGCGGTAGCGAACAACCACAGTCCTTTTATTGGGCATATCAGTGTACCCGTAGGCATGGTATATCAATATACTCGTAGGCACGGTATATCAGTGTACCTGTAGGCACGGTCTATCATCAACCTTTAGTATCATTAAATCGGATCCTCTAGGATTAATATACGGTATAATCACTATTCATCATGGATCACCGTATATCATACCTACATACCTTTAACACCATGGTATTATTAAGGATCATTACTTAGCATGAAAAGTCCTCAAAACAGCCACTATGCCTCAAGTTTCCATAACTACATCAAATGAACCTTTCTGGGCAGTACTCACTGCAATAGAAATATTCCGAAATAAAATCAATACCTACATTATCATCATCTCCATGCTTCTAAGCATTCTTTATGTCATTTATAAACTTCTAATCAAAAGTCCAAACTTTTAATCAAAAGGTTCTGAGTTTCCAAGGCACTTCCTAAGGAGTCATCCCTGATCACGGTGGTGAATTTGCCATCTTAATAACTAGTTATGATACCAAAATGTAACGTCCTATCTTATTTCCACATTTTTCATAATCCTCTCTCATCAATTAACTAATTTATATACATATCTACTTTTGACTTTTCAAACTTAAATACTTGGCCACAATTGCTCTAAAATTGGGATATTTATCTCCAAATATTTATTCTCCCTTTCTTTTCTTCATTTGGCCGAAATGGCGTCAAATTATTGGGACTTGAAATACTCTCTTTTAGTTGCCTCGGGGTTAACAAGAATAAAACCAAATTAATGTAATATAGTGCACAACTCAGGTTGTTTCACTTTGAGGAGCCGATTATGAAACTAATTCCTAGTAAACTAAGTAATTACAATGCAAAATTGTCAAGGGTAAAACATGATTGATTTTCAAAACTATAAATTGAATTCAATTTAAAAAATATATTTTTAGGATTTTCAAATAAGGAGGAATGAAAATAGGTGAAGAATGCAAATGATGAAGATACTCTTGGAAATAGTTTTCAATGGCTATCCTAGCTCAATTAAGATATTTGGAGAGTTAATACACTAATCCTCTAAGATTCCAAACCTCATTAACCAATGAGTCTAGCATCACAAGAGAGGAACCCCTACCCTTGAAATGCTATTAAGCCCTCTTAATGTAATGAGTTTTCTAAGTTTTCTAATATACCAAACCCCATCAACTGATGAGTCTAATACTTAAACTCATGAAGCCATTCACTTAAGCATTATTAAAACCCCTTAGAGAGTGATTATAGAATAAGCAATGTATTTAGGTTCAACTATAATTTCAATTCAATCATACTACCTAATAATACCATGTTAAATAGATAGAAATTAATAGAATCATAGGAAACATATATATAATCATATATATATTGATGAATACAAATCCTCATTACAAATCCCAAATCACAATAACTCAATTCATAAAATAAATTGTAACTAAAATCATAGTCTCATTACATAAATGAATTTCTAAACCTAAGAAATAACAAATATAATGATCTATAGATAAAATAAACTTCCATTTGAAGCACATGTGAGCTCAAGTCATCACCAAAAGCACAAAATTGCCTAGCCACTCATGAGAAAAGCTTCAGGAAATATAATCGCACACTGATTCAAACATTCAGCCATATATGAAACACTAATTAAACAAATCAATTAGCATTAAATCAAGAAAGCTTGGTGGTGAAATTTTGAACCAAAACAGAACAGAGGAACAGTTAGCGATAGTAGAGAGCCAGAGAAGAGAATTAAATCTGCTTGGAGTTTGCCAGTGTGGTCGATGAAGGAGAGAGAGGAAAAGAGCCAATGATGGTGCTGAGATGATGAAGACGGTGGTGGAGTGGTATAGACCAGCGATGGAGGAAGATGAAGTTGGTGGAAGGACGGAGGTGGTGGAGTGCTGACGGTGTATTCGGTGGACCGCGGTGGTGAACGGATGCTGTGCCTTCAGCTTCCTCCTATCTCCCTTAGCTTTCCCGACTCCCTGCTCTCTCTCTCTCTCTCTCTCTCTCTCTCTCTCTCTCTCTCTCTGTGTCACAGCGTCTTCTAGTTCTGTCTCTCATCTTTTGGCCCTTCAGCTCTCTACTCGCGGCCTCTCTTCTTGTGATAAGAGTGAAGGTGATGAAGGTGATCGAAGTTTGCGGCTGCTGGTTCTCTGTTTCGTGCCTCTGCGTCTTAATATCCTTTTCCCTCAGCTCTCCAAACTGCTCCAAATCTGACCCATGCCAAAACGATGTGTTGAATTTAGTAGAGCAAATTGGAATTTCTCAAAATTGGTGGACTAAATTGTCATTTTCAAAATTCAAGCCCAAAACTTCCATTTTTGAGTTTGAATCCAAATTTTCAAGTATTTTTAATTGAAAACAATTTAGCCATCATCAAATATTCTGAGAAAAATCAACGGTTAAGAGTAATTGAAATAATTTTGACAATTTCGCCCTTTTTACTCCTAATTTATTCCATTTACTCTTAATCTCAATTTGTCTCAAGAAAGACATTTTAGGCTCAATAACTATGACTAAATCTCCAATTAAAGTATAAAATATAGAATTAAAATAGGGATTTTTCAGGAGAATAATTAGCTCTTGGCTTACTTGGCAAATTACCACCAGTTGTCTTTTTTTTTTTTATCATTTTATTCCCTTAAATGCCATCAAGATATACAGAATATTAGAGAATATCATTATATCCTCTTGGAACACTTGCTTAACCTAGGCTTAGCAGTCTACTGAATTTTGGCTTATTTTCAAGCCTCTAATCCCACAATTCGGGATATTACAATAAGTGTTAATGGAAGATGATTTGTATGATTTTTAATTGCTGGTCTGGTTTGAAAAGCATCAATTGCATCTAAAGGAAGAAGAGAATAATTACGTAAGTTATAATTATTGGTTTAAGTTGTTTGATGTTTTCCCAGATCAATTAATTGCCTAACTATCTCGTATTCACTTTAAGTTGTCAAAACAATGATTTAATATACTATATAATAGTTGAAAAGTTTCAGGAGAATTATTCTGGGAAGACAAAGTGGTTAAAGAATTAAAAGGAATGTTGATATGTTGATGATATACCTTGTTGTTAACAGTTTTAGGATTGAATTGTTGAAGCTTGAAAGTAATTCTATGTTGCTGTTCTGATGTTCCTCAATGTTAAACAACTAATTCAATGCGTTTAGGAATGTCTTAGGATGTTTAAAAGTTGGTGTTTTGGAAGGATAGGATCAATAAACCTTTCCTTTAAATATTCTTGGCCAGCATCTGTTAGGTTGGAAGGAATCTCTAGAATTGAATAGCAAAGGCTGGAAAATGATAAGAAACTTTAATTTAGATAATGTTTTATGCTCCCAAATGAAGGACAATTATTCTAGATGACTCAAGTAAGTATAGAGACTTTAGAATTATGATTTAAAGGATGTTTTTAAAGCTGGAATTTTCCAGACTTGAGGAGGACACTTTGATAGAAGCAAAGGAAATAATACACACACACCCTCAGCCGCATTCTTTGTATGGTTTGCATTTTTTTAATATGGTTGATAGAAGATGACTTTTGAAGTTACTTTAAAAGAGTGCTGTTTAAAGAAGAAATGAATGGATTAAACTAAGTGGCATAAATAAGGAAAGAAGAGGGTGTGATAAAATGAAATTGAGGTGTTGGAATTGAATGGTATATGGAAATTGGTTGTTGCCTTTTAAGAATTTAGCAACTTTATTTGAAGTTTAGTCCATAGTGTGTGTGTGTGTGTGTGTATAGACTCCAAATAATGTTTATATCATTATTATATGGACAATGTTGCTATTGACATTCTAATGCTAAGCAAGTGCCCAAAGTATTAAACCATGAAATTTGGTAAAGAATATCAAATCATTGAAAATTCATGAGTTGAAGGACATTCCAAATGTCCCAAAACAAAGAAATATAAAAGTTATCATCCAAGATAACCAACCACTATTAGTAAAAGGTAGAGCAATGATTTGGGAAGAGTTAGTATAAGTTAAGAGTTGTGAATAATACAAGTGTTAACCCACCCTTGCATAAATGATAGGATTTGATATTTGTCTGAGCTCGAAGGAAAAGCTAATTGAAGAAGGTAAATTATAGGAAAGGTTGCCAGGTAATAACTTTTTCTCTCATATAATATGTATTGTTCTGCATGTATGTTTTTACTATTGATTATATTCATTTCATGAATATATGGAATTGATGTTGGACCAATGTGTCCTGAGGCCGTAAGACCTTATATGCGTTCAAAGTTTTACTAGACGAGGCCGTAAGTTCCAAAAGTACATATTTGCATAAGGTAGTGTCCCTGGGCGGTAAGACCTTATTAGCCTTTAGAGTTGTATTGGACCAATGTGTCCAGTGTTTGCTGATTGTGATGCATCTTGATTGTTGAATGTTGATCGTATGATGGTTTTTTTTAGCAAGATTCGTGAATTTGCATGTATTATGATTAACTATTGTTACCACTGAGATTCTCTTGAATCTCACCCTTGCCATTAATGATATATATATATATACCGAAATCAAGCAGCTCTAGGGGCAAGGGAGTGGTAATTGTAGATAAATAAGAAGGTGGAAGAGAAGAGTTTATTTTATGTTGGTTGTCTGTATAATATTTTGAATTAGACTTGGGTATTTTGGTAGCCTCTTGTGGCTACATGGATTGTATATATATGTATATACATAAATAGTGAAGAAAATATGCGTAGTAATAGAGGTATATAGCATAACAAACGTAGTAAGGGGTAGTTTTAGTTGATTTTATATATATGACAAAATGGTAATTTGCTCAAGTACGATAATTAAATTAGGATTGGGCAGTTGTATGTTAAAGACCCATAGTTTAATCATTAATATACTAGACAATGAGCAGAGAAGCACTCTGATATTAATAAGTGAAGCTAATAATTGATGAGTCATAATGAAGTTGCAAACCACTATATAACTTTTTTTGAAAGTTTTCAATTTATAAAAAAAGCCCATTCAATTACAGATCTGAACCGTGTGTTGAAGTTGGAATTTTAAATTTATTTTCAAAGATATATTTGTCTTAGGATTGAATCTTGGTTTAGTGGTTCAAATTCATTTTGTAAAAGCTCATCTAATAACTTCGGAATAAGGGTGTCACAACAAATGTCAAATCCTATAAATTATTCATGTGGAACAAGTTAATGCATAAACTAATTAGTGCCTAACCATTGCATAATAAACCTCTCCCCATGATCCCATCTCTTCATGAACCCATTTTTTCTTGGGCGAGACATGAACATAGGTGGGAAAAACTCCATTTTTGTAAATCATGCTTTTAAACATGTACTCTTGACATCTCCCAACATCATTTTTAATTCTAGACTCGAAGGCAGGCTCAGGCTCAAATTGATCTTTAATTCAATCTTACTGTACTAGTGGCTGGCCAAAAGAGGGGGAAAATAAAGATTAATGAAATTTAATCCTTTTATTACCAACCAAATGAGCCTCTAGACACAAAATATGTGCGGTTTATCTACTTAGAACCATTATTTCACATTTAAGAATATCAACCCCTTAACAGTTTTGGCTCCTAAAATTTCAAACTCATCAAATTTCATAGATCAAAATAAGACATACCATCCAATTACCGTGACATTTAAGCCTTCAATTTCAATTTAAAATTTTGGACAGTATATCTCTTGAACTGTAGTTTAAATTTTTGCCCAGATTAAACTGCGTCCAACCATTTGCCAACTTTTGATCATATGCATGGTACATCTTACGCAATATTATCAAATTCTAACATCCTTCAACTATTCACATGAAATGACTCTTGAAATTTTCTTCTCCTGTATTGGGCCTTAAATCTTCATTTTAAGAATCCTAAAACATTATTTAATGCCTTGAATCACTTGTTTAACATCTAGGGACTGCAAAACATCAACTACACTTAGTTTTCAAAGCAGAAAATATTTAATTTATCAAGCATCATCACTGCAACTCAGAAAATTGCAGCTCAAGAACGCTAATTTAAGAATCTTTCATCACATCTTAATTATATAAGACCGTCTTAGCATCAAGGAATACAATGCCCATTTCTTTATCTTGCAAGATATTTTCCTAAAAATGTTTTTGCTACAATCATCCTCTAGCTATTTTTTTTTTAATTTTTCCAAGAAAATAAGCCCTTAATCCTCACAAATTAAATTACCTTTAACATTATTTGGGCAATTTTTGTGGGAATTATTCCTCTTCATAATTTTTTCTAAACCCCAAAATAATCTTTCATAATGCTTCCTCAAATTAAGCTTTTTGCTTGTGACATACTTAAGATAATTGACTCAACTAGAGTTATTATTGAGCTTCTAGGCCCAAAGTTTGAGATGTTATTGGCAGGCTCTAGGGAGTGTCAGAAAAAAATATATCATGCATATGAAGAGGTTTTAAATGGCCTTTCTCTACTTAGAAGCAATGGCATGTTTGGTGTTGCATTTTAGCAATATCCATCCTGATGAGGTTTTCGATTTTGTCCTTTTTTTTTTTTTTTTTTTTTTTGCTTTTTAGGAGTTGAAACAACTGTTCTTTCTCAACAAAAGCCTTTTATATAGGCTCCTCAGCCGCTTCATGAACTACAAATGTTGATGTAAACTAATGAAGGTGCTAGATTCATTTTGATCATCATTCACACTCCTTCTATTGAAACCTTTTAATTTTTTATTTATTTATTTTTTCTTCTCACTTGGGAGCCACAATTTAAACCCCATATAAAATAGGTTCCTAACATGGTTTTCCTGAATGCGCAGTAAGGTTTCCACATTGAAAATCAAAATAAACATAAAAATTGCATAAAAAATTGCGTTCATAAAAATAAAAATTAGTTACCTTCAATTTTAAAAATTGCATCCGGCCTGTACATCCAAAAAAATTGCATACTGATTTTTTATTCTTTAAAATGATTCTTTTTTTATTCATTATTCATATCGAGAAAATTAAACTTATATACTAAAAAATATTATTAATACTGGATTTTATATATAAAAATTAAATTTTTGCAAGCATAAAAAATAATTTAGATAGCAAACTGACCCAAGTCCAAAGAAAGAAATTTGTTTTAAATACGTTTTAGTATTCAAATAGCGACAATGTAAATCTTCTAATTAACTCTACTCTCAATGAAATTTCATTTCACCCTTGCAAATTGTTAAATCTTAAATAAATAAATATTTGAAATTATATTTTTCTTATAAAGGACTGTCAAAATAAAATAAATGCAAGAGAGTTATATAATATAGTAAAATATGTTTTATTATAGGAGCACCATAAGGGATAAGAGATGTATGTTACAATCCCATAGTTTTCCCCCTAGTATATTATTCAAAGTTTTTCTATCACTTTATAATACTTTGGTCAAATAGCTTAAATAAAATTAAAATTAATTGCTGAGTCATCACTAAGGGTGTTAGAATAAATAAAAGGTAAGATGTTACTAAACCAGCCAAAACTATACTTTGGCCTTTATAATATTATTCAAGTTAAAGTCAAACAGTCACTATAGTTTAAAATAATTGTTCTTAACATGATAACCATGGCTGATAAGAGAAGGCAACTCTTTTAAAGCATGGTTGCTCATAAATCATAATAGAAGTTGAACACTTATGTGAAAGGTGTAACACCCATGTTTTCAAAGCGTATGGACGGCTGAAGTGCAATATTATCTTTAATAAGGAAACCGATAATCTTTTGTAAACAACAGAAGTTCCATCTTCAAACAGTGTGTTGAGTGGGTTTTTCAAAAATCTTTTCAAAAATCGTTTTCGAATTTGGTCTCATTTTATTTTATGATTCATTTCAAGCCATCCGTTTTAGGTTCATTTCTTCATATAAGAGTTTTTACTAATAAATTCTCTCCTGGAACCCAAACTACTATAATAAATTAACGGCCCTAAATGAATGGCTGTCCACTACTGATTCGGATGTCACTTTGCGTTTGCTTATACATAGGCGCTTATTTATGTGTCTACGATCTTGTCAGTATGAGACTGACCACACTTAAATACAAATTAAATACAACTCCAAATAGATAACCAACAGAAAATTAAATTCTAAGTCCTTTGTTTCATTCGCCCGTGTTTACCTTCTTGCCTGAGGAATTACTTGCCCGAGCTGAAAATTTGTTTTGGAAAAATAGGGTGAGATTCAATGAATCTTAATAGTAGCAGATATCACTCATATAAAATGAAAATATATCGTACCATGTCAACCAAAGTTTTAGTACAATCAACATATTCAACATTCAGAGATAAATTCACAATATGCAGAAAGCATAAAGTTACCAATTCAAGGACAACCGTCCCTTGCCACAGCGCTGGGAAATTCTACTGGGCCTGAGCCCTTCTCATCTGAATGCTTAAAATTCATGATGGAACAAACATGCATATAACATATCACATAGTATGTGAGGGATAAGTTACTACCTGACAATTTTTCCAAATCTTGATCTTGATTGACGTGCTTTGAATGTCCTGGGCAAGTGTCAAGTCCTATAATTTACGGGCAATGAGTTATTTCTTAGTCCAACTCTTCATAAATTATTCTCTTATGTTGGTTACCATTAGGGTCACTACATTAGGCCCAATATAAAGCTAATGAGCTCAAGTTACTCCAGAGGCTTAACTCAATTCTTAAAGGTCCAATTCTATTACCAAACTTTTAACTTTGAATTTTCGCACATTTACCAAAAACTGACAGATTTTTCACTGAACTTTGAAAAATCATAACTAATTCTAGAAAAATTCAATTGGGATGATCCAAAATTCTGTGTAACCCTTATTAAGTCTATTTTAAGGGAAAAATACTTCCCACAGTCTTCTGTGCACAGACAATTCCCAGATTTTACGTCTTCCCTTGCTGCCAGAAACTCTGACCAGATTTAATGGTCTACTTCAAACACTCATATCTCCTAACATACTTATCAAAATCCTTCATAATAACTATCAAATTAAAGGTCTTTAAGTGTACTTTAATTCTGGAAAATCTCATCATCATCAGATGAAGTTTGAATAGTGAACTTTTCGCCACAACAAAACTGTCAGACAAAAACGCATACTGGCAGCGTAGTGAACTAAAGTTCTAGTATTTAAGCTTTTTAATTGGTCTTCTAAAAATTATAATCAAAGCCTATTCTCATCCAATTTTTCGTGTAGAATCCAATGAAAAGCTCAAAAAATACCAAAATCAAACTCTTTCTACCAAATTTACCTTTGACTGAGACTGCTCTCCAAAAACAACAAAAGCAAGTTTGCGTTTTTGAACTCCAACAAGTCTAATACTTCATTAATAATCATATATCACCTTATACATGATTTAAAATATCTTTAGTCTTGAAAAAAACCCCTTGGTCGAATTACATGGTTGGTTCAAGAACAAGGAATAACTCAACAAAAACACGAAGTAATCGGTTCAAAATGAAACCTACGCTTACCTCTTCGAGTTCCTACAAGTGGTTTAGTATTCCGGCAGCACTCCGGCTAACTAACTGAGACAAAACACCTCAGATGAGAAATCTGAGACCATAGAATTGAATCTCTCATCAAGAGAAACAATGCTTATGAACACTCTAAGAGCAAGAAAAGTGATTTAGAGAGTGAAATTGTGAGAGACTCACTTACCTTGCTTCTGCGTTCTTCAAGTTCACCACCTTCTCTTTATCTATTTTCTTTTCTGTTTTTCTTACTCTCTCATATCTAGCCGAATAGAAATGAAATGAGAGGGGAAAGTGTTTCAATTAAATGGCCAATTGTGAGAAGAAAACAATTGATAGTGGTGTCTTGCTTTTTGCTTTAAGTGTGCCCATATCTTCCAAGTGTTGATTGTCCTTTCTCTTCCTTGTTTTGTGCTTTGGACGAAAGTGTGTTGATTACTTGATTGAGTGTGTGTGGTGTAGTGTGTGTGGGTGCTTGTGTGTGTTGGCATGTGGACCAACTCCTTCTATCTCTTTTCCTTGTCTTGACGGAATGTGTGTGTATGGATGAGGAATTAAGTTGATTAAATATTATCCTCCTTACTTGTTGTGCTTGACCAAAATTTAAGAGACTGGAGAGAGTATGATGTTGTGTCCACATATAGATGCTTCTTGTGTGTGGCGTAGTGTGAGTAGGTGGTTGTGTATGTGTTGTCATGTGGACCAACTCCCTCTCTCACTTTTCTTCATGCTTGGCCGTTCTTCTTGACTTAAATGGGGAGGGAATATATTAAATGAACTCTTCCTTCCTTGCTCCTCATGTATTGGCCGAAATAAGTGTAAGAGAGTAGGATGAGATGATGTGCAATGTTAGGTAGATGTCTACCTCTTTCCCCCTTTTGCTTTAACTCTTGTCTTCTCATCTCTTCATTCTTTAAGTGCTTGACCGATTCTAATGGCTGAGGATATGGATGTGAAATGTTATTTGGTCATCATCCAATTAATTCTTTGGCCGACATGCTCCATTAAGGAGGAGGGAAATATGCAAATAAATATTCATTGCCCTTGCATCATGGTGTGTGGTAGGGAAAAGTGCTTTAATTAAATGGACAATTATGGGTGTGGTGTTAGGTAAATGTTGTCCAATTTGTCTCTTAAAATTTTTGTTTTTCAAGGACAAATCTTAGCCCTTGATTTTAGCTTCCAATTCTAACCTCAAAATCACATGGTAGATGTCCCTCTTGCCCTTGATTATGGCAATATTAACTAAATTGCCATTGGGTCTTACTTAACTTATGTGGTTAAATCTTGGTCAAGAAAAATAACCATAATCATCCTAGTCTTCCCTTCTCCCAAAACCTAAATTTAACACCATGTAAATTTTTCTTTTTGATTAATTTAACCTTTACTCAATTTTGGGATGTTACAAAAGGAATCTTAGTATTGGAGGGAGGGGGGGAGAGAGGAGATACAAATTTTTTTAGTGCGTTTAGTACTTTAATTTGCATAGGGCAACGGAGGATTCATCAAATTTTTTTCAGTGGGGGCGTCACATCACATGTTTCTCCACTCACAAATATCCATCCTAATGTTACACTTTAAACCACAAAGGTAGTTACGTTGTTGCTTAAAAAAACAATGAAGGGAGTGTCTTTAATGATAACATCAAATTGGATGGATGAGTGATTTTATATATAATTTTCGATAACATTAATTAGTTTAGCATGTCCTTATTAGCTATATATATAAGGCTAAGAGTCATCCTCACTCAACCTACACAAATAGCCTCCATGTGCTCTGCCATATGTGAACTGTCTAATTAAATTTGACGCATCCCTATTTTTTAAATCTGAACCAAGTCTTCAAAAGCTAACTCCCTCAAAAAATTTTCATGTACCTTGCATAATGGACAAATTAAAGGAAAAAGAAAAAGGAAAGGAGGGGAGAGAAGAAGTATACGTGCATTCAGATGACACTCCAATCCCAATCATAATACCCTATTCTTATTATACTACTACCTCATACCCTATTTTGTGTTCACATGAACCACTACTTTGAATGAATGAGTTACCAGTACTCTACCCTTTTGCCTGTGTTTCGTCTTTATCTTTTTTTACCCAGATAATTAACCATCGTGCCAGTACTATCTGATGTGTCGTCCCCCCCTTTTTTCCCAAACAGTACAAAGATTCGCTGAGTCATGTTCTGATCTATAAAAATCAACAGAAGGTGATATGCGTCTAATGTTATTTGTAAGATGATATTCTAAAAGTTATATGGTTGATTTTGTATCAGATTAAATAATTACGTGGAGGCTGTGATATAGTCAAGTCTTTATTCATATCAACAAACCACATTATGGCTCCTCTAAATGAATTTGTACCAAACAATGTATCAGAGAAAGTCATTTCAACGCCGAAGCTGCTTTTTAAAGTTATTAACTATGGTTAAGTGTTACGGTTCAGTAATG
This sequence comes from Inga laurina, assembly GCA_963855925.1. Taxonomy (NCBI): domain Eukaryota; kingdom Viridiplantae; phylum Streptophyta; class Magnoliopsida; order Fabales; family Fabaceae; genus Inga; species Inga laurina. The sequence continues at coordinate 35,557,112 of OY979704.1, forward strand.
TGGTTAACTATATCCCTTTTAATTTGATGGTCCCTTGATTAATCTGATTCACACCCTTTCATTCAATGTGGCTTCCAAATAAGTATATCCAATATCAACAGCCATAATTCATTTCAATAATAATAATAATCATCTTCTTCAAAAGTACATTCCAGTAATAGCTCTCATGCCAACAAAAGTCTAAAATATTTTCATAAAGTACTTGACATTGGTGATTTAATATAATTAGAGAAAGCAAGATATATATATATATATAATATAATTAGTCATAAATTAAATGTACAGAAAATGGAAGTGTAATTTGTATATTGTTTGAATAATAATGTTGGCGATTTTGCTTTCGGTGCAATACACACACACTCTTGTATATTGAGACTCGGCCACGTACGAAGGGCAAAAACGTTTTTTGGCACCCCCTGCACTATTCATCTGTACTGACACATGACTGATTCGGGTTTTTGGATTTCACTGCATTGAAATGGAATTTTACTATTTCGAAGGTATTTTATAGGGATTTTCCCTACAAACAATAATCAAGTTTCAAACAAAAAATTTAAATAAGAAAATAAATCAAATTAAATGAAATACTCCCCTTTTAATCCATTGTCAACAGTGACATGCATGGACACGTAGGAGATACATGCATATTGATGATGTCAGCATGCATATTGATGATGTCAGCATGCATGGATTTGTAGAAGACACGAATGGTTTCACGCTGGAAGAGAAATGAGAACATGATGCATGGTGAATGGGACTGTGGCTTCAGCGTGGTTGGAAGATTTGGCAGCTCCCCTGTTCTAAGTTCTCAGCTCTGCAATTTTGTGAGGAAAAGAGGTCACCGGAACTGGGGAAGGGTGGCCGGAATACTCGCCGGAAATTCACAAGCTTGCTGGAATAACACGGAAGGTGGCCAATGGGACTGATTTGATGGTGCTTTCCGGGTGAGAACCATGGCAGTAGTGAGAAACAGGGATTAGAGGCCGCCGGAAGTGGGGGCCGGAAACTTGAAGACCGCCGGAGTTGAAGATGGAAGTGAAAAGTCGAAGGTCTTGGTATTTGATTGACTCCTCAAGGCGCTCAAAACTCGTAGCAACACCCCAGGAAGAGCTCTCGTTATCTACTCCCAAATGCCTCTGGTGTCTTTTCTCTGTTTCGGAGCTAGCAGGCGTTGAAGGTTCCAAGTCTGGCGGCGATGGATGTAGATGACGGTGGAGAGAACGGAGGAGAAAAACCAAGATGGCTGTTGGTCCGTCACTGCAAGGAAGGAGAGGTGCTCTGTTTCAGTGTTTCCTCTTCTATGGTTGTGTACGGCAAAGGGAAGAAGAAGCCGGAGTTGAGGCCGGAATTGTATCTCCGATGATGAGTGGTGTTGATGGTGACTTCCGTCAGTGAGAGAAAGAAGAACACAGAGATAGTTCTCCTCTCTTACCCTAAGCTCCGGTGGTGCAACTCTCACTTCTGTGTTTCAAGCTTCACTACCAACGAAAGTGAAGGTGGTGGTAGAAGGAGGTCCGAAAGAAATGGGGTTGGTGGTGTGATCAGAACAGCGGAAAAGGAAGAGTAGAGATGGTGGCTATATGGTGAAGACGATGATGTACTGTGTTATGCAAAAGAAGGTGGTGACAGTGATGAAAATGATGGAGAGAAAAAAATGCCGAGGCTTGTTCAATGTGAATGGTGGTGATGAAGAGAAGAGGTCGGTGGCGATAGTGATGACCTCTTTCTTGCTTAAACTCACCATTCTGTAGTACCTCGGTAAGGAAAAATGGAAAAGGAAACTGAAGCTACAAGGGCGAGCTCTGGTTGAGGGGTGTCAGGATGGTCGCCGGCGGCAATGGTGAAGAAGAGGGGCTCGCCGCCGTCGACAAGAAGAGGAAGAGAGGAAGAGGAAAAGAAGCATGTGGTCGTGTGTGAAGATGAGATGATATGTGTTTTTAAATAAGGAAAAGGAGAAAGTTGGTGAAGATTATGATGATGCCCCACGTCCACCTACTTCTCCACTTTGTAAATTTTCTTTTGTCTTAAAACACCATGCACCAGCTCCATCATTCAGCTGAAAGAAGAAAACGAAATGTTCATGGTCCTAGTAGCTGGAGGAGGAAGAAAGAAGAAATAATGCTTGGTGCTTTTCATCAAAGGTCGATTGCACGTGAAGCATGCAAAAGCTGGTGGGTCATTTCCTGTAATTTTCCCCAGCCCGTTTTCTTCATGGAGATGGATCCTTTTCTGTAATTTTCTCTGGCCCCCTTTTCTTCATTATTTAGTAATTTTCAGAATATTTGGGCCGTTTTCTATAATTTTCCCTGTCTTCAAAATATTAATTCTGAACCGCAAAATTGCCCATTTGTTCCCAAAACACCTAAAATGAAAAATTAAGCACAACATAGCAACAAAAGCCCAAGAAATCCTTTGCATGAATAATTAACAAATTATGATCATTTTGCTCTTATTTATACTAAATTTAATGTAAATGTCTTTTACTCAAATTAATGCTTAATAATACAAAAATGCCCCAGAAAATACCTTAAAATCCTAATTCAATTATAAAATATCATATAAAAATATAGTTCAATAAAAAACATATTAAAAGTGACTTATAAATAGAAACAAGTATTTTAAACAAATAAAAATGTAGTGTCCCAATAATATGTGTATAGTCCCATCTTCCCTACTTTATGTGAAGAAAATCAACGATTTCTACATATTTTTTTGAACATTTTTTAAATGGGTTAGTTGGAAACCCTAGCACTGCAAATGAGATGGCAACGAAGATGTATGAAGAGAGGTTAAACTCTCCCCTCCAGAAATATTCTTTGGGTGATGCAGCCATGCCTGAAGGTAAGGGCACGTTCAATCTTCTAATTATATTTTGAACTGCTGTTCTCTTTGGAAATAAGTGTTGACATTTTAGCATGAAAACTTACGTATTCATCTCAGACAAGTTTTGCATGGTGCAGCTGGTTGGATGCCTCAACGAGTTCAAGCTCGTAGTCAGCACTTAATTGCCAAGGTCAACTCCTGTACGCTATTGTTCTTAAAGTGACATTATTTCCTTCTATCTTCTTTAGGAGTTGCGCCTTGACATGCCACTTGGAATCCAGGATATAAAGAGTGAGCTTAATCCTGTTTTGAATTCAGGAGCTGCAAGGTATGCTTCCTTCTCAATATTTCTACACTGTTGGCAATTTGTACTGTTTATCAGGCATGTTTATTTGGGATTTACCATTTAGATTTTTATGACCTTTCTTGCTGTTCTAGTTTTCTTACACATATGCTACGTTAACAGAAGGTTTTGTTGCGCCAGGATCAAATCAAGGCAGCAACAATTTGACTCAAGAGATGGCCACTCACAGTTGAGTCATTTTCAACTAGTTTACATTAAAAATATCTCTTTTGGTGAATATGCTATATATATATATATATATGCCTTCCTTAACTTGGTGTTCACCATGGCTCCCTCCATGTGAGTACATGGTGTAACACCTTTTTTAGGGTCACTTGTTAAAATTATTTAGCCACTTAAGAACTACATATAACTCAAAAGAACTCTTGAAAGGACTAAGAATTTAAATATTCTTTAAATAGAGGCCACTCACTATGTTGGAATAGGATTTCCTAAAAGTTTATAAATTCATAACTAATTCAATATAGCTCAAAAGTTAGTGGTTCAAAGGTCTAGATGTGTACTATAGCGCTGCTAAAGTTTATAACCTGCTTAAAATGTTTTCCCTGTCAAATGTTTCTCCTAATATCATGGCTTATCAATAAAACAACAATTAACTAATATTACTTACTTCATGCACTTTAGCTATGCTTTAATATAGCACTTACCATGACTTCTACTTGGCTCTCATGCTTCTCCTTATGGATAGTTACATGGAAAAAAAAAAATATAATTAACTTATGAAAAACCTTTAAGAAATATATACAATAGCCGCGCATGATATAATTAAAATTAACAAAATCAAAATAAACTTCTCTAAGCTTCCACCTTCAATCTTCCCTCCACTAGCTTGCTCTTCCCCTTAATAGTACTTGTTCCCAGGTGCACGGGAGAAAGGGGTGAGATTCGGGGGAATCTCTACAGAAAAATGTCAACTCATCAATATATAATCTGCAATGGTAGTCAACTAAGCATGTAAATGGCTAAGTAAGAACAACATTTTACAAGCAAATACACATGGCCATGGTACACACTCAAGCAAGGATTATATGCTCAAAGGTCTAACTAAGGCATACATGGCAAATAAACATGGTGAGCAACCAAGCACAAACTATATAAAAGTAAGTTTCACTACCTCTTGAAGCTTCTCCCTTTTCACTTACTCCTTTGCTTGTTCTTGAACTTATTTGTATTTCTTCCTCCTTTGTTTGATAACAAATGTCAAATCCTATAAATTATTCTTGTGGGGGTAGATTAATACCTAAACTTTAGTACATGACCATTGCATAATAAATCTCTCCTCTTGATCCCATCTTTTCTTGGCCAAGACGTGTGAAAAAGCTGTGAAATGAAAGGTAGAAAAATTCCATAAAGTCTACAAAATTGTATAAATTAAAATTAACAGTTTTTATGCTCTTTTTAACTATTAATTCTACACTATCGCTCTTAATCATAATTAATCATAATAAATGCATGTTAAGCACAATAATCCCAATAAAATGTCTTAATAATCTACGAAGACATATGATGAATATGGGATTCATTGGGTGCAAAAATATGTATGATGGTTCCAAAATGGCCCTAAAATGCCACTTCTATTAAATCCCCCTACGTTGACTGTTTGATCAAAATTTTGACCAAATAAAGTGAGGGTACAAGAGCAAAGATATCATTTTTTTTTTCAAAAAGAGCTACTGGCACAATAAACAAATTTTGGGTTCAAAAATACTAATAATAATTTTAAAGGAGCCCTGAAATACTATTGTCATTAAATTTGTCAAATAGCCATTTATTTTGACTTGTTGACCCACTATTTGTCTAGTTGTACTCCCCCTGCTATTTGACAGTATGACATGGATGTCTCCCGTTTTTAATCTAGCTGCCCTTAGAGGGCAATTAATTCTTATTTATCAATTTTCCCCATTAATTAAGATTTAAATGTACTGTGGCTTTTATTTGTTTTTCTCTTCTTCAAAATCTCATTTAATATGTATGCGCGCGCGCGTAGGTAAAGTTGGGAAAACATTTTAATATTTTAAGACAAATTTAATTAGTTAACTGGGATTTTGATGAATTAGTTGCAGAAACATTATATTATCAACCGACTACGCTTACTTTGTATTATTATTAATTATATACCAACTTTTAAATAACAAATCATTAATTAATTAACCGTTTTTCTTTATCGATATCATGATTGGTTGGCTCAAGAAACATAAAGCTGATGTTGGTATTAGCGATCCTTCTATTATTGCGCAGAGAGTTGATCGATTTGGACAAAGAAAGTATATTGCGTCCTCTATCTTGGTGCTTTTTATGTAATTACATGATTCTACCATAACTACTCTTTGCTATCAGAAATAAATTTCATCTCCGAAAGTACCTATAATTTATTTCTATTTTAATCAAGTCCATGTACCTTATTTTTGTTTAAATTGAGTCTATATTGTTTGATTCATTAAGTTTAATTTATAGAGTTTACAGGATTTTATTTATAAAAGTACATGGATGTTAAAGCAGTGTGAAATGAAATGTAAGAGAATCCATAGAGTCCATGAAATTCTATAAATTAAAATTAACCATTTTCATGCTCAAGAATGAATGCCTATAACGAATCAAACTATAAAGACCCAATTCAAACAAAATAAACTATAGGGAACTATAATTTAAAATTATGGTAATTAATTAAACTATAAGGGTATACTCATTAATTTTCTCTACAAAAATAAAAGCAACTCATAAACAAGCCAAAATTTTTAAACTCATAATTTATTTAAGAAAAAGGTTGAAACCGATATAATTTATTTAAACTCATGGTTCTAGTTCCAGCGAGTGAGAACACAATACATTATAGAGTTAGGGAAATGGATTTAGTTTTGGGGATGGCATGCACAATAACAATGGCCTTGGCTGCTACATGCTTAGAAAGAACAAGGCTCTTGGGGACATAAGAAATTTTGGCAGTCATGGCCATTTGTGCACTTTGTCCTAAACTTTGTGTGTTTTCTGGTGGAATACCACAATCGCATTTTCCTTTAAGACACAGGCAGTAGAATGCACTTAAGCTTCCATTATTGCAATCACGACTAACATTGCATGGAGCACCTAGTTGCCCTGTTGAACTATAAAAATAGTTTAAAATATTACATTTATTATAAAATTTAATTGATTTTTAATATTATTCTTATTAACTACACTAAACCCCAACATCATATTGATTAGTACTCTCTCACAATCCTTATTCAAAATGGGCATAAAAAAATATTTAGTACTCCTTGAAACTTGTAAAATGCTTTATAAAACATGCTAAGTACACCTTCTTAAAGGCATCTTGAGAATAAATGGCAGGATGTGATTGAATAGTATAACCAACAAAAAAAAAATATCTGAATCAATATCAATCAATATAAAATATAAAGTTTTTAAGAAGTTGCGTTATATATCACTCATAAACATTGATTAAACTCTATATAAATGCACTTCTAATATAACCAAAAGAAAGTGAACTTTACCATGACATGTAGATGCAGCAAGATAAACAAGAAAGAGGGCTGAGATGAGAGAAAGCCTTTTCAATTATTTCTTTGTTCTCAAAATTTATGAAAAGTTTGTGCCAAACCAAGAGAAGTGATTGTGCTTCCTACAATATTGGTTGAACGCTTTAGGCATATTTATAGTGGAGGGGTAACTATATATGGGGATTTTTTTTTTTCTTTTTCTTTTTTGAATAGAGTGTATGGCGAGTGAATTTTCAAATCGCCAGTGACTAGTTGTCCTAGTGCAACGAGCCAATGACTCACGCCGCATTTGGATAAGGTCTTGGGTTTGAGTCAATTGTCAACATGTTTGTGAGCGTGCATATTTAAATTGTATTAAATAGCAAAAAGGGAATAGTGTTGACATGTTTGTGTGTGTGTGTGTGTGTATTTAAATTGTATTAAGATTTGGATCGGATTTGATTAATTATTTTATTTAGAAAATAATTATAATGGCATTTAATGCAGAAGATTTTAGTATAATTATATATTTATATTGAACATGCATAACTAGAGAAATGATTCTTTAGCTAGTTTGTTGAAAGAAAAACTAAGAGCGTATATATTGGGAAAGAAAAATCATCATAATTAATTCCTTAACTTTTCAAAAGAAAAACAACAAAGCAAGGAATCTTTTTGGCCAACAATTTAAAATCAAATTCAAGCAGTGTAATTGATAGGTTTTATTAGAAGTTTAGATGGATATGGTCGACCAAAGGGAAAAGGTAGACATGCCAACATACTGATGTAGTATATTTGTAACACCTCAAATTTTATTCACCAAGAATATATTGTAATTATTTCATATATTCAATAAAATAGTGAATATTTACTGCCAAAGGAATTAAATATTGAAAATTGAAATGCGAACAGTGTTTTCAGTGAAATAGCTTGTGAGGCACTGAGCTTGTCATGTGATTTTACATGAACAAATGATGAGCAAAAATTATGAAATTTTACAAGATGAAAGTAGACATCTCAAGCTTTAATTTGATAGGTCATATGAATCATTTGAAGCTATATACAAAAAAGATATGAATTTTTGAATTTAGCCCAGAAAAACTGTAAAGTTTTTGGAGCAGCAGTCAAAGAATTTAAATATGGGAATTATGTGCTTCCAACTAGCTAAAGTCCATATTTTTTTTCTTGAAAATAGAGTCAATAAGGGTTCTATAGCCTTTGGAATTGCTCTGAAATGATGTCTACAAATTAGTTATAATTTTTTAAAATTTGGGCAGAAAACTGCCAGAAAACCCGAAAATAGAGAAAAATGTAATGGCAAACTTATAATTTTGCCAAACAAGTGCTAAATTATTATTTTTCAATTAATTGAAGTTAATTTCAATTAATTAAGGAAAATAAAGGAAAAAATATATTTAAAATATTTTGGTCAATTAAATATAAATTTATGGAAAATTTGAGCAAAAATGTTAATTTGACTAAAATTGGGATTTTATGTATATACGTAACTTAGATAAGTTGTGAAGCCAATTGAGACCATAAGGAGGGACCCCTAGGAGTTTCCTGCATGTGGCATGAGAAAGGAAATATTGGTTGGGCTTAATGAGCAAGATTACATGTACATGATATTTATATACATAAACTAATTTTTGGAATTTTTGGAAAATTTCATAAATGATTAAATATTGTATTATATGATATAAAACACATATCCATCATCTTCCTCCAGCCCAAATCATGCCATAACAGACCTGAAAGAGAGAGAGAAAGTGTGGAAATATTAGAGAGAGAAAGGAGAAAAAATCTCACGAGGTAAGCCGATTCCTCTAACGATTTAGCCTCTAACGCGTATAACTCTGACTTTAAGCTACTCCTCTTTGTTCTTTAAGGTTGTGAAGCTCAAAATTTGCAGTTAGGGCAGCTAGGGTTTCATCCATTTTGAGAAAAGCTAGAGCGAGCTTGAGGTAACTTCCAAACCTTTGTATATTGCTTATTTTGGCTGTTGTGGGCAATTTAATCAGTGAAATTTCACCATATTGCTTTTGGTTTAAATTTTGGAAATGTGATGACATAGGGGTTATGCTGTCAAAATTGGGTCTAAATGGTAGTTGTAACCTAATTAAATGTTAATAAAGCGGTTAGGACTAGAGAGAAACACGTCTGCGGAGCTGAAATTGCAAAACCCTAATTTTTCTTGGAGTATTTATAAATTTCGGCCAGGGCTGTTAGAGGGCCTTAGAGTTGGATTTTCAATGATTAGATGGTTCCATTGAGTTCAAGAGGGAAATTTAGGTGGGGTTACAGTAGGTCATTTTTTTGGAAAAGCCTGAAAAGGTATAATTACGAAAACGCCCCTAAAACCCTAAAATAGGGTTGCCAAGGGCAATTTTGTAATTTGGCATTGAGTTTGGTAATTTTGACTCAAGAAATGGATTCCGAAAATATATCAGAATAGCCCATGTCAAAATTTCAGGAAAAGTACAGCTGAACCGAGTATGACAAGACTGAGCCGGGGTCCTAGGAGTATTTTGGTAAATTTTCACCATAGGCTAATATAACGACAACAAACACTATGGAAGTGTCTAAAATAATACATGCATAGGTTATAACATATTTCTTATACATTTAACATTTTAGGATTGAGTCAGGAGCCGAAAGTCGACATGTTTTACGAGGCATGCGATTTAGGGGTGAGAGAGCTTTGAGGTGGGGACTACTATCTCTCATATACTATGTGACTATTTATATGATATGTGTTACAGTATTTTGTGATATGAATACATGCTAGAGGCACATTACCTGGTTGTGGTTTGATGCCTAACCAAGGTATACTATTTTGTGATATGAATCCATGCTAGAGGCACATTACTTGGCTGTGGTTCGGTGCCCAACCAAGGTATACTGGTATTACCTAGCTATAGTCGGTGACTCGACTGAGGTACACATAGGGGTTTTAACTCAGCGTTTGGCCCTGAAACTTTGTGTACACATAGATCAATGAGAATTTGCATTTTACTTGATACAGTGCATTGCATATTTAATTCTCACATTTTATATGTCGATAGTATATTTCTACTGGGATTCATTGGGATCTCACCTCTTTTTCTAAACAAAACATCTAAGTGGATGCCAGCAACTCAAAAGGAAAGAACGTAGATATGGGGACTGATAGGCACGTTCCCCCAACGAAGACTGTGGTTATATATAGTCTGTATGCCTGTAGACCTTGGTATCTATTACTTTATGAATATTGAAATGAAAACGGGTGTTGACAATTTTCTAGGAGAAAAACCTATAAAGTTAGAGATCAAGTTATCAAACTTACGAATTTAAACAAACTCGAAAAGTGATATAAACTCATATCGCGAACTATAATAGTAAATTATTATGAGTTTATGAGTTCAATTTCATCAATAAATAGATATTAATAGTGTATATATAATTAACTAATTAAAATATAAAAATGACAACAATTTGATTAAAAAACACTCGTAGTCCAAATAATTTAAATTAAATCCATTAGAATTCATAATTTATCATACCCAACAAAAACAATTCTATAAAATTCACATATAAAGCCATTGAGCATGATCAAATAAAATAAAAAAAAACTAACATGAGCTTAAGGACTTAACATGATTTTATAAGCTTGAAATATAAAAACGGTAAACTTAGTGTATGAACTTGCAAGTTTAATTGAATTTACAACTAAAACGAGTTTGAAAGTGAATCAACATAATTTTGTATGCTAAAAACATAAAAATGGTAAACTTGAAGAGTTAATGACAAGCCATGTCGTAGGGCTATCAAATAAAACTAGACTAACTATACACTATAGTGATGTTAACCTAGGTCGATCTCTTTGAGAAGCCAATTATTTAGTTCATATCTAACTAAGTATTAATTAACAAATTAACCAAAGAGTGTAATGAAATTAATTAACTATTCTAAACTAGGCTAAACCACTTGTTTATAGGTTTTTCCAAGTTTAATGAATGAAATGGAGTGATGTGAATGATGAGATAATGATTATGAGCTTCCTTGAATTTTTATTGATACTTGATGGATTACTAAAATTTTGCAGACACATTTTAGAAATTCATCAAACTTTTAATGATAATTAATGGATTGATAGAACTTTACAGAGATTTTTCAATAATGTGTTTAATGATATTTAATTTATTAATGATAATGTGCATTAAAGATAGAAATTGTATTTTCAAAATGCCTTCAATATCATTAAATATCGTTATTCTTCGATTTCCTTTATTTATATGCCACAATCATGAATAATCCCCTTTTATGTCAATAGTAATAGTGATTTGGAAATAGTGATTTTATTTTTTCCCCATTTAGTTTATATTTCAACTTTTGACAATCATCAAACATTTTCTAACAATAATGATTTGTAATACATAATTATAACATTCCAAATTTCTAGCTGAAAAATTAGGAGATTATTAAGGGCAATTATCAAACTTTTAGTGATATTTAATGTATTGCCAAAAATTTGCAAAGACATTTTGGAAATTCATCTAACACTTAATAACAATTAATGGATGGATAGAAATCTACAGAAATTTTTCAATACTGTGTTTAATGATATTTAATTTCTTAATGACAATATGCAATAAAGTCAATGATAATAATTCATCAAACTCAGTTGTCCCATGCTTTTACTTTCATATGTTAATTGTTTTTTTTTTTTTTTTACATTTCATTTAAATGTGAATGTCAAATATTAGAATTGTAGAGTCACAATACAAATGACAAGTGGAGGTTGAGGAGGAGGAGAAAGTAGGCCAATGAAAATAGCATTCTAGTGCGTTCTGACCATGTTGAAGAAGAGAAAAAGGTCGATGAAGAAAAGTAAGAAACAAAAGAAAAATGAGAGTTTAAATAAAGTAGAAGTGACGGCTTCAAACTATTATTGCACATTGAAATTTGATAATGAGCTGTCTTGTACAGTGGTTGGTTAGGGTTACTAAAATGTTCTTGGTTGTCATGCCAAATGAGGGCGAAAGCACGGAAGTGAGGGTTATCAAAATGTTTTTTTTTTTTTTTTTGTGGAATAGAATATATGGTAAGTGAATTATGAATCAAGATTTGGATGCGGTAAATTCATTTATTTAGGAAATAATTATGACATCTAATGCAAAAGATTGTGGTATAGTTGAAAATACACATAACTAGAGAAATAATTCCTAAATGGTTTGTTGAAATAAAAACTGAGTATATCAGGAAAGAAAAATCCCAAATAATTAATTCCTTAACTTTTTAAAAGAAAAATAAGAAGGCAAGGACAAGCTATTGGCGAATAATTTAAGCTTATGCTTGATTTTTGAGAAGTTTAGGTAGGAAAGGGAGACATGCCAAAATAATGATGCAGTATTTTCTAAGAAACAAAAAGGGAAAAAGACAAGAAAATACTATTTGAACTTTAAAATCCCAAATTAGTGATTTCATACTAAAAACAGTTGTCAATTACCACACTCTTGTAGTTAATACCTACACTCTTATAAGCAGCAATACTAATTTGGGATTTTAAAGTTCAAATGGTATTCTTTTGTCTTTTTTTCATTTAAAATGCCATGCACTATTAAAGAATTATTATTTTTATTGAAATGACTTAATTACCCTAATGAAAATTCATTGCTATCGTTTTAGTTGTTATTATATTTGATAAGTTAATGTATTTATTTATTAAATTGTTGTTATTATTAATACTCAAAATGTTTATTGAAATTAGTTGCCATTACATTAATTGTTGTTGTGATTGGATAAGTTAAAATTACTTGTTAAATTATTATTGCAGTTCAAATTAAAGGCATTTTTTTAAATTTTGCTGCAAAATTTAATCTCTAACTAGTCCCAAAAACTTCACTCTAATTATGTCATTTTGGGTCATGAATTCCAATTTACATATTTAAGGGTCTTTTGTGTCTTTCTCCTTATTTTCTGTCTTTATTTCTTAAAAAAATATTCTTCATATAAAAACTTGAGGAAAAGCTAATAGATCTTTTCATGTGAGAAACCTTTGGTCTATATTTTCGCGTTTATATATCTTTCTACCGTTTGATACACAACATGTACATGACCCCTCTGATTATAGTCCCATGCTTATGGGTGAGCATGGGCTCATCAAATCAAATTTAGATTGTATATAAGTCATATCAGTCTTTTGATTGATTCGGTTAAAATTTTTGAACATGTCGACTTTGTTGGATGATGTTTTATATTTTTTCCCTTAAAAAACAGCAGCCCGCCATATTTGTGTTTCAATAATTATGTTTTATTGGATTATGTGTGGTTTATACAAGAATCTTTCATTTACTGGTGTATTAATGTCTATTTTATTTAAATAGTAATATTTTCATGATTATATGTGAATATTTTATATATTTTAATTGAACTATATTATTTTAATCATGATTTGATCAACCCTAATTCAACATAGCTTACTGACTGCTAAAATGTTGTCGCAGCCAATTTAATAATCGGTCCAATTTTTAGTAGCCAGCATGTTTATGATTAGACACTTTCTTATTATTGGAACATTAGTTGTAACAGTGCTTGTTCCAACTTCAAAGAAGGTAATCAATGTGCAGATTGGTTGGTTTCAATGTTTTAAAAGTTGAACCAGATGTTGAGCCAAAGAAGCTAGCAGGTAACGGTTCAAACGATCAGATTGTTCAGTCAGATCAGGATATAATAATTAAATAAAAAATATCATACATATTTAATTGTATATTTATAAAAAAAATAAAACTTAAAATTGTTAAATAATTTGGATAAGAACCTCGTCCCATATGCAGTCCAATACTACCATATATAATATTTACATTTATGAACTTTAATTATTGATTCTATTATTTAAGCTTAGCGAGTTTAGAAACCCACGTATTGCGCGGGTGTGAATATGTGATATTTTAAAAGATTGAATAGAAAATATATAATTATTTGCAACTCAAAAAAGTAATTTAATGATTAAATATTACAATATTATAGTTAATAATTGCCTAATATAATGGGCAATAATTAAGATAACTGACAATACTTAATATAAGATAAATATGAGATCAAAATATGGGGTATCCCACCCCACACGTCTAAACAGCTTAGAAGGAAAATTCAGCATGCATGGAAATTATATTTACTTAAAAATTTATTAAGTTATCATGTGTGTAAGAAGATTTAGTATTTAAATTTTTATAATAGATTAAATATTTCATCAATTTTTCAGGTACATACTTTTAGTTTTAGGTTTTAAAAATGAAGAAAGAAGTTATGATGACATAATTGCAGGAATGACTGCATATCTCGGGAAGTTATGAGGTACAAAGAAGGTATAATAATGATAATGATAATTATCTATGCGTAACAGGGATCGTTTCCATTAAAGCAACATCATAAGCATCTGGTTTATAGCATGCACAACATCAAACATAGTGTATGCCCTAGCAAGAGAGAGATTTATAAACAAAGGTTAAGATAACAAAATGAATGTGACAAAAGCAAAGAGAGCAGTAAACACATAGTTTATAGAGTAATCACATCAGCATGTTGTGAAGCAAATGGCGTGAGGGTCACTACAAAAAAAAGGACTTTTAGCGGCGACATTTAGTAGCGACAAAAGTGTCACTGCTGAACGTTACACCTTCAGCGGTGACAATACAGTGTCGCCACTGAAAGTCTAACTTTCGGCGGTGACATTGTGTTGTCGCAGCCGAAAGGGTGTTGTAGTGGCAACTTAGTGTCGCCACTGAAAGTTTTGTTTGAAATTTTTAAATTTTTTTTAAAACACCTTTAGCGGCGACATTGTGTTGTCGCCACCGAAATGGTGTTTCAGTGACGACTTTAGTGTCGCCACCGAAAGTCTTGTTTGAAATTTTTTAATTTTTTTTAAAACACCTTCAGCGGCGACATTGTGTTGTCGCTGCCGAAAGGGTGTTTCAATGACGACTTTAGTATTGCCACTGAAAGTCTTGTTTGAAAATTTTCAAAATTATATATACTTTTTAAAGCACTTTCAGCGGCGACTATCAAAAGTCGCCGTTGAAACTCAAACTTTTAGCAGTGACAATTAAAGTCACCACTGAAAGTCAATTTCAGCTTTTCTTTTATTAATTTTTTTAAAAATAATGTTTATAAAATTAAAATATTAATTATTAAATAATTCTATTTAACCTTAATTATTAAAATTATATTATTATTTATTAATATTGAAAACACGGCAGATGGGGAGTGAGATGAAAACTTGTTCCTTCTTTCATATAATTAATAGATAGATAATAGATATTATTAAAGTAATTTCTAATTTCTAAAATGATTTATCACATAGAGTAGTGGGATCAAGATCGATGCTACGTGATAGTTGATGCGTTGTGCTATATAATAGATAATAGAGAGATATTTTTATATTTAATACTAAAACAGTAAATAATAAGTTTATTTGAATCTGAAATTTTTTGTTCCCAATGATGTGATCTGTCATAATCGGGATATTAAAAAAATAAAGCATTATTGATTAAATAAAAATAACTTCTAATTTTTAAAAATGATTTCTCACAATTGTCTTTTGAACAATTCTACCTATATTCATTACTGCTAAGAAAACATATACATAGGCTACCTGAGGTAAAGATAAAATACAGTCCGAATCCTAAAACAAAACCTGAGAGAACACTAGGGAAAACGAAAAGCATGTTGTTATGAAATATAAAAATAAATGATTTATCAACGTGATAAGATTTTAAAATATTTTATTTTTATTATCTCTTTATTTTTAATATATTTATTTTAAAAATATTTTATTTTATATCTCACTATTTCAAAATATTTTATAATTTGTAACTATCTCTTGATTATCTCTCTTTATTTCTTGAGCATATTTTATTTTTTATCTTTATTATTTTAGTTGTTATGATATCCCTATATTTATGATAGGAGGGTGTGCTAGATGGTAGGAGAAGGAACTCTTAATGTCCCTCCTTTTATATAATCAATAAATAAAAGACATATTTTTTTTTTCCAGTTAGTTGTTAATATGCACCCAGGTTCTACCCAAGAAATAGAAAAATGTATGTGAGATATTTATTACAAGGTAAAATAATAAAAAAAGTTCATGACTTTAAATAAAGGGAGAATATTAATAAAGAACGTTAACTTTAAAAATTCTAAAACATAAAAAAGTGTTTTAAATATTCATAATCTCGAAAAGATATTAGGCTTAAATTATCTTTTTTGGAATTACAAGGAAATGACCAAAGTACCCTCCTTGAATATATTTTTTTTAAAAAAATACTACTCCCACCACCTACCACTGAGTGAAAGTTAAAGGGTTAGCTTATATATATTTGCTTGCACAATATATATTGTAAAGCTTTGGTGGTCCTTGTAAACTAAGTGGTTGGGGGGGTCCAAATCCCACCCTTTGCACTTTGGGAATATTTATTCCCACCAGAATATTCCAGCCATTGCTTTGGTGACTGGCAACCGGCCACAAGAAACTCCGAGTGCCAGCCGACTGGTGGGGATAATATTTTTTTAAAACAATACATTTAAGGGAAATTTGATCTTTGGAAAAAACACATTTAAATACCACTTTAATTTCTAAAACCCAAAAAACCCCCATTAAAACTTACAAAGGACGGATAGAGAAGGGATGGAGTGGGAATATGAGTTTTTCATATTTGGGCTTAAACATCAAAATGCCATTAAGAGTCACTTAAAAAAGACCAATTAAGTAATAATAGGATTGACAAAAATTGTAATAGTTTTGACAAAGTGAATAAGTACTGACAAAATGTGTGAAATGATTGGCCAAGAGTTATGGGCTGTGACTAATTAAGTAATGAGATAGATTAAAACAATAATGGTTTTGACAAAATTCGCAATGCTACTTGGGACTTACAGCCTTAGGACACACAATCCAATAACCATATAGATTGCATATCATGTCTTACATCCCATGGATACACCCCATGCAAAATGCATATCGGGACTTACAACCTCTAAAGACATAGTCCAATAACCACATAGATTGCATATCAAGTTTTATAGCCTAGGGACACACGCCATAGAAAATGCACATCGGGACTTATAGCCACAAGACACATAGTCCAATAACCACATTGAATGCATATCAGACCTTACAGCCCAGGGACACACTCCATGCAAAATGCACATAAGGACTTACAGCCTCAAGACACACAGTCCAATAACTACACTAAATGCATATCTAGTCTTACAACGTAACCCAGGAACACAACCCATGTAAAATGTACATCGGGACTTACGGTCTCAGGACACACAGTCCAATAATCAAACCCATATATTCATGAAATGAATATAATCGATGGTACAAACAAACATGCAGATCAATTACGTAATATATGAGAGGAAGAGTTACTACAACTATTGCTTGACTTTCTCTATCACATCTAGCATGTTTTGCCTTTATCTCTTCTATTACACTTTGCTGTTTACCAAGATAGTTCATAACCAATTGTATGGAATCTGCAGGGGTCTCCTCATTCTCATATATCCCTGCCTGCCTTGTAATTGAACCATCTTTGTAGTATCAAAAGAACAACTCATAACAACAACAGTCATATAACCATTCCAACAAATTCACATGTAGACTTTTATATATTTGAGTATCAATTAATCCTTAATCATTTAAACAATATAAAGTATAAGACAGTCAAGTCATCACAGAGTGTGCTTATAATACAACCCCAATACCCTTAAACTTAACTTAAACTCAGAATTCTTGAACTTAACTCGTAGTTCAAATAACATGCTTTGGGAAACATAAAACAAGAGGGGCTTCAGACCAATTTGAATAGTCATACCACGTATTCTCAAGTTCTTTTTCTGGCTTCCACTCAAAATCTAATTACTGCTATTAGAGGGATGTACATAGTTCATATCCTCTTTAAAGTTCTTGGACAACATTCCTCAATGTAATCATCTCATGACCAAAGTCATATTGCAACCTCTCTTAACATAAAATTGAATATAACTTTTGTACATATTGAAACATTAATAAGGTGGCAAATCATTTTCTTACTTTCATATTCGATCATCATGATTCTTCCCAACATCAACAACTAAAAATTCTAGCCTTCAGAGCATGGTTCAAACCCTGCTTTAAAATCTCTAAGCACAGTTAAACATCTAACACAATTGTGTAGCATTTTGAGAGGTTTTGAATATGATCCTAGCTTTTAAAATCTGAATTCTATAGCTTTCAACATCATACAACTACATATTGTCCTCTAGTTGCTTTATATGCTTGATTTTCCAAATTAGTACAACTCTAACATGTTATAAAGCATTATGACAGTGAGCTTCCCATAATTTTTTTGTTTTTAATCTTGAAGCGCCATTGGAAGCCTCAAACTTTACAACCTTATCTCTAACATATATAAAAAAACAACTAACAGAGGAATAGAAAACCAGTCATGAATTCCATTTCTATTCCATTATATCATCTCTTATAGGTCTCTTGAAATTAAAATTAAGAAGTTCTCCCCAAACTTGAAATGCTACTTATGCTTAAGGAATGTCTTCCTTCATGAATTTCTCTAACACTCTTATACAAGCATATAACTCATATGGACCCCCAGCCAACTTATCTATTTGAGTCTTCTCTTAAAACAATTTGCCACTAATTAAGCTAAAATCTTAAAACTCAATATCAAAGCTTAGGTACTTTGAATAATGAATTTTCCTACAACTTAGAAAATTCATAACTAAATAATTTTAACTCCAAAATTAGTGGTTCAAGCTATATACTTAGCTCTTGGAAAGATCATTTATATAAAAAATAAGACCTTGGTAAACTACTGTTCCATTAGTCTAAAAACTCTCATATCTAAAATCTATATAAAAAATAGTCATGAAAATTCATATCTCTTTATGTACACATCAAAAAATTAAGAATTATAAGTTCGTCTAAAGCTCTAGATGTGTACTATGTTGTTGTAAAACTTCATAATATAACTCTTTGTTTTGCCCTGTGTCTAAGAACTCCCAAGTTTGTGGCTCATACAAGCATATAGACTAGCTATCTACTAACTACTTTCATGCATCACTATAAAAAAACATTGAATTTCTGCCGAAAATTGATTTCCAATGGAATTTCTGACGGAATGGATTCCGTCGGTAATAATAGCGTGACAAACAAATTTCTGACAGAATTTTTGGCGGAATTAATTCCATTGGAAATTTCAGGCAGAATTTTCGACTGAAATTTCTGACAGAATTTATTTCCGTCACAATTTGCGACGAAATTTAATTCCATCAGAAATTCCCTCACAACTTCTGACGGAATTAATTGTGTCAGAAATTCCCTTGCAACTTCCGACAGAATTAATTCCATTGGAAATTCCGTCGCAAATGTAGTTTTTAATTTTTAAACTTTAAAAAGCTACATGGCAACTTCGGCGACCGCCCCCTCATCTCTGGCGGCGGCGCGTGGCAGCTCTAGTAGCGTTCACCTTGTCGCCTGCCCCCAGATCCGTCACATGTCGCAACCTACCTCCGCCACGTGTCACAACCTCCTTTTCCTGGAAATGCAACTCAACTTACCCCTCCTTTATTTGGTTCGAACCCACGACTTTGTCCGTACGCGCGCGATGCTTTACTGAATGAACTCGACTGCTTTGGTGTTCTATTATTACACACAATTATATATATAATCATATGACTATATTTTTTTTAATTTCTAAAATTAAATTTTTATTAACATTAATTAATAAATAATAAATAATATTTTATTAACTAATATTAATTAATAACTAATAAATTTTATTTTTTATTATGACTATTTTGCCTCTACAAGGACCAAAACCTATTATTGAAAATTAAAAATATTTTAGAAAATAGAAAATAATAATTAAAAATAAATTTACAATTAAATTAAAAATAATAAATTTTATAAAAAATAATTTTTTAAAATTAAATTAAATTTTAAAATATTAAACAATTAAAAAATAATAGTTTTTAAATTTTGCCACGGAATTCCCGACGAAATTGAATTCCGTCGGAAATTACGAGGGATTTTCCGATGGAATTGAATTCCGTCAGAAATTCCCTCGTGGAATTTGCGACGGAATTGAAATCCGTTGGAAATTGCGAGGGAATTTCCCATGGAATTAAATTCCATAGGAAATTGCGATGGAATTCAATTTTGTCGAAAATTCCCTTGCAATTTCAGACGAAATGAAATTCAATCGAAAATTTCTGACAGAATTTTCTGTAAGAAATTCCATGGCAAAAGTTAGAATTTCCGACGGGATATTTTCCGTGTTTAATTCCGTGGCAAATTTTGCTACAGAAAAAATTCCGTCGGAAAATTTACTGACAGAATTTCCATTGGAGTTGAATTCTGTCGGAAAATTCATGTTGTTTTGTAGTGCATACTTGCCATGTTTTTCACTTGGCACTCACCTTGGGCTTGAGAACAGCCTCCTTCTCCTCTTTATGGAGGTTAAATACAATCCCTTCATTTGTATTTAATTTACATAACCATGTAATATTATCATAACAACCATATAACATAACATTAGATGTAACAGGCTTAATTAACACAACTATGCTTCCTCAAGCCTCCATTTCTTCTAATCCTCTACTAGCATCTCTTTCCCAATAGATGAACTTGCATCCACTGTTGGTGCGTGGGAGAAAATGGGTGAGATTCGAGGGAATTTCAATAGCAAAACATTATCTCAATATATAATGTGCAGTGGTCATAAGCTAAGCATGAAAAGAGCCAATGCAAGAACAATACCTTACAAGTACATACACATGGCATGACATAAACTCAAGCAAGGATATTACATGTTCAAAGGCATACATGGCACATAAACATGAAATCAACCAAATGCAAACTATACAAGAGTAAGTTTTACTACCTTTTGAAGCTTTCTTCCAAACTTACTTCCTTAGCTAGCTCCTCTTTCTTGTTTTTCATTTACTTTGCCTCCTCTTTTTTTTCCTTAGCTTGATATAGATATGTTTTTCTTTTCATTTGATTTTGGTGTTTTTTATTAGGGCATCATATGAGATATCTATTACATTTTTCTCATATTTTCTTTATTCAATATTGATTTATGCTTTCTAAACTCGGGTCTTTACAGAATGGGTTTAATAGAGACAAAGTTGTAGACTTTGTTAATTTTCAAATGGAATTAATAAGTGTTAGAAC
The DNA here is from genome assembly GCA_963855925.1 of Inga laurina. Taxonomy (NCBI): domain Eukaryota; kingdom Viridiplantae; phylum Streptophyta; class Magnoliopsida; order Fabales; family Fabaceae; genus Inga; species Inga laurina. The sequence goes on from OY979704.1 coordinate 35,577,990, forward strand.
CCTCCTTCATTTCGGTAAAATGTTGGAATTTATATAGAAAAAGGAATCAGAATTTCCATTTTTAACCAAATCACAAATATTAAAAAATGTCTATAGCCTAGTGGTATGAAAACTCCCTTGTAAATGGGAGGTCATGGATTCAATCCTGCTTGTAATATGATCACGTCATTAGTCTTTACCTTGCAAAAATGATCATCATAAGATTTTAAAATCACTCTTTAAAAGTCTATTCCCTCTATGGCCATTCTCTGACTTTTTGTGTACTATGAAAATGAAGGCATTTCGATAGGGCAAGATGATTTTATTCCATGCAGGAGAAATGAACATTGCAAAGGGAAGCTTAACAAATACAGTAAAACACCTCTTTGCATTGAAGAAAGATGTAGATGTAATTATGAACAAATCACACAAAATTCAGTAAAAAAAAGGGCAAAAATGATATGATGGTGATTGCCAGGGTTCAATAGAATGTCTCCAAAAGCCTTGTAATTCTGTCCCAAAGTGTAACAAACAAGGCCAATGTCATTGTGCCTCCCAAGTCCAAAACTAAATCTAATCATCCCAACTCTATCATGTATTGTGTTCTCATTTTGATATCAGAACCATAAGTTTAATAAAATGATATTGGTTTTTTATTTTACCATTTTTTATCCAAATACCACACAGCTCAATTTGGATTGTTTATGAATTATGAATTTCTTTTCATTTTTTTAGGGAAAATTAATATGCATGTCGTTATGGTTTACCTCATTTATTAATTGAATCCCTATAGTTTATTTTGTTTAAAATTGAGCTCTTATAACTTTTTTTTTTTTTTTTGTAATCTAAATATCACAGCTCCATTTGGGTTGTTTATTAATTGCTTTCAGTTTTTAGGAAAAATTAATATGTGGGTCCTTATAGTTTAATTACCTCATTCTTAATAAACTCATTGTAGTTTATTTTGCTTAAACTGAGCTCTTAAAGAATTTGATCTGCTGTATATAAGCATCCATATATAGTTGAGTGTAAAAACCGTTAATTTTAATTTATAGAATTTGATAAACTTCATAAATTTTTCTTCATTTCATTTTACACCATTTTAACGCCCATATATTTCTATAAATGAAATTTCATAAAGCATCTATATTAAAATTAACGTAGGAATCAAGCCATATGGATAGAATTTAAACAAGACAAGTTATAGGGACTTATAAGGACTTGCGATTTAATTTTTCTTTTCTTTCCTAATATATATGAGTTATGGTAGAAACATGTTATTACATACAAAAGGACTAAAATAGAGAACGTGAGGATTGTTTTAGTGAACAAAACCAACATCAGGTTCATAAGTTTCTCAAGCTAATAACCAATCTACATATTGACTGAGAAAAGTATAGTTAATGATATGTTATTCAAAAGTTGGCATATAATTAATACTAATGAATTGTAAGACTAGATCAAAGTAAAAATTCTGAATGAATCTGAAAAGAGAATATTTGGAGGACAATTGGAAGGTTAATTGGGTTTTAAAGAGGAGAAACCTGCCAAAGTTCCCTCTATTTTTTTACTTTTATTTTTAAGGGGTGTTGAAACAATGGCATATAAAATTAAATCTAGGGTTCTAATTAGAACTTAATAAAAATAGGCTTGATGTCTAAGGAAAGACTCTCAATCGAACGAATATAAACCCTATATCTGTATATTCAGACCTAATCTGCAAATCCTAGGGAATGATAACTGTAAGGGCCGAAACTATATATGTTCAAGCCCACAAACAAAACGGTCTACGTAGATAAGGCCCAACAAGGCATGTCTAGTAAGCTGCAGTTCAAGAATCCGTCAATTCACACCCACATGTACCTGGTCAAGCTCGTGTGCCAACATATTCGAAATAACAGCGTAACCTCCCTAAATTGTCTACTAAAAGTTCTTCTCCGATCTTTGTTCATCCAGCTCTGTATTCAATTGTTATTAATCTCTGCTCCATCTATTCTTCTTACTTATTGCCTTGTATTCAATCAAAATCCATAACAGAACTACCTTTCATTTATCTAGATCTTTGTTCTTGTAATTATTCTTTGTTTTATTTATCAATCCTGGTGTTGTCGCTACCTTTCCAAAGGAAGCTCCTGTAACATCCCAAATTGTGGGCTTAGAATATAAAGAATTAGTCTAAATTAAGTAAATTATTAAGCCCAGTTGAGCCAAAAAACTTGAGTATGTCAGAAGGAATATATTTAAGGCAATCATTAAAATTATTTATAGGCCTAGAAAAAATTGAGGAAACATGATTAAATATTATTTTTGGGGATCCCAATAAAATATGAAGAGATTTAATTGGCCAAAAGTGGCCTAATTAATTTTAAACCTGAATTATGGGAATTAAAGGCATACTTTCCCGAAAATTCAAGGAAAAATAGTTAGAGGTTATCGATTGGCTTGAAGATTTTAGAAAAATTATTTTATGGCTTATAGAAGCCAATTGAGGAAGAAAATCCTGATTAAGTATTAAGGATTAATTTTTAGGTTGTATTCGGCAATTTATCAACGATAATGAAAGGGGAAAATTAGTAATTTTATTACACAAACAACAACAACAATAACAAAGCCTTTATCCCACTAGGTGAGGTCGGCTACATGGATCGCACGACGCCATTGTACTCTGTCAAAAACCAAATTTTTTGGTATATTATGAATTAAAAGGTCTCTCTCTATGACTTCATGAAGCGTACGCTTCGGCCTTCCACGACCTCGTTTTACTGGACTCCATATGGCTTGATCCACCCTTCTCACCGATGCATTCAACGGCCTTCGTTGAACATGTCCCAACCACCTCAAACGACTTTCTACCATTTTTCCTTCAATAGAGGCCACTCCAACTCGTTCGTGTATATGCTTATTACGAATCTTGTCTTTTCTTGTATGACCACACATCCATCTCAACATCCTCATCTCGGCCACCCCCATTTTATGCTCATGTAATCCTATTAAAGCCTAACACTCACTACCATAAAGCATTGCTCGTCTTATATCAGTGCAGTAGAACTTCCCTTTTACCTTATTAGGTACTTTCCGATCACAAATAACTCCCATAGCTTTTCTCCATTTACACCATCCAGCTTGAATTTTGTGATTGACATCACCATCATTGGAATTTTATTACACATGACCAAGAATTGGAATTGGGCTAGTTTAAGCCAAATTATGGAACCCAAATGTACTACTCGTGTTCAACAAAATTGGAGTTAGATTTAAGAGATTTTAGTTTAGACAAATTAGAACAATTCATTACTACAAAAGAGGGATTCAATGGTGCCCCTTTTTTGGCATTTCTTCAAAGAAGTGTCGTAGATAATAGTTTTTTTTTTTAAAAGAAAGTTTAGAAGCTACGGCACTTCCTAATATAAGTGCCAAAGCTTAGTGTTAGGTTTGTGTGGCACTTTCCTAAACAAGCGCCATACAAAACATTTATTTAAAAAAAAAAAAACAAAAGTCCAAGCTACGGCACTTCTCAAAACAATGTCGTAGTTGAGTTAATTTTTTAGCATGTTTTTTATTTGAAAAAAACTTATCCAGCGCTTAAAAATAAAATGCCGGATAAGGGTAAGAATAAGTCAAAAAGATATTCTTATTCAAAATATCATGTTGTAGTAAGTCAAAAAAGAAATCACATGCTTCATTTTTGAGTTCCCAAAAAAAAAAAAAAAATTGGCTCTTAGCCGGCGCTTAATTATAAAATACTGGCCAAAACTAGCCTTAGCCGACGCTCTGTAATTAAATGCCGGAGGAGGCCAAAACTTGCGTTGTGACCAAGGTTACTATTCACTGCCTTCTACAGATCCGAAACAAAAGGGAAGACCTGACATTGAATAACAAAATGAGCTGAGGGAGAGAATGGAGAGCGCTGCAAGGAGTTTTGGGAGACAAGAGCTTCAACGAGAGGTAGAGAGGAAAGGGAAAGAGACGGAGAGCTACTACCACGGTCAATGACCTCCCCCTCACTATACTTCCATTGCTGGCAACCTGATTTTGGCGAGAAACATGGCAAGAATAGATTTGAGCTAAGAGCTTAGGTGTGGGGGGATTGAGACAGAGAAATCCGAGTCTTAGGGAGAGTTAAGAGACGGAGAGCTACCACAACCGTCGAGGACTTCCTTCTTCACCTCCACTGGCGTCTTCTCCACCATTGAGGTGCCGTGGAATCTGTCAGACACCAGAAACCAGAGCAATGTCGGCGACCTTCTTTCCTCTTCCACCGTCACCGAGATCGTCACCAACACCACCATTGACTCCTATTCACTTCCACCTTCCTTTAACCTCCAACCTCAGCCTCTTTCTATTCTCACTCTTCTTCACAGCTCATAGACATTCCCCTGCTTCCACAACTAGACCAGCTTTACCTACCTTTGTCCTCTCTTCAACCACCATCACCTTCTTATTCAATCCTCACCACTGATGGCAGCTCCTTCCCTTAACCACCATCACCTTCAGCTTCTCTTTCAATAGCTCTAATTTTAGAGTTCAATTTCCTTACATCTCTATGTTTAAACTCAATAGACCCATTCTCCAATTTCACCATTGAATTAGCCTGCCACATTCTCCATGAATTTCCAGTATTTTGAGCAAATTGTGGGTGCAATTAGTGGCTAATGAGTGGCTGATTTTTCCTTGAGTCTTGGTGAATAGAGGAAGTGGCTAGAGCTTCAATGTGCTACAAAGGGGAGTTTATTAGCTTTTCATTAGCTCATTATATGTATTAATTTGATATGTTTGATTTGATTTTAAAGTGATACATATTTGTAAGACTTGGATGAGTGTCAATTTGTCCTTATTGGTTAACTTTTATGTTGAATTTTATATTGGTGCACTTGTATTCTATATGATTATTATTGTGTGTGATGGATTTATTTCAAATTGAGAGTCGCGATAGTGCTTTCATTTAAGAGGAAACAAGTGTATTAAAATAATTTTCAAACACAGTTTAAGTGGTTTTTAACAATTTACTAAGGGATTACTATGAATGTGATCGTGGGATTAGTCATTAATTAGATAAATTGGACTCAATACATTTTCAATTTGACTTGATGAAAAATTAACTCCCAAATCATTTTAAGAAGCTAGGAAAGCCATTGACTTTACTACCAAGATTCATTTCTTCATATCCATCTCACTTCTTATAAAAATACCAAAAACAATAGTTTAGCTTTTAATTTATTTGCGTTAGTCTTTAGCTATTAATTTGAAAAAATAAACCCAATTTCCCCTTGTTTTCTTTTACTAATTACTTATGATTCAATAAAAAGCTCCTCGAGAAGAGAGATCGTTCCTAGGTCTGCCTATATGCAATCCTTGGTAAATTTTTGATTATGGACCCCAAGGCTAACATACGAAAAGTCTTAATCACTGTCACCATGAAAGCTTGAAATAACCTCATGCATGTTGATTTTAAGGGTTGTTTTTAGGTCTTTTGGTTTAGTAATCTGAGCTCCAAAACAAAGCATGTATTTTGGGGTTTGAAGGGTTGAAATTCCTGAGGTTTTAAGCTATAATTTGAGCTTGCATGTCCACTTTTTCTTGTTGATCTTTCATTACTGAAAACAGAGTGCACATGCATGTAATTCCAGAAGTTAAAGCTTGAGTTTTTGAGTGATTTTGGTCCGGTTTCTTTGAGATTTAAAGATTTAAACATGTGTTTTAAAATATAAGAGTAATAAGAACTCATAATAGGAAGAGATAGGTGGTGTTCTTGAGGTTTTGTGATAGAGTGTCCATTCTGTAGAGTCAATGGTGCAGTCAGAATCGGGCAAGGTTTTGATAAGGCAAATGGTGTTCTCTGTCTATGAAATTTGGTAAAGCAATAGTACACATCATAAGCTTTAAAATGAGTCCTAGAACATGTTAATTGGATGTCTAGAATGAAAGTTATGATTTTTCCAAGTTTGGATAGAAAACTACAAACATTCTATTTACCAATTTTATTATTCTTAAAATTTTCTTTTAAGTTAATAATATAATATGGTTTCTGATCTTAAATGTAGAATATAGGGTGAACTTTAGTCCTAAATGTGGGACTCTTTTAATTTTATCTCTTATATTCATTAATTTTCTTCAAATTAATTTTCTTAAGTTATAAACTGATGTATAATGTAATATTACACATAAAGTAAACATCTAAGCCATGATCGAGGCCTTGTCGCCCTACTGTCACCAAGAACCTTCTTTAAGAACTTTTCAAGCATGAAGTTGTGAGTTCAAACCCTTTATAAAGAGTACAATGAGTATGCAAGATATAGCCCCCAAAAAAAAAAAATCAAAGCCATAGATTTACTTTATCATATATCTTTCTCTAGGATTTGCAAATTAGGTCTAAGTACTGATATAGGTATACATTTATTCAATTGAGAGTTTCGCCTTAGACATCAACCCTAGCTGCTATTTTAATAAGTTCTAATTAGAAACCTAATTATATGTAAACAAGGTGTTGGTTATGATTGGTCAACCGATCCTATTACTTTTAACCTATATTGTTTTCATGCCATTGTTGCATCACCTTTTAAAAAAGATTGATAAAAAGATTACTTGTAGCAGGTTTCCCCACTTTAAGACCCAACTTCCAATAGTTCTCCTCTAAATATTTCCTTTCAAGATTCTTACTTTGATCTACACTTCCAAGGCACTATTATTAATTACATACCAACTTTCGAATAACAAAGCATTAATTATACGTTTTTCTATCAATATGCATGCAGATTGGTTAGCTCCAGAGACTTATAAACTTGGTACTGGTTTTGTTCAATTTAATAATAACAATACTATAACCAACAAAAAAATAATACTAATATCAATCAATATAAAATTTATGGCGAGGGAGCAAAAATACCCTTTATCCTTTTCAAGGAGAACTATTGGCATCATAAACAAATTTTGGGTATGATTTAACCTGCCGTGAGAGTTAACCAAAGAACAACTAAGTTAAATGTAGTAAAGATAGTAATCCAGCCTAGGTCGAGTCTATAAGGAGCCTTAATGAATGTTAACATTTCAAGTAAATCTATTGAACCACAAATAGACAAATTAATCACAGCATAGAAGAAAATAATTTTGGTTTAAAACTAATCCTATTGTTTATATTTTCTGATTTATTAAGGTGAGATGATGTGAAGTAGATGATGGGGAATGAATATTGAATGAGTGTTCTCCTAGGAATGTTGCTTTGCCTTCACTGTCCACTAATGATTCATGAGTTCAATAACCGAATTAACGATTTAGCTAACAATCTGCTAGCTACTTACAGATGAAACAGGCAATCGTATAAATCAACAATAAGCATGAGAACATTTGGATCAGGAGAAGAGCAATAACAAATCAATTCTTCTTAAAAACAATCAGAATCGCAACTGTTATAGAATATATTGAATCAATTAAGGAAAATAAACATATCAGCTAAAATCCATAATACGAAACAACAATGAAATCAGAAGAAACAATCTCAATCCATCATTTCACGACTCCTAATGGAAATCGATAGCTCTAGCTCAAAATCAAACAATAAAATCTTGAAATCTCAGGACTAGAGCTAACGAACAAAAAAACTCCCTCCATGACGATTAAGAACTCAGGTGCCGCTCCGTTCTCAGTCGAATTGCACGGTTAGCCTCTCATAGCTCCAGAATCTCATGCTCTAGAGCAACACCGAGAGAACAGAGACGTGGATAAAGAAAAATGACATAAAGAGCTAGAGATTGATGAGAATGAATGTGTCTCTGTAATGTTTGAAGCTCTTTAAAAAGGGAAAGTTAAATTTGAGCTGAAGATTCTGGCATCAGGTGAGAAATTCTGGGCGTCGATGATAATTGCACTCAAACCCTTACAACTTTCTCTGATTTTCACTTTAGTTTCCTTTGGAATCGATTCTGTTGTTCTGGGCGTTAGAGGTATTTATGTTCGGACTCCAACAACTTTCTATTCCTTTCTTAAAAGTCCTTTTATGCCTTTCTTATAGGTCCTTGTGACCTTTCTCTTCTCTTAATCATAATAAATGCATTTCAAGCACAATAATCCCAATAAAATCTTTGTTGAATAAGCTACAAAAACATATGATGAATCTGGGATTCATAAGGGTGCAAAAATCTATGATGATTCCAAAATGGCCACTTCTATTAAATTCCTTTATGTTGACTGTTTGATCAAACTTTTGACCAAATAAAGTGAGGGTAAAGAAGAAAAATTACCCTTTACCTTTTTCAAAAACAGTTACTGACACTATAAACAATTTTTGGATCTAAATATGCCTATGATGATTTTAAAAGGGCTCTAAAATGCTGTTGTCATTAAATTCATCATATATCCGTTTATTTTGACTTGTGGGCCCACTATTTTTCTAGTTGTACTCCACCTTGGTTATTTTGATAGTATGACATGGACCTCTCCCATTTTTAACCTAGCTGCCCTTTCAATTTTCTTACACCTTCTTTTGCCTTTGCCACCACCGCGCAAGAGATCCCACCCTGTGAGAATCACACCGGTGAGACCTACATCGGCAAGATCCACACCCCATCTAAAAGCAACGTCCTCCACCAGCCTTCATCTTCAACCAATTTTCACATCTCCCTATGCCTTTGATGCCATCACCCAAGAAAAATTATTGTTACCGCTGCAATGGAAGGAATATATCTCTTCGCCGGTGAACCATGTGACAAGTTCATCCCAAGGATAATGATAGGAGCTTTGGAAACAATGGGAATAGAAGAAGTGTTTTCAACCGGTTAAAATGAATTCATTCCACCTAGCTGCAACAGAATGAGATCACAAGCAGGAAGAACATCCTTGATGTCAAGTTAATTAACTTAGCAACAACAAAACAAATCACATAATTTCCAGCCAAAAAAGGAATACCTCTAGGAAAACCTTATAACCTTAGCATTAATTTTTAACAGCACGTACTGATTGACAATTCCAAATCCATCAAGATTCACTATCTCTTTGTAAGCATCTTTGAAAGCAGCAACAAAGGACAAAATTGATTTTGTAATGACATGATCGGTTTCCATTAATTTTAATTTTGTACAATTCGCAAAATCGATTTTCTAAAGATGTGAGTGGTTGTTTCTTATACAAAATCCTTTTTTTTTTATTTGATCAAGGGTTCTTAGAGGGTAAAGGGTTATCACCTCTCATAACAAGTACGTTTCCTAAAATTTGAACTTGTGTTCTTCTCTTTACAGGTGAAGCCTCTTTCCACCTCTACCAATAGCTTGTTGGTTTATACAAAATCCATTTTGTGAAGATGTGATCAGTTGTTTCTTGTGTCTATGTTATCACTATAACAAATGAGATAAAAATAAATTAATGATTTTTATGTGGCATAATGATTTTTCGTTCTTAGAGATCATAAAAATCGAAAAACAATTCGATTTATATACTATAAAAAATATTATTAAAATTGAATTTTATATGTGAAAAAATAAATGTTGTTCAAGAGATCACACAAGGCCAAAGGAAATTATTTTAAATAAATTTTAGTTTTCTAATAGTAACAATTTTTATACTAACTCTTCTAATTCTACTCCCAAAATAAAGTTTGTCCCAATGAAATTTTGCAACATCTTACTCTATGGTCATTCATCAGAGTATTTTAGCTATTCAAGAACTACATGTAACCCAAAAGTACCATTGATTAAGCTAGAAACTTAAAATCTTTCTCAAAGTTAAGGTACCATGAATAATGAATTTACACAAAATCTTGGAAATTCATAAGTAATTCAATATAACTCCAAAATTAGTGGTTCAAATCTCTAGTTTTAGCTCTTAAAAACCTCTTTGATAGGAAAATAAGACCCATTTGGAAAATAAGACCCATTCAATATAACTCCAAAATTAGTGGTTCAAACCTCTTTCATTTCTGTTCCATTTGGTCAAGGACACACATAGTTTTCAAATCTGGACTGGGGATATTTTCATAGCTTTTAGCAGATTTCCAGGTCATATTTGTGAACTCGTATCTTTCTGTTACACATCCAAAAATCATGATTTAACTCACATCAGATCTGCTAAACGTATCTTCCATGCCAAAATCATGACTCAAGCTAAGTTAAATCTAACTATCTACAATAATACCATGAATTTTTATTGTTATGCTTAGCATAGCTCTTACCTTGGCTGATGCTTTGACTCTCATGATCCTCCTTATGGAGGAAAAATACAATCCTTAACATGTATATATATATAATTTACATAACCATATATAATTATCATAACAGCCACATAACACAAGATGTAACAAACATAACAAAACTATGCTTCTTCAAGTCTCCATTTCTTCTAATCCTCCACGAGCTTCTCCTTCCCATTAAATGAACTTGCACCTACTATTGGTACATCAGAGAAAGGGGTGAGATTCGGGGGGAATCTCAGTAGCAAAGTATCAACTCAATATATAATATGCAATCATAATAAACTAAGCATGTAAATAGCCAATATATGAACAACACCTCACAAGTATATACATATGACCGGAACAAACTCAAGCAAGGATATTGCATGTTCAAAGGCATATCCATTGCAAATAAACATGCAAGCAACAAAGCACAAACTACATAAGAGTAAGTTTCACTACCTTCTACTTCTTCTATTCCAAGTTACCTCCTCTTGGTTGAATTTCTGTAGTTTTATTTCCTTCTTTGCTTGATAGGAAAAGTCAAATCCTATTAAAAACTATATTCATGAAAGGGGAGATAAATACCCAAACTTTGTGATACTTAATTTGCATAATTAATCTCTCCCTATGACTCTAAACTTTAACTCTTTCAATTAACTCTTTAACTCTGCTATAAGTATTCATTTCCGATTCCAATTGGTCTAAGCATGTGCTTTGATCTTTATCCCACACTAACTCCTCATTTAAACTTATAGGATATTCATTTTCAACAAATTCTGCCCTCTTCTTGGCAAAACTGTGGGTTTTCAAAACAGAGATTAGGGGAATAGTTACCAAAATTTAATACTCTTATTCTATATGTCATATGAAGTCTTCTAGGAGCCATAAAAATTCAATTTTTAAATTCCTTGTCATCTAAACTCTTATAATCATTTAAATAGGGGCACTTCCTTAAACTTCAGTTTCTTAGGATTTAGTTTCGATTGATATGCGTACACATATACCTAGTATGCCATTTATGTTACTCTATCAACTTCCAATTCAACCTTCTGCATATTTTTTCCCGAGTAAGCATCATAGACATGGTTCTGGAATTTCTTTTTCTAGATTAACACCATCCCTCCCATCACAATTTAACATCATTTATTGTATACTTTGCATGGCACCTTGTAATACATATACTAGCTCCTAAGTGCATTAACTCCTTCAAAATAATTCGAATAGCAACCCTGTTTTAATTCTGAAAATTCCCAACTTCAGAGATATTATTTTTGCCATCATATTGAAATATTTAGGCATGCTTTGACAAACAGTAACTTCTAATAAGCTTGCATCATAAGAACTTTGAACTCTTGAAGCTTCCACCAAGTATCATACATGTAAAACTCTTTTATTTCACATTTGCATTCTTTTGTAAAGTTTCCCCCAAGAAAACAGAACAAAATCCTTTGAACAAAAAGCTCCAAATTCGAATCTGCATTCCCCTTGTGCTCGATCAGTGAGTTATTACGCACTCTTTTAAGGGTGGCTGCTTCTAAGCAAACCTCTTGGCTGTCTCTACACTTCTACCTCCTTTATCACTGAGCGGTCATTTAGGGCCCTTAGCTGGTGATCCGGGCTGTTTTAACCATAAAATATCCCACACAACCTATATTTCATTATTCTATCAAGTCTATTCATCCATCCCTTTCGTTTCCTCACATTCTCTCTCTAAAAACCAGATTAAAAGCTCTCATCTACTTGCAGAAAACACAACAACTGCAGAAAATATTGATGGAATACGGTTTAGGATCCTTGCGTTCCTCTAAAGGTTTGGTAGCCTGCGAGAGAAGATTCTTCCTTCTTCTTTAATCACTTCATCTGGTTCCATTTCTTTCGCCTCACCACTCTCTCTCTATTTTTGCTGCTTTTAGATCGTAAATGAGAGGGGTGAGGGAGCTGCTAATGTGTTTTATTGAGGAGAGAAGCAGATTCTTTTAATTTCATAGGTGGTCCCACATGAAAGCTTATCCCGTAAGCTTGGTTTAAGCATTTTATTGGGCCAATCTTTATAAAATATGGAGCTCATCTTCTTAATTAGGTTAAGCACGTCTTGGGTTCCCATTTCGGTCTTAACCATGGCCCAATTCCATTTTTGAGTTTGAAGTAGTGAGATTACCACTTTTCCCGTTTTTTATGAGTACTAAATTACCAAATAAATTCAAAAAAATTAATCCTTAATACTTTATAAAATATGGAGCTCATCTTCTTAATTAGGTTAAGCACGTCTTGGGTTCCCATTTCGGTCTTAACCATGGCCCAATTCCATTTTTGAGCTTGAAGTAGTGAGATTACCACTTTTCCCGTTTTTTATGAGTACTAAATTACCAAATAAATTCAAAAAAATTAATCCTTAATACTTTATAGGGATTTTCTATATTAAATAGCTTCTGTACCTTATAAAATAAATTCCCTAAAATTTATATGCTAAAAATCATCTTCTATCTAGTTTCCTTGAACTTCTGAAGAAAATAAGCTCTTAATTCCCATAAGTTAGTTATAAAGTTATTTTGGTCACTTTTGGAGAATCAAACCTCTTCATAATTTTCATAATTCCCCAAAATAATTTTCCATAATATTTCCTCAATCTTTTTAGGCCACTAAATAATTTTAATAATTACTTTAAATCTTGTCCTTATGACATAACTAATACATTCGGCTTCACTGGGCTTCATAGTCTACTTAATGCAAACTAAATATTAAGCTTCGAGGCCCAAAATTGGGGTTGTTACAAATTTTATTTCACCCCTTCCAAAATTATTTTATTATTGTTAAATTTTAAATAAATATATATTTGAAATTGTATTCTTTTATTACATTCATAGTTTTTTTAATAATATTATTCAAAGTATTCTATCACTTTATAATATTTGGAATGATATATTAAATATGTAGGAAATGAAAATGAAAATTAATGAAGATAAATGTTAAATAATAATTACAGTATACATAGTCTGCCAACAATTGGCGAGTGCTTATGGAATTCAAACTTGAATTCTCCTTATTGTTAAAGTGTAAAGATGACGTATCTTTACTTGTTATTATGTAGACTTTGTGTAGATTAAAAAGGATAAAGTTAGAAAGTTGTCAAATTTTAAGGTAGATATCATGATATTTAAAATTTTTCATAGTTCAAAACATATTAAAGTGACTTATGAATATAAACAAATATTTTAAACAAATAAAAATGTAGTGTCCCAATAGTATGTGTGTAGTCCCATCATCCTTACTTGATGTGAAGATCGAAAATCAATGATTTCTACACTTTATTTTTTTTAAAGTGGGTTAGTTGGAAACCCTAGCATTGCAAATGCCATGGCAACAAAGATGTCTGAAGAGAGGTTAAACCCTCCCCTTCATAAAGATTCTTTGGTTTGAAGAAGCCATGAAGGTAAGGGGACGCTCAATCTTCTAATTATCTTTTGGACTTCTGTTCTCATAATACACGTCCACCATATATATATATATATATTTGTGGGGTCTTTTGTACAACAAGAGATTGGTAACAACATGGGCCATCTGCTCTTTTATGCCTCAGAATTCATAGTGATGTGCTGTTCAATTAGTAGTATTTAGCAACTTGGGATTCTCTTTAGAAATGAGTGTTGTCATTTTAGTATAAAAACATACGTATTTATCTCAGACAAGTTTTGCATGGTGCTGCTGGTTGGATGTCTCAACAAGTTCAAGCTCTTAGTCAGCAATTAATTGCCAGGGTCGACTCCAGTAGGCTGTTTTTCTTGAAGTGATATTATTTCCTTCTATATTCTTCTTTAGTAGTTGTGCCTTGACATGCCACTTGGAATCCAGGATACAGAGAGCGAACATAATCCTGTTTTGACTTCAAGAGCTGCAAGGTATTCTCCCTTCTCAATCTTTCTATACTGTAGGCAATTTTTACTGTTTATCAGGCATGTTTATTTGGGATTTACAATTTAGAATTTTATGACCTTTGATGCTGTTCTAGTGTTCTTACACATACACTAAGTTAACAGAAGGTTTTTTTGCGCCAGCTGGATCAAATCAAGGCAGCAACAATTTGACTCTGAAAGGATGGCCACTCACAGTTGAGTCATTTTCAAATAGTTTACGTCAAATATATCTCTTTTGGTGAATATGCTATGTCTTCCTAAAGTTAATGATCACCATGGCTCCCTGGGTGTGTGTAACACCTTACTCAAGAGTCACCTTTCAGAGTTGTTTAGCCATTTAAGAACATCATGTGACCTAAACGTACCCTTAAACAGACTAGGAATTTAAAAATTCTTTAAATTGAACTTAAGGTACTCACAATGTTGGAATAGGATTTCTTAAAACTTTGGGAATTCATAACTAATTTAATATAGCTCTAAAATTAGTGGTTCAAGCTCTACTTTTAACAAGATCTTTGATAGAAAAATAAGACCTGGAATCATATCTGAACCATTTGTCCAAAAACACCTATTTATCAAAACTGGACAAAGGAAATTAGCAGGAAATTTTCCAGATTTCTTAAACAATTTTGAAAAATCATATATTGTGATCTACACATCCAAAAAATATGAATTAGTACTCATTTTAAAGGTTTAGTTGTGTAATATAACACTTCTAAAGTTTATAACCTAGTTAAAATGTTGGCCCTATCAAATGTCTCTCGCAGTATCTTGGCTCATCAATAAAACAACAATTAACTAACATTACCTACTTCATACACTTTAGCTATGCTTTAATATAGCACTTACAATGACTTCTACTTGGCTCTTATACTTCTCCTTATGGAGGTTAGATACATGGAAAAAAATATAATTAACTTATGATAAACCTTTAAGAAATATATACAATAGCCACATGATATAATTAACATTATCAAAATCAAAATAAAGTTCTCTAGAACTTCCACCTTCAAGCTTCCCTCCACTAGCTTGCTCTTCCCCTTAACAGTACTTGCTCCTACTGGTTGGGTGCATGGGAGAAAGGGATGAGATTCAGGGGAATCTCTACAGCAAAACATAAACTCAATGTATAATCTGCAATAGTAATCAACTAAGCATGTAAATACTAAATAGCCAAGTAAGAATAATACCGTACGAGCAAAAACACATGGCCATGGTACACACTCATACAAGGATATTACATGCTCAAAGGTCTAACCACGGCATACATGGCAAATAAACATGGCAAGCAACCAAGCACAAACTATATAAAATTAAGTTTCACCATCTCTGGAATCTTCTCCCTTTTCACTTACTCCTTTAGCTTGTTCTTGAACTTATTTGTATTTCTTCCTCCTTTGCTTGATAACAAATGTAACAACTATAAGATTAGTAAACAGGACAAATTTTCCAAAAAGAAATTTAATTAGTGATTAAATGAATTTTGGTGTTTTAAGGGCATGTTTTCTTGAGAATTTTAGGAAAAATAGTTAAAGATCATAATTTGGCTCAAAAAATTTTAGAGAAATTATTTGAAAGCTTTATGAAGCTAATTAAGGAAGAAAATCCTTAAAAATAATTAAGGATTAATTTATGGAATTAGAAAATGAGTCAATATTGATTTAGAAATTTAGAAAAAGTAGTAACTTTATTATTTCAGACTTGAAAATCGGAATTAAGCTAGAAATAAGTCAAATTATGGAACCTAAAGAATTTAAGGAATCTTAAATTAGACAAAGAGAAAAAATTTGAGCCTAATGTATGTGACTAATAGGATATATATATATATATATATATAATAAAACGCACACCCACGCATGGCATTTTATAAATGTACACACGGTCTGCAATTTACTCCCACTTTGGACACAAGACCCGACCCACATGGCAAACCCAGCACCTAACAGTTGAACAATAAACACCTCAGCATCCTTCCATTCTCCTTTCTCATTTCATTGACACGGACATATACAAGCGACCCCACACACATATAACACTTTTGGCCAAAACGGAATAGAGAAGAGAGAGACGTGAGTGAGAGAGGGAAACCGGAGGAGGAAGGCCATCGGTGAAGAAGAGGAAGAAGGTGCCAAACCTCACATGCAAACTAGGAGTTGGGTTTAGGTAAGCCCGAAAAGTCTCCATCCATCTTCAATTTTGTTGATTGTTACAGTTTGGGGGGTGGGAGGAATAATTGAATCTCGGTCATGAAGATGAAGAACAATGGATTAAGGGTTCTAGTAGTAGCTAAAGAGTATATTAAAGACTATAATCTTGGTATTCGGTGTTGCATGAGGCTGGGCTTCTCTGTTTTGTATTGACCGAAACAGGGGCTTTGTGTTAGTGTGTGGTTTGAGTTGCCCTGTTTTGAGATACCCGAAATTGTGACTTGCCGTTACATTGTGTATAGTTTCAGATTATTTGAAATTAAGGCCAAGGAAAGTAAAGTTTTTTTTTAATAGTTTATGTAACCAGAGGAATTTGGTTGAGTAAATGCCTATCATTTGATCGCATATTGATTGGTGACCACTGGTTTTGAGTGTATCGAACAGGGGTTTGCTGTTTTGGAAGATATCAGAATATATATAGTTATAAGTGTAACGTTCTTTTCTTATTTCCACGTTTTCCATAATCCTCTCTTCTTAATTAACTAATTTTTGCATATATCCACTTTTGACTTTTCAAACTTCATATATTTGGCTACAATTACTTTAAAATTGGGATATTTATCCCCAAACATTTATTCTCCCTTTCTTTTCTTCATTTGGCCGAAATGGCCCCAAATTATTGGGAGAATAATTAGCTCTTGGCTTACTTGGCAAATTACCACTAGTTGTCTTGTTGTCTTGTTTTATCATTTTATTTTCTTAAATGCCATAAAAATATACGGAATATTAGGGAATATCATTATGCCCTCTTGGAACACTTGCTTAACCGAGGCTTAGCAGTCTACTGAATTCAGGCTTATTCTCAAGCCTTTAATCTCCAAATTCTGGATATTACATTTCTCCCCCTGTTTAATAAATTTCATTTTCAAAATTTGAATGTCTATAACTTGGGGATTCTACTAGACATTCAGTCCATCTCTCTCGTGTGTAAGCTCAATAAGCATGCAACACAATTATCATATTCAATCTATCTTTGCCCGCATATTGCACTACTGACCACACAATTTGTGTTATCGCAAACCTCACAGGTTGTATCATTATAAACCATACCACACTTCCGCTACTCACTTTGATGTTTCATACTATCAAATATAATAAAGGTGGGACTGCATTGTTTGCCCACCCTTGCCTTACTTCCTCAGTTGGATCCCGCTTGATGTCTATAATAACACACAATCATTCATAGAGAATGTGATGATACATGATTTAGTTCAGTCGGAAATGTATTCAAAGCCAACCACTGTTACAACCCCTACTTATTCTGTACCACTGATAACTCTCCATATTTTATACATTTAAAGATAATTGGAGAGTTATCTATGCAATTTTAGAAGATTCAATGAGATTTTATTGTGAAAAAGATCATATCAAAGTGGTGCATTATTTATGGGATTTTATTGTAATTAATATAGTTTTGAAAGTAATAATAATAAAAGAAAAAAAAACAAATTTAACTTATTTCATTTTATTATTAGTTTAGTGCTCCAAGTTGTTCTAGATTGATTTGTTTCTTCTTCCTTTATATTAGGTGATGCTGAGGCAGCTGAGTTCAAAAACAAAAACAAAACAAAACAAGAATGGTGCTGTGGCAATTTCGAGCCCAGTTCTCCACGGTTTGGGCCAAAGGATTAGAGTCTTGGACCAAAGGAAGCTGGACTGAAATGCAATAGAGGAGCAAAAGAAAAAAAAAAGGAGGGGAGACCTAGAGAAGAGGCGCTGGACAGAAAAGAAAGGGAAAAAGGAGCGAAGAGCGACGGGAGAAAGAGGGCAGCCGCAATACATTGAAAGATCAGCGGAGAGTGAGGAGCTGCACAGTGAGACGGAAGCACAGCCGCAATTCATCTTCATCTTCCAGAGCTAGAGAGCGGTGGCTGCAGAGGACTTGACAGATATTGGGGGGCGGACTGTAGCTTCGTCTTCTTGGGAGTGCTTTGAGCGAAAAAACCAGAGAGGGGAAAAGGTGCTTGGTTCTCTTCATCATCTCCACGGGAGGACGAGAGGACTGTGGAGGTGACGTTAGTGAGGACCAGAGGCGCCGTCGACAAGCTTGAGGAGAGGTGAAGAGAGGGAGACGGACAGAGATCGTTGGAAACAGAGGAGGTGGAGCAGCTGAACCAGAGGAAAGGAGTTAGGCTAGTTACAGTCAGAGTGGATCGTCTTCTGCTTCCCAAGCTAAATTAGAGTGAAGAGACCAAAGGAGAACTCCATTCATATACTCAGTTTGCACTTCATTGATCATCTCAATTCCTTTTTCCTTATGGCTCTCAATTCTGAATTTATTGCTGTTGATTTTGAGATGATGCTGTGTAGCTAGTTACTTTGCATTAGGATTATTTCAAAACATTGTAAGGATTGAGACTTATTATTATTATTCCCTTTAGTTGTTAATGGCAATTATGTGTTAATTTTATCTTGTCCATAATGCTTCTAAATGACTGGCCATCACTTAGATTGTTTTGTTCAATTAAATTAAGCTTGAGAAAGTTAATTTAATTGTAGAACTTAGATAAAATTATGCTAGACTTGAAGTTTAGGATTAAATTGATGGTTTGTTAGTAACATGGAGATATAATTACTAACCTAGCATTGCCAAATTAAGGTTGTTGCTTAATGATTATTTTCTCTTAACTGTAGCAAGAGATTGTGCATGTTAATTGAGGATATAAATTTGGTTTTGACTTGAGAAAGCTTAATCAAATACCTTTGAACTTTAGACTAACCCATCAAGTCATTTAATTTCTATTGGAATGGTAATTACTTAAGTCTCATGAATTGCAATGGTTAGAAATAATCCTATGCTCCTCTTGTTTTGAAGTAGAGTTTTAATTTAGTTTTAGTCAAATTGCTTTCCTTTTCTTGAATTCAAATAATCTTTAGGATATAAACTCTCTAAATGGTTTTACTCAACCTAATTGATAGCATAATCATGACAATTAATCCACTTTTGCCTTAGTCCTCGTGGGAACGATATTTACTTATCACTTTATTACTTGGCGCGACCCGTGCACTTGCGGTAGCGAACAACCACAGTCCTTTTATTGGGCATATCAGTGTACCCGTAGGCATGGTATATCAATATACTCGTAGGCACGGTATATCAGTGTACCTGTAGGCACGGTCTATCATCAACCTTTAGTATCATTAAATCGGATCCTCTAGGATTAATATACGGTATAATCACTATTCATCATGGATCACCGTATATCATACCTACATACCTTTAACACCATGGTATTATTAAGGATCATTACTTAGCATGAAAAGTCCTCAAAACAGCCACTATGCCTCAAGTTTCCATAACTACATCAAATGAACCTTTCTGGGCAGTACTCACTGCAATAGAAATATTCCGAAATAAAATCAATACCTACATTATCATCATCTCCATGCTTCTAAGCATTCTTTATGTCATTTATAAACTTCTAATCAAAAGTCCAAACTTTTAATCAAAAGGTTCTGAGTTTCCAAGGCACTTCCTAAGGAGTCATCCCTGATCACGGTGGTGAATTTGCCATCTTAATAACTAGTTATGATACCAAAATGTAACGTCCTATCTTATTTCCACATTTTTCATAATCCTCTCTCATCAATTAACTAATTTATATACATATCTACTTTTGACTTTTCAAACTTAAATACTTGGCCACAATTGCTCTAAAATTGGGATATTTATCTCCAAATATTTATTCTCCCTTTCTTTTCTTCATTTGGCCGAAATGGCGTCAAATTATTGGGACTTGAAATACTCTCTTTTAGTTGCCTCGGGGTTAACAAGAATAAAACCAAATTAATGTAATATAGTGCACAACTCAGGTTGTTTCACTTTGAGGAGCCGATTATGAAACTAATTCCTAGTAAACTAAGTAATTACAATGCAAAATTGTCAAGGGTAAAACATGATTGATTTTCAAAACTATAAATTGAATTCAATTTAAAAAATATATTTTTAGGATTTTCAAATAAGGAGGAATGAAAATAGGTGAAGAATGCAAATGATGAAGATACTCTTGGAAATAGTTTTCAATGGCTATCCTAGCTCAATTAAGATATTTGGAGAGTTAATACACTAATCCTCTAAGATTCCAAACCTCATTAACCAATGAGTCTAGCATCACAAGAGAGGAACCCCTACCCTTGAAATGCTATTAAGCCCTCTTAATGTAATGAGTTTTCTAAGTTTTCTAATATACCAAACCCCATCAACTGATGAGTCTAATGCTTAAACTCATGAAGCCATTCACTTAAGCATTATTAAAACCCCTTAGAGAGTGATTATAGAATAAGCAATGTATTTAGGTTCAACTATAATTTCAATTCAATCATACTACCTAATAATACCATGTTAAATAGATAGAAATTAATAGAATCATAGGAAACATATATATAATCATATATATATTGATGAATACAAATCCTCATTACAAATCCCAAATCACAATAACTCAATTCATAAAATAAATTGTAACTAAAATCATAGTCTCATTACATAAATGAATTTCTAAACCTAAGAAATAACAAATATAATGATCTATAGATAAAATAAACTTCCATTTGAAGCACATGTGAGCTCAAGTCATCACCAAAAGCACAAAATTGCCTAGCCACTCATGAGAAAAGCTTCAGGAAATATAATCGCACACTGATTCAAACATTCAGCCATATATGAAACACTAATTAAACAAATCAATTAGCATTAAATCAAGAAAGCTTGGTGGTGAAATTTTGAACCAAAACAGAACAGAGGAACAGTTAGCGATAGTAGAGAGCCAGACAATAGAATTAAATCTGCTTGGAGTTTGCCAGTGTGGTCGATGAAGGAGAGAGAGGAAAAGAGCCAATGATGGTGCTGAGATGATGAAGACGGTGGTGGAGTGGTATAGACCAGCGATGGAGGAAGATGAAGTTGGTGGAAGGACGGAGGTGGTGGAGTGCTGACGGTGTATTCGGTGGACCGCGGTGGTGAACGGATGCTGTGCCTTCAGCTTCCTCCTATCTCCCTTAGCTTTCCCGACTCCCTGCTCTCTCTCTCTCTCTCTCTCTCTCTCTCTCTCTCTCTGTCACAGCGTCTTCTAGTTCTGTCTCTCATCTTTTGGCCCTTCAGCTCTCTACTCGCGGCCTCTCTTCTTGTGATAAGAGTGAAGGTGATGAAGGTGATCGAAGTTTGCGGCTGCTGGTTCTCTGTTTCGTGCCTCTGCGTCTTAATATCCTTTTCCCTCAGCTCTCCAAACTGCTCCAAATCTGACCCATGCCAAAACGATGTGTTGAATTTAGTAGAGCAAATTGGAATTTCTCAAAATTGGTGGACTAAATTGTCATTTTCAAAATTCAAGCCCAAAACTTCCATTTTTGAGTTTGAATCCAAATTTTCAAGTATTTTTAATTGAAAACAATTTAGCCATCATCAAATATTCTGAGAAAAATCAACGGTTAAGAGTAATTGAAATAATTTTGACAATTTCGCCCTTTTTACTCCTAATTTATTCCATTTACTCTTAATCTCAATTTGTCTCAAGAAAGACATTTTAGGCTCAATAACTATGACTAAATCTCCAATTAAAGTATAAAATATAGAATTAAAATAGGGATTTTTCAGGAGAATAATTAGCTCTTGGCTTACTTGGCAAATTACCACCAGTTGTCTTTTTTTTTTTTTAATCATTTTATTCCCTTAAATGCCATCAAGATATACAGAATATTAGAGAATATCATTATATCCTCTTGGAACACTTGCTTAACCTAGGCTTAGCAGTCTACTGAATTTTGGCTTATTTTCAAGCCTCTAATCCCACAATTCGGGATATTACAATAAGTGTTAATGGAAGATGATTTGTATGATTTTTAATTGCTGGTCTGGTTTGAAAAGCATCAATTGCATCTAAAGGAAGAAGAGAATAATTACGTAAGTTATAATTATTGGTTTAAGTTGTTTGATGTTTTCCCAGATCAATTAATTGCCTAACTATCTCGTATTCACTTTAAGTTGTCAAAACAATGATTTAATATACTATATAATAGTTGAAAAGTTTCAGGAGAATTATTCTGGGAAGACAAAGTGGTTAAAGAATTAAAAGGAATGTTGATATGTTGATGATATACCTTGTTGTTAACAGTTTTAGGATTGAATTGTTGAAGCTTGAAAGTAATTCTATGTTGCTGTTCTGATGTTCCTCAATGTTAAACAACTAATTCAATGCGTTTAGGAATGTCTTAGGATGTTTAAAAGTTGGTGTTTTGGAAGGATAGGATCAATAAACCTTTCCTTTAAATATTCTTGGCCAGCATCTGTTAGGTTGGAAGGAATCTCTAGAATTGAATAGCAAAGGCTGGAAAATGATAAGAAACTTTAATTTAGATAATGTTTTATGCTCCCAAATGAAGGACAATTATTCTAGATGACTCAAGTAAGTATAGAGACTTTAGAATTATGATTTAAAGGATGTTTTTAAAGCTGGAATTTTCCAGACTTGAGGAGGACACTTTGATAGAAGCAAAGGAAATAATACACACACACCCTCAGCCGCATTCTTTGTATGGTTTGCATTTTTTTAATATGGTTGATAGAAGATGACTTTTGAAGTTACTTTAAAAGAGTGCTGTTTAAAGAAGAAATGAATGGATTAAACTAAGAGGCATAAATAAGGAAAGAAGAGGGTGTGATAAAATGAAATTGAGGTGTTGGAATTGAATGGTATATGGAAATTGGTTGTTGCCTTTTAAGAATTTAGCAACTTTATTTGAAGTTTAGTCCATAATGTGTGTGTGTGTGTGTGTATAGACTCCAAATAATGTTTATATCATTATTATATGGACAATGTTGCTATTGACATTCTAATGCTAAGCAAGTGCCCAAAGTATTAAACCATGAAATTTGGTAAAGAATATCAAATCATTGAAAATTCATGAGTTGAAGGACATTCCAAATGTCCCAAAACAAAGAAATATAAAAGTTATCATCCAAGATAACCAACCACTATTAGTAAAAGGTAGAGCAATGATTTGGGAAGAGTTAGTATAAGTTAAGAGTTGTGAATAATACAAGTGTTAACCCACCCTTGCATAAATGATAGGATTTGATATTTGTCTGAGCTCGAAGGAAAAGCTAATTGAAGAAGGTAAATTATAGGAAAGGTTGCCAGGTAATAACTTTTTCTCTCATATAATATGTATTGTTCTGCATGTATGTTTTTACTATTGATTATATTCATTTCATGAATATATGGAATTGATGTTGGACCAATGTGTCCTGAGGCCGTAAGACCTTATATGCGTTCAAAGTTTTACTAGACGAGGCCGTAAGTTCCAAAAGTACATATTTGCATAAGGTAGTGTCCCTGGGCGGTAAGACCTTATTAGCCTTTAGAGTTGTATTGGACCAATGTGTCCAGTGTTTGCTGATTGTGATGCATCTTGATTGTTGAATGTTGATCGTATGATGGTTTTTTTTAGCAAGATTCGTGAATTTGCATGTATTATGATTAACTATTGTTACCACTGAGATTCTCGTGAATCTCACCCTTGCCATTAATGATATGTATATATACCGAAATCAAGCAGCTCTAGGGGCAAGGGAGTGGTAATTGTAGATAAATAAGAAGGTGGAAGAGAAGAGTTTATTTTATGTTGGTTGTCTGTATAATATTTTGAATTAGACTTGGGTATTTTGGTAGCCTCTTGTGGCTACATGGATTGTATATATATGTATATACATAAATAGTGAAGAAAATATGCGTAGTAATAGATGTATATAGCATAACAAACGTAGTAAGGGGTAGTTTTAGTTGATTTTATATATATGACAAAATGGTAATTTGCTCAAGTACGATAATTAAATTAGGATTGGGCAGTTGTATGTTAAAGACCCATAGTTTAATCATTAATATACTAGACAATGAGCAGAGAAGCACTCTGATATTAATAAGTGAAGCTAATAATTGATGAGTCATAATGAAGTTGCAAACCACTATATAACTTTTTTTGAAAGTTTTCAATTTATAAAAAAAGCCCATTCAATTACAGATCTGAACCGTGTGTTGAAGTTGGAATTTTAAATTTATTTTCAAAGATATATTTGTCTTAGGATTGAATCTTGGTTTAGTGGTTCAAATTCATTTTGTAAAAGCTCATCTAATAACTTCGGAATAAGGGTGTCACAACAAATGTCAAATCCTATAAATTATTCATGTGGAACAAGTTAATGCATAAACTAATTAGTGCCTAACCATTGCATAATAAACCTCTCCCCATGATCCCATCTCTTCATGAACCCATTTTTTCTTGGGCGAGACATGAACATAGGTGGGAAAAACTCCATTTTTGTAAATCATGCTTTTAAACATGTACTCTTGACATCTCCCAACATCATTTTTAATTCTAGACTCGAAGGCAGGCTCAGGCTCAAATTGATCTTTAATTCAATCTTACTGTACTAGTGGCTGGCCAAAAGAGGGGGAAAATAAAGATTAATGAAATTTAATCCTTTTATTACCAACCAAATGAGCCTCTAGACACAAAATATGTGCGGTTTATCTACTTAGAACCATTATTTCACATTTAAGAATATCAACCCCTTAACAGTTTTGGCTCCTAAAATTTCAAACTCATCAAATTTCATAGATCAAAATAAGACATACCATCCAATTACCGTGACATTTAAGCCTTCAATTTCAATTTAAAATTTTGGACAGTATATCTCTTGAACTGTAGTTTAAATTTTTGCCCAGATTAAACTGCGTCCAACCATTTGCCAACTTTTGATCATATGCATGGTACATCTTACGCAATATTATCAAATTCTAACATCCTTCAACTATTCACATGAAATGACTCTTGAAATTTTCTTCTCCTGTATTGGGCCTTAAATCTTCATTTTAAGAATCCTAAAACATTATTTAATGCCTTGAATCACTTGTTTAACATCTAGGGACTGCAAAACATCAACTACACTTAGTTTTCAAAGCAGAAAATATTTAATTTATCAAGCATCATCACTGCAACTCAGAAAATTGCAGCTCAAGAACGCTAATTTAAGAATCTTTCATCACATCTTAATTATATAAGACCGTTTTAGCATCAAGGAATACAATGCCCATTTCTTTATCTTGCAAGATATTTTCCTAAAAATGTTTTTGCTACAATCATCCTCTAGCTATTTTTTTTTTAATTTTTCCAAGAAAATAAGCCCTTAATCCTCACAAATTAAATTACCTTTAACATTATTTGGGCAATTTTTGTGGGAATTATTCCTCTTCATAATTTTTTCTAAACCCCAAAATAATCTTTCATAATGCTTCCTCAAATTAAGCTTTTTGCTTGTGACATACTTAAGATAATTGACTCAACTAGAGTTATTATTGAGCTTCTAGGCCCAAAGTTTGAGATGTTATTGGCAGGCTCAAGGCAGTGTCAGAAAAAAATATATCATGCATATGAAGAGGTTTTAAATGGCCTTTCTCTACTTAGAAGCAATGGCATGTTTGGTGTTGCATTTTAGCAATATCCATCCTGATGAGGTTTTCGATTTTGTCCTTTTTTTTTTTTTTTTTTTTGCTTTTTAGGAGTTGAAACAACTGCTCTTTCTCAACAAAAGCCTTTTATATAGGCTCCTCAGCCGCTTCATGAACTACAAATGTTGATGTAAACTAATGAAGGTGCTAGATTCATTTTGATCATCATTCACACTCCTTCTATTGAAACCTTTTAATTTTTTATTTATTTATTTTTTCTTCTCACTTGGGAGCCACAATTTAAACCCCATATAAAATAGGTTCCTAACATGGTTTTCCTGAATGCGCAGTAAGGTTTCCACATTGAAAATCAAAATAAACATAAAAATTGCATAAAAAATTGCGTTCATAAAAATAAAAATTAGTTACCTTCAATTTTAAAAATTGCATCCGGCCTGTACATCCAAAAAAATTGCATACTGATTTTTTATTCTTTAAAATGATTCTTTTTTTATTCATTATTCATATCGAGAAAATTAAACTTATATACTAAAAAATATTATTAATACTGGATTTTATATATAAAAATTAAATTTTTGCAAGCATAAAATATAATTTAGATAGCAAACTGACCCAAGTCCAAAGAAAGAAATTTGTTTTAAATACGTTTTAGTATTCAAATAGCGACAATGTAAATCTTCTAATTAACTCTACTCTCAATGAAATTTCATTTCACCCTTGCAAATTGTTAAATCTTAAATAAATAAATATTTGAAATTATATTTTTCTTATAAAGGACTGTCAAAATAAAATAAATGCAAGAGAGTTATATAATATAGTAAAATATGTTTTATTATAGGAGCACCATAAGGGATAAGAGATGTATGTTACAATCCCATAGTTTTCCCCCTAGTATATTATTCAAAGTTTTTCTATCACTTTATAATACTTTGGTCAAATAGCTTAAATAAAATTAAAATTAATTGCTGAGTCATCACTAAGGGTGTTAGAATAAATAAAAGGTAAGATGTTACTAAACCAGCCAAAACTATACTTTGGCCTTTATAATATTATTCAAGTTAAAGTCAAACAGTCACTATAGTTTAAAATAATTGTTCTTAACATGATAACCATGGCTGATAAGAGAAGGCAACTCTTTTAAAGCATGGTTGCTCATAAATCATAATAGAAGTTGAACACTTATGTGAAAGGTGTAACACCCATGTTTTCAAAGCGTATGGACGGCTGAAGTGCAATATTATCTTTAATAAGGAAACCGATAATCTTTTGTAAACAACAGAAGTTCCATCTTCAAACAGTGTGTTGAGTGGGTTTTTCAAAAATCTTTTCAAAAATCGTTTTCGAATTTGGTCTCATTTTATTTTATGATTCATTTCAAGCCATCCGTTTTAGGTTCATTTCTTCATATAAGAGTTTTTACTAATAAATTCTCTCCTGGAACCCAAACTACTATAATAAATTAACGGCCCTAAATGAATGGCTGTCCACTACTGATTCGGATGTCACTTTGCGTTTGCTTATACATAGGCCCTTATTTATGTGTCTACGATCTTGTCAGTATGAGACTGACCACACTTAAATACAAATTAAATACAACTCCAAATAGATAACCAACAGAAAATTAAATTCTAAGTCCTTTGTTTCATTCGCCCGTGTTTACCTTCTTGCCTGAGGAATTACTTGCCCGAGCTGAAAATTTGTTTTGGAAAAATAGGGTGAGATTCAATGAATCTTAATAGTAGCAGATATCACTCGTATAAAATGAAAATATATCATACCATGTCAACCAAAGTTTTAGTACAATCAACATATTCAACATTCAGAGATAAATTCACAATATGCAGAAAGCATAAAGTTACCAATTCAAGGACAACCGTCCCTTGCCACAGCGCTGGGAAATTCTACTGGGCCTGAGCCCTTCTCATCTGAATGCTTAAAATTCATGATGGAACAAACATGCATATAACATATCACATAGTATGTGAGGGATAAGTTACTACCTGACAATTTTTCCAAATCTTGATCTTGATTGACGTGCTTTGAATGTCCTGGGCAAGTGTCAAGTCCTATAATTTACGGGCAATGAGTTATTTCTTAGTCCAACTCTTCATAAATTATTCTCTTATGTTGGTTACCATTAGGGTCACTACATTAGGCCCAATATAAAGCTAATGAGCTCAAGTTACTCCAGAGGCTTAACTCAATTCTTAAAGGTCCAATTCTATTACCAAACTTTTAACTTTGAATTTTCGCACATTTACCAAAAACTGACAGATTTTTCACTGAACTTTGAAAAATCATAACTAATTCTAGAAAAATTCAATTGGGATGATCCAAAATTCTGTGTAACCCTTATTAAGTCTATTTTAAGGGAAAAATACTTCCCACAGTCTTCTGTGCACAGACAATTCCCAGATTTTACGTCTTCCCTTGCTGCCAGAAACTCTGACCAGATTTAATGGTCTACTTCAAACACTCATATCTCCTAACATACTTATCAAAATCCTTCATAATAACTATCAAATTAAAGGTCTTTAAGTGTACTTTAATTCTGGAAAATCTCATCATCATCAGATGAAGTTTGAATAGTGAACTTTTCGCCACAACAAAACTGTCAGACAAAAACGCATACTGGCAGCTTAGTGAACTAAAGTTCTAGTATTTAAGCTTTTTAATTGGTCTTCTAAAAATTATAATCAAAGCCTATTCTCATCCAATTTTTCGTGTAGAATCCAATGAAAAGCTCAAAAAATACCAAAATCAAACTCTTTCTACCAAATTTACCTTTGACTGAGACTGCTCTCCAAAAACAACAAAAGCAAGTTTGCGTTTTTGAACTCCAACAAGTCTAATACTTCATTAATAATCATATATCACCTTATACATGATTTAAAATATCTTTAGTCTTGAAAAAAACCCCTTGGTCGAATTACATGGTTGGTTCAAGAACAAGGAATAACTCAACAAAAACACGAAGTAATCGGTTCAAAATGAAACCTACGCTTACCTCTTCGAGTTCCTACAAGTGGTTTAGTATTCCGGCAGCACTCCGGCTAACTAACTAAGACAAAACACCTCAGATGAGAAATCTGAGACCATAGAATTGAATCTCTCATCAAGAGAAACAATGCTTATGAACACTCTAAGAGCAAGAAAAGTGATTTAGAGAGTGAAATTGTGAGAGACTCACTTACCTTGCTTCTGCGTTCTTCAAGTTCACCACCTTCTCTTTATCTATTTTCTTTTCTGTTTTTCTTACTCTCTCATATCTAGCCGAATAGAAATGAAATGAGAGGGGAAAGTGTTTCAATTAAATGGCCAATTGTGAGAAGAAAACAATTGATAGTGGTGTCTTGCTTTTTGCTTTAAGTGTGCCCATATCTTCCAAGTGTTGATTGTCCTTTCTCTTCCTTGTTTTGTGCTTTGGACGAAAGTGTGTTGATTACTTGATTGAGTGTGTGTGGTGTAGTGTGTGTGGGTGCTTGTGTGTGTTGGCATGTGGACCAACTCCTTCTATCTCTTTTCCTTGTCTTGACGGAATGTGTGTGTATGGATGAGGAATTAAGTTGATTAAATATTATCCTCCTTACTTGTTGTGCTTGACCAAAATTTAAGAGACTGGAGAGAGTATGATGTTGTGTCCACATATAGATGCTTCTTGTGTGTGGCGTAGTGTGAGTAGGTGGTTGTGTATGTGTTGTCATGTGGACCAACTCCCTCTCTCACTTTTCTTCATGCTTGGCCGTTCTTCTTGACTTAAATGGGGAGGGAATATATTAAATGAACTCTTCCTTCCTTGCTCCTCATGTATTGGCCGAAATAAGTGTAAGAGAGTAGGATGAGATGATGTGCAATGTTAGGTAGATGTCTACCTCTTTCCCCCTTTTGCTTTAACTCTTGTCTTCTCATCTCTTCATTCTTTAAGTGCTTGACCGATTCTAATGGCTGAGGATATGGATGTGAAATGTTATTTGGTCATCATCCAATTAATTCTTTGGCCGACATGCTCCATTAAGGAGGAGGGAAATATGCAAATAAATATTCATTGCCCTTGCATCATGGTGTGTGGTAGGGAAAAGTGCTTTAATTAAATGGACAATTATGGGTGTGGTGTTAGGTAAATGTTGTCCAATTTGTCTCTTAAAATTTTTGTTTTTCAAGGACAAATCTTAACCCTTGATTTTAGCTTCCAATTCTAACCTCAAAATCACATGGTAGATGTCCCTCTTGCCCTTGATTATGGCAATATTAACTAAATTGCCATTGGGTCTTACTTAACTTATGTGGTTAAATCTTGGTCAAGAAAAATAACCATAATCATCCTAGTCTTCCCTTCTCCCAAAACCTAAATTTAACACCATGTAAATTTTTCTTTTTGATTAATTTAACCTTTACTCAATTTTGGGATGTTACAAAAGGAATCTTAGTATTGGAGGGAGGGGGGGAGAGAGGAGATACAAATTTTTTTAGTGCGTTTAGTACTTTAATTTGCATAGGGCAACGGAGGATACATCAAATTTTTTTCAGTGGGGGCGTCACATCACATGTTTCTCCACTCACAAATATCCATCCTAATGTTACACTTTAAACCACAAAGGTAGTTACGTTGTTGCTTAAAAAAACAATGAAGGGAGTGTCTTTAATGATAACATCAAATTGGATGGATGAGTGATTTTATATATAATTTTCGATAACATTAATTAGTTTAGCATGTCCTTATTAGCTATATATATAAGGCTAAGAGTCATCCTCACTCAACCTACACAAATAGCCTCCATGTGCTCTGCCATATGTGAACTGTCTAATTAAATTTGACGCATCCCTATTTTTTAAATCTGAACCAAGTCTTCAAAAGCTAACTCCCTCAAAAAATTTTCATGTACCTTGCATAATGGACAAATTAAAGGAAAAAGAAAAAGGAAAGGAGGGGAGAGAAGAAGTATACGTGCATTCAGATGACACTCCAATCCCAATCATAATACCCTATTCTTATTATACTACTACCTCATACCCTATTTTGTGTTCACATGAACCACTACTTTGAATGAATGAGTTACCAGTACTCTACCCTTTTGCCTGTGTTTCGTCTTTATCTTTTTTTACCCAGATAATTAACCATCGTGCCAGTACTATCTGATGTGTCGTCCCCCCCTTTTTTCCCAAACAGTACAAAGATTCGCTGAGTCATGTTCTGATCTATAAAAATCAACAGAAGGTGATATGCGTCTAATGTTATTTGTAAGATGATATTCTAAAAGTTATATGGTTGATTTTGTATCAGATTAAATAATTACGTGGAGGCTGTGATATAGTCAAGTCTTTATTCATATCAACAAACCACATTATGGCTCCTCTAAATGAATTTGTACCAAACAATGTATCAGAGAAAGTCATTTCAACGCCGAAGCTGCTTTTTAAAGTTATTAACTATGGTTAAGTGTTACGGTTCAGTAATGTGGTTAACTATATCCCTTTTAATTTGATGGTCCCTTGATTAATCTGATTCACACCCTTTCATTCAATGTGGCTTCCAAATAAGTATATCCAATATCAACAGCCATAATTCATTTCAATAATAATAATAATCATCTTCTTCAAAAGTACATTCCAGTAATAGCTCTCATGCCAACAAAAGTCTAAAATATTTTCATAAAGTACTTGACATTGGTGATTTAATATAATTAGAGAAAGCAAGATATATATATATAATATAATTAGTCATAAATTAAATGTACAGAAAATGGAAGTGTAATTTGTATATTGTTTGAATAATAATGTTGGCGATTTTGCTTTCGGTGCAATACACACACACTCTTGTATATTGAGACTCGGCCACGTACGAATCCAAAGTCACATCCATGATGTCCCCATAAATCTCACACATCAACATCCAACATTCCTCGAAGGCACTAATTTCTAATTAATGATCCCATATCTTTGTTGAGTATTGTCTTTAAGTACTTGCCAAAGATGCTAACATTAATTGTATTAGTTCCCAGTCGTCCGTCCATTATTAATTTCAAACTAAAGGATCATCTATTCAGAAGCATTTTTAAAAAAATACATGGAGCCATTCACCAAAAGAAATCTAATTTAAAAGTGCCTTTATTTCTATACCATATGTGAACTGTCTCATTAAATTTGATGCGCCTCTATTTTTTAAATCTGAACCAAGTCTTTAAAATTTAACTCCCTCAAAAAATTTTACTCCTCATCTTCTCCGTAGTACAAAGATTCGCTTAAGGTGATATGTGTTCCCTATATAAGCGCTCACTCTCATGACTTATCCCACTCACTCCAAGTCTCCAACTATACTCCTATACTCTATCCTTCTCTCTCTCTCTCTCTCTCTCTCTCAAGCTCCACCGTCTCTGTTCATATACTCCAATGGCAGAAGAAATCATAATCACTATAGACCCCATAATCCTTCCCAGAGAAGAAGGCTCAATCAGCTCAATACCATCCAGGGTTCGGAAGGGGAAGGAGGAGTATTATACTCCTTCCATAATATCCATCGGCCCTTTCTTGCATGATAGGAGGGAACTTGAAGAAATGGAGAAAACTAAATGAAGGTATATGAAAGTCCATTCTTCTTCCATTTCTATGAGCAGCTCAACGATTTTGAGCATCACCACCGCTGGTTGTGGCGAAGTACCTAGGTCAACTGGAGAAGGACGCTCGGGTTGCCTCTACTCCTTTACATTCCACTCCTCTTACTTGCACCAGTTAATACTACAGCCAACCTCTATAACAGAACTCTAAAGTTTGTAAAATCCTTTTTTCATTGAATAGTTCCAAAGTTAGCAAGATCTAGGCCCTTAAATAATTTTTATAATTATCTTAAGTGTTTTCCTCTTGATATGCTAAAGATATTTGTCTTAACTGGGTTTAGTAGTTTACTTAATTTAGAATAATTGTTTGTATTCTAACCCGACAATTTGGGATGTTACACAATGTATTGAATTATTGTAGCTCCGTTGATGTGATATGGACCAAGGCAAATGTTGTCACATTATTATTATTATGGTTGTTGTTGTATTTGTTGTTGTTAATAAGGAGGAAAACAAGAAAGCCAATCATGACTAATGAAGATTGGAAAAATTTTCACATAAATGAGGACGTTCCCCTACACAGGTCACTGCAGTATGTGATATCCACATTATCATTTTGAATGATGGCATAGAAGTAATGTAATCTAGAAACTCAAGTTGTAGAAAAGGTGGGTGGAATTCACCTCTAATCGTGTGATGAAAATTTAGGAAAAGATAGTGTAAAAGATAAATCCTACACAGACTGATATTTCAATTAATTAACTAGTATAATATATAATAATGATAATAATGTAATTTAAAATATCTCACGCATAGTGGTCTCCTTTGTTACATTGAATCCTTTGAGCTGCACATGCCTTGTGGGGGCTGCAAATATTAGTATTAGTAGTAAGCATGGTGAAAAAACTTTACTTAAAACTCACTCACGATATGGTTTTGTTGGTGGCAAGTAATTGTCACCAATTTCACCTATTTATAGGCGTAGAACCCAAGTCACCTTCAAGTTGATGGAAAATTTTCACATAAAAGCATGTGTGGTCCTCATAATGAGTTGTTTTTTCCCCAACATATATTACTCTATTAAGTTTTTCTTTATAAATACAATTTGTTGTGGAGGTTAAGATATTTTTATGGTTAATACAATATTCAGTCCCTCAAATTTGCCCTCATTATCATTTTGATTTCTTAAGTTTCAAACAACAGGTTTTGGTCTTTGAAATTTCATTTCGTTTAAAACATTGAAACTTGTAATTGATAAAAACTTGGACCATTTTACCACTTGAGGACCAAAACCCATAGTTTGAAACTTAAGAAGCTAAAACCAAAATCAGGATAAACTTGAGGGACCAAGATTATGTCTTCAATTATTTGGAGCCAATTAATATTAGATGCTACTTTACCTCCGGTCCCTAATACAAGAGTCAATTGATGTTTTTTTAGTGATTAAAGAAGTTAAATAAATTGCTTAATCATAATATATATTGTATATGATTAAATCATATGTCAACTTATAAGTTAAACAAATAGGTTATGAGAAAAATGATAAATATAAATACTTTAATGTAACTTATATAGCCTCTTGCCTCAATTCTTCAAGAGTTTCAAGAGTTGCAAGCTAATTTGATATATGAGGATGTTCAACATGACAAATAAATCCAATTATTTCAAATATGTCTCTCTGTTCTACTCAACTCCATCTTCAAGTCTAAATATTTCTGTAAATGGGAAAGAACAATTTTCAATTAAATTATTTTGTTTTTGTCAATTAGCAAGAAGAATAGGAATTATATGTGTGAGAAACACGCACATAAACGCTAACAGATGAAAAGATACTAACCTTGGAATACAAGTTTAAATGCGCTACACGTAATTTCACCCTCCTACATTCCATTATGTGAAAAACAGTAGTTACTTGACTTTCAACATCCACTGCTCGTTATGGAAAGTGGTCCATTGTTCTACCCGTGCCCTCTGTATAAAAGGCTGTGATGGAAGAAAGTGATAATAAAGTCGTTCTGATAATATATAGCAGTACGTATAAAATATATATAGATAGAGATTTTTAATCATATAAGCAGGACAATAATTGAAGGAAGTGATGATTAAATTTTGTGCATGCAATTATATAAATAACTGAATGAAAATTGTGCGAAGAAATAAAAGGGTATATAAATTGTTTTTTCACATTTGCATTTTTACTAATATGGCTATATTTATAAATTTAAAAAAAAAATAAAACGTTCTAATTTCTAATGCATATATGGCATCCACGATCTAATTATTCTACGTGAAGTTATTTTAATTGAAACTTGACACCACCACATGGCCTCCCTTGTCTCATTGCCAAAGAAAGAGATACAAGCTCTTTCATTCAGGAGTACTGTGACTTGCCTCTTTCATGTTATATGGAATCACGGGATGAGATTGAGAGTGATACGAATATTGTTGATGCAACTGAGTATGAGTACCTAGTAATACTCTTCCAATTCTTAATATAAGACATATGTACTTAATTTGATTAGATTAAGAAAGTTAGTTGACATTAAATGTATTTTTTAAAATACCCTAGTCATTTTCCTTAATTCTCTCCTTCCATCTCCTCCTTAATTATTGTCAAGAGAGCATCATAAGGTTAAATTAAAAAACTATTGATAAATAAGAAAAATATATCTTATATTTAGGATCAAGATCAAGTCCCCAAATAGGTCCTATATTAAGGACGGGGGAGTATTAATGCCAAGAAAACTACTAATTTCTGGTGCAAGTAAGGCTTTAATTTTGAAAATAGCCAGTTAAAAAAAAAAAATTGATCAGCAAGGCCCAGATCGGTGGGTTTGGGAAGCTCATCAATTTTTATAGATAAAAACGAAGGTTTAACCTGAGCCCCACACACGTCCATATACGCATTGCATGCATTTTGAGTTGCGCAATTTGATCTCACGAACTGTGCAATTTGTGTAGCATGATTATGTCACCTACAATTAAATAAATTTAAAATCGTAAAATTCATCTATTAGATTTTAAGTTATCTCACCAAATAGAACCCATCCATAGGCAAATTGATCCATAATTGAGATCTCTTTGTTCATAATTGTTGATATTTTTTTAGCCACGATTTTTTTTTTTTTTTTTTGATACAAAGGCAAGCAAAGCTTGAAAATGACACCCACTATAGACTAGGTCCTATAGGATGATCCTGGTCTAGTAAACCACAATCCAAAGCAAAAAAATGGAAACATTCAATTGGAGAAATCCCAAGTTCCTCGTGCTCCTGCGGAATCGTGTGTGCCATTCTAGCAAGATAATCCGCACAACGAAGGCTTTCCCTGTGAGTGTGGGAAATTTCTACCTCCCAATCACTATAAATCAGAGATCTGGTAGCCAAGATCACATCATACAGTGGATGGTCCGAATCACAATAAGTGGATAAAAGATGGACTGCCTGAAGTGAGTCAGTGAATAATCTGATTTTCTTTAGCCCCAACTGTTTACCTAAAAGAAGGCCACACCGGATTGCATGAATTTCCGCAGCAGTTGGGAAAGTAAGTCCTAATTTCTGTTGAAATCCACGTATCCAATTACCCTGATGATCACGAATAACACCTCCACAAGCAGCCTGGCCGTCTCTGAGAGCTGAACCATCAACATCTAAACGGTGAACGCCCGGATCAGGCGGTTGCCAGTGAAAAACTCCTCGTTTAGCCACGATTTTTAAGATATACTATTATCTCATATCAGGTAGGGGATCGATTTGGCCAAGAAGACAAAAAGAAAATATATATACAGTTAAAGAAATTAAATAAAATTATTTAATCTTTTAAACCAATTTATATTATATAATAGGTTTTCAATTGCCTCGCCAAATTTAAACCTATCAAAAACTGATTATGATTAACTGATCAACTTCCGTTTTCTAGTTTTGAAAAAAAAAAATTTTAATTAAACTATTTCAATGTGTGATTTAAAATATCAAACCTATTAGGGATATTTAATAATTTAATCCAAACCAGATTTTAATTATTTAAAATAGTTAGTGTTACCCAGCTGATAAAATTTATCTTCGTAATAAGATTTTTAAATAATTATCCCACCAAATAAAAAATTGCAATTACCATGTCGATGCTTATACTTTTTCAAATTAATTCACCCTGACAATCTATATAAGGACCAAATCTTCTGATTGAAATTGTTGAAAAAGAAGAGCAGGACTTTTCATTTTTTATTTTAATTTTTTCATATAAGCAAAGAAAAAATGTTCCTAAAGATCTCTTGAAGGAAATCATATTGAAACTGCCAGTAATTTTAAGCTATTTTACTAATATAATACTCCATCAAATGATTTACAAGGAACATTCATCTTTTCTGAAGTGTCTTATAATAATAAACAAATGGAGTAAGTGCAAATTAGAAGAATGAGAGCATCTTAGAGTGAGTATTTTATCCCCATCTTTAGTCACATAATGAAATTAAGAATTTGACAAGGATTTACATTCTCAGATTTATCTGGCGCTGACACGTGTGTCACATAGGACCACCATCAAATTTCAGCATTACCTGTCTCCAAGTAAAGTTTTAATCATTGCAGACAATTTATTTAAATTTCTTATAATGATATTAAATGAGGAAATTATATTAAAGCAGGGGGAGGAGAGCATGTCAATATCTCATCAAATGTTGGAATATGGGTTAGAGTTTATGAGAGTATTACTAGTAAATTTTTGTCTCCAAATTAATTTTTAATCATTATTAGACAATTCAGTTACATATGATATTAACCGAGGAAATGTGGGATTGACTATTGTCCTTTACTCTTCCCCTCCACTACTCATCTCAGCTTTTAGATTGAAGTTTGGGTGGTTCAAATTTAATATTTAATAAAAATTCACATATAGTTTTTGCCACTTCTAACAAGTGCTGAAATGCACTTCCTATGATTAAAACTTGTGCTTTCTTCCTTGCGAGGAGAGGTTGCTTGTTACCTCAATCAATAACTTATTGGTTATCCTTTATTTGTTATTTGTTGACATGCAACAGCTCTCACTCATTAATTTCTCATTGTACTCAAGCAATACAGTACAGTACATTAACACAATTTCTTCATTGTCATGTTCATAAAGATTCAACAGAGTTTTATGTTAGTTGTCGAGGGTCTAACGCAACTCTTTTCCTTTATTCAGGCCTGAGACTAACTATAAACATATATAAGCAAAGTTTGGATGATAAAAAATGATAACTATAACGAATTTAACATGTGACACAAGCAAAATAAATAAATGATTGAGTAACATGGTTGAATTCAAAATCAAGAATAAATATGCACTGGACATGTAAAATGGCATATATTTATGATGTCGTACTATTACTATGTGGTGTATTGAAATATAGTTGATTTCCATACCCTCACTCTACACAAAGCCAGATATGAATCCTTATACATTAATTATCCATGGCAATAGTCTCTAGCATCATATATGAACTTTTAAAAAAAAAAGTTAGCTCACATTGAAAAGGGATGGTACTATTTTCATTTCAATATATTGCTATATATATACATGGATAAAATTTAAGTGAAGTTCAATTCCAAAAATTGCATCTTGATTTTTTATTCTTAAACATGGATAAAATTTAAGTGAAGTTAAATTCTAAAAATTTAAGTGAAGTCCAATAGTAACAATTTTGATGGTAAATCTTCTAATTCTACTCCCTAAAAAAGTTACCCCTTGCAAGATTATATTATTTTAATGGTTGTTTCATCTATACACAAAGATGTTAAAGAGTTCTTCCTTTTTTACACGTAGATGTGAGTCTTAGGTTTGATATATATACTTTTTTTTTATGGAATAATATATATACTTTTGAGCATAAGGGTTGATGTCATGATTTTGTTCGTTATTGGTATTTATAGAATTACATAAATATCCCCTTATATTCAATACTAAAGTTAACTAAACTTGTTCAGTCTTGGTCAACCGCTTTTTTCACTCCGAACTCTAAATTTTACTGGGTAATAAATTAAAATACTCGAATACACACAAAGGCCAAAACAGGGTCATGTGGAGAAATAATGGCAGGGTACTTTCTTAGCTTCATAGACTTAAACTGTGCATCCCCCACGTGATTGCTAGCTTTCAGCTTCTATTTATGTTGTAAGATGCAACCATTGTTTTCTCCTTTTCCAGTATCACAGACTACTTCAAAGAACCATATATATGCATGGTAGGTCCATTCTCCCACCCATAATTAAGTCCTTTTATCGTTTCTATTGGTTGGTGGGGATTATGATCTTATTTTATTTTACACCTATTAGTGATTCATATTTGTCAGAAAATAGAGCAAAAGTAATATAACCAATTCAAGGAATTATGAGTGAATGGAACGAGAAAGAGAGGGGACGGAAGACAATGAGTAGCGGGTAAAGTCTCAAAAATTTCTGAAGTTCATAATGGTTGTCTTGAGGGAAAGTGTACAAACAAGATCCATCAAATTAGAGGACAATCGATTTAGTTGTGTGATAAGTGATTGAAATTAAAATTTTAGTTTTTTTATTACAAATTCAAAACCGAAATTCAAGATACCTTCCGCGACTTACCTTCCTTGTTCCTTCACAAGGCACTGAAATAGTCAAATAAAAGGAAAACATTGGCAGGAGCTACTAGCTAGCGCATGTGATGAATCATCATCATCATCACTAAAATTTTGATGGGGGATTTTTCCCAATAATAAATCAAAGGGAAATGTCAGGTCTATAACATTATCAATCGAATATCAATTAAAGAACTGATAATAAATAATCGACCCTTGGTTGGCTTTTAAATTTGGGAAATAAGCTAAAGACACCGAGAAAAAGCATCATCCCAGAAGTGAAAAATTGTATACAAGAAGATATAGTGGAGGAGCTGGAAGAATTTATTAGTTGTAAACAGCTAATTAAGCTCATATGCATAGTACTACTGCATGTGAAAATACTGTTTGTTTTTACTTTTTACCTCTCAATGTGAACCATTCGATCACACTTGCCTTCTGAGCCCACATATGATCTGATATGATAATGTTTTAGTGTCCCTTTCTCTTTATCATTAAATTTATTCGATATACAGTTATTTAAAAAAAAAAAATTCCCATTTTCTGTTGCATTACAACTCTAGAGTATTCTTACAATCCTAAATATATGTAAACTAATTTTAACAAGGTTTTTTTTTTTAAAAAAAAATTTGTGCAAAGTAAAAACAGAGTTAGTATCGGAGTGAATTTGTAAGCCAGCTCAACTTAGGATTCATTAGCTGATAACGCTATGGCCAATGAAAATCATTAATTTTAAAGTTCAAACGCAGCTAGCTAGGGTACGTTTAAAATAATTAAATT
Organism: Inga laurina; assembly: GCA_963855925.1. Taxonomy (NCBI): domain Eukaryota; kingdom Viridiplantae; phylum Streptophyta; class Magnoliopsida; order Fabales; family Fabaceae; genus Inga; species Inga laurina. Next base: position 35,617,623 of record OY979704.1, read on the forward strand.
AAATTATGCGTGGGTCCAGCGCAATTAATTTAGTATGGACCATTAGTAAAAATGGTAAGCACGAATTTGGAGTGTTTAATTTGAGTAAGAATCATTAGCTAGGAAACAGATGAATGCATTCATTTTGTATCAACCACCACCTCTTATTTACGCATCAATTTCTCGCAAATAATAAACTGAACTCCGTTCTCTCTCTTCACAAGGCTCCCTGTACGTTTCTTTTCACTCTCGTATTTCTATCTCCCCACTGTAACATCTTCAACCTCGCTCTCATCCTCACCATGCATATCTTTGCCTCACTAACCACATCGATCACTTATAGAGTCTGATCTCAATGACTTAGCCTCCGGAGTCACCTTCAGAACTGCCACCGTCGGTATGGATCTAATTTTCCTTTTAGTCTTGTCTTGATATCCCATTGATACTATCTGCTAAGATTTTTTCCCAGTTTAAGATCAACCTTTAAAGCCTATATTATTTTTTTGTCTCAGGGTCCATTTAAGATTTAATCTCTAGATCCGTCTGGGTCATTCACAATCAACGACGCATGACATGTCGGACCGGTGGCTTGAGTGTCTCACTGGACGTCCCGGACGGACGTGTGATAGTTCAGATCTCGTTGGCTAAGTTCAGATCTGGTCGCTGGGATTCAGGTTTGCTTATAGTCTCTTGTTAACATGGTACCGAGCAATAAAAACAACATTTATTACTTACACCACCAGAGTTCTTTTATTGTGTATACTCTGTAAGCCTTTCCTGTGGTTGAGTAGTTCCACAATATTCCTTCATGGCTTCTAGCATAACATTTTCCTAACTGTTCCTTTCCATTGTTGTGAATCAAACATTTGCAGCCAAATGGTTTGAAATATCTGATGTTGGGTTTCCTTCCCTTCTATATTGCACATACAGGGACAGGGTTTTTGCTTCATACTTGTTGAGAATGTAGCATAATGATGTATTAACATACAGTTTCTACCCACAAGTATTTAGGTAGGGTGCTTTCCAACACCATTGTTTTGCCATGTCTTGGAGTATTCTATTCTTTCTTTTCAATTATACTATTTTGTTTGCTCAAGACTGCAGTTCTTGCCGCTGAAAAGTCATATGAGAAGCCTTGATTTTCACACAATTCTTTGAGTTCTCTATTTTAAAACTCTCTTCCATAGTTGCTTCTGATTCCTGAGATTATACACCCTTGTTCGCTTTTATGATTCTTGCAGAAGTCTTCAAAAGCTTGGAATATGATGGAGACTTGGTAGTTTGAGATACCGAAGTCCCACATTGGGTTGAATGATATGTTTTTCATCTTGTCAAAGAGAATGATCCTGCCATTATATATATTGATGAGGTTGATGCAATAGCTACTGCTCGATTTGATGCTCCAACTGGAGGAGATAGAGAATTACAGCTTATTCTCATGGAACTTCTGGATCAGGTATCTATTAAAAAATATTGCTTTCAGTGCTGGTGCGTGTCCCTAATATAATAGGACAACAATTTCTCATTAGTAACAGGTTTGAGAGGGTTTGTGCCTCAACTATGAAGGGTTTGACATGTGTATGTGGTGCCCATTGCTTAAGATATTTTCTCTTGGATAGTTTTAAACACAAGATCCACGCTTTTTATCCTGCAGCTTTTGGACAGGTTTATGTTTCTGCCAATGGACTTCAAATAGTGCAAAAAGATGAACCTGAGTGATGAGGTAGACCTAGAGGATTATGTTTCTCGTCCTCATAAAATTACTGCTTCTGAGATTTCTTTATCTCTTTTATTCTAATTTTCATATGTTAAGAATTTTATGGAAATACCAGTTTCAATTCCTTCACTTTGTGTCTCGTCTTCCTTCATCTTCTTCACTGATCGCCTCACATCACATGTTTCTCTACTCACAAATGCCAAACAGATTTTCAATCTCCATCCTAATGCCAGTATACTACTTTTAAAACATTTTCCTTTTTATTGTACAAAAAAAAAAATTTTTTCCCTTTTTTATTAGTTTGTTCGCCTACTCACTATTCCATTATTGTTGATGAATGCTTTTAATGATGCTTAATTATTAGTGGGAGTATACTTATAAGGTCCTATTAACTAAATATTTTCATTCAAGAAAACTCTTAAAATTAGTAAGAGTAATAAATATGTAGGAAATATAACTTACATGTCCTAATTTATGAGTGACTAAAAGAGAGTTATAATGATAAAAATGATGAAAGAAAATATCCGAGATAAATTAATAAGAGTATACCTTAATAAAAAAATTATAGGTCTTTTAATACTTATAACTAAATTTAACCCACAAAGGTAGGGATTGTGTCAACAATGAGTAATGATAACATCAAATTGGATGGCTGAGTGGTTTCATATATAATTTTCGATAACATTAATTAGTTATCTACTGCTAATACACATGACAATAGATACTCTACATTATTACCTTGCAGCTGTTGGTGATCTGGCTCTTGAAAATTTGCAACTGATCAAATTCTGGGAAGCTCATCTGGTATGAACATCAAATCCTTGTTGATCCACTACTACAAAAAAGGGGTTTAGTGGTGCAACTCTTGTGGCACTTTTTTAAAAAAGCGTCAAAGGTAATTATTTATCTTTTAAAATCAATGTTATTTTGAAGCTTTGGCACTTACAATTATAAGCATCATAGTAGACATTAACCTTGTATGACTCTTTCTTGAATAAGCGCCAAACAATGTCATCAATATTTTTTTTAAAGAAAAAACAATAAGAAGCATTGGCGCTTTATGTGGAAGTGCTAAAGCTTCTTATATTTTTCAAAACCATAAAAAGAAAAATATAATAGGAAGCTAAGGAAGCGCCAAAGCATCCTATATTTTTTAATATATATATATAATATGAAGTTTATATATTATTTCATCTTTCTTTCTAATCTTCCTACAGCCTTGCACATATGTTTGACAAAAGAAGTTTAATTTCTTTCTGACTATTGTAATATGCCTATTGTATTCGCATTATGCTTTTTTTTGAAAAATTTAAATTAAGTTTTTTTTTTTTTAATTTGGGTCATAACATTTATTATTGGTAAAGGTTTAATAGTTACAATCAATGTAGTTAGCAATACTTTTTGCTCTTTCTTTCTATAGATCCAATTTTATATGCTTGAATATATTATTTTCACTAGTATTAATTTGCACTTATAATGAAGCATAAAACTAAGTGAGCTCCATGAAGTTCATTAATTTTTTTTTAAAAAATGCCATATTTTAAAAGAAAAACTAATTTTTTTTAAAAGGCCACATTTCAAAAGAAAAAACTAAAAAAAAAAAAGGAAGCTTTGGCGCTTCCTATGTATTTTTTTTTATTTTTTTTAAAAGGCCACATTCCAAAAGGAAAAACTAAAAAAAAAAAAATATTGTAATAGGAAGCTTTGGCGCTTCCTTAGCTTCCTATGTATTTTCAAAAAAAAAAAAAAAAAGATCAGTTAGCTTCTTCAATTGTGCGTGTGTGTGTGTCTAGCTATAAAGTAAATTTAAATTAACTGTATTTTTTTTTTAATTTGGGTCATTATACTGTTATACATTTATCATTGGTAAATGCTTAATAGTTACAATCAACGTAATGATATATGATATGTTTGCCATACTTTTTGCTCTTTCTTTCTATAGATCCAATATTATTTGCTTGAATATATTGTTGTCACTAATATTAACTTGCACTTATAATGAAGCATAAAACTGAGTGAGCTCCATGAAGTTCATCAAAAGTTTTTTAAAAAGGCTACATTCCAAAAGAAAAACTAAAAAAAAAATATTATAATAGGAAGCTTTGGCCCTTCTTCCTTACACAACTAAAAAAAAGGAGTTTAGTAGCGCAACTCTTGTGGCAATTTTTTAACTTTTAAAATCAAGGTTATTTTCAAGCTGTGGCGCTTGCAATTATAGGCGTCATAGTAGACGTTAACCTTGTATGACGCTTTCCTGAATAAGTGCCAAACAATGTCATCAATATATCTTTTTAAAAAAACAATAAGAAGCTTTGAAGCTTTATGTGGAAGTGTAAAAGCTTCTTATATTTTTAAAAAACATAAAAAGAGAAATATAATAGGAAGCTTTGGCGCTTCCTTAGAAAGGGCCAAAGCATCCTATATTTTTTAAAAAGTGTATATATATATATATAATATGAAGTTTAATTTATTATTTCTTCTTTCTTTTTAATCTTCCTATAGCCTTGCACATATGTTTGACAAAAGAAGTTTAATTTCTTTCTAACTATTGTAATATGCCTATTGTATTTGCAATATGCTTTTTTTAAAAAAAATTTAAATTAATTTTTTTTTTCATTTTGGTAATAACATTTATTATTGGTAAAAGTTTAATAGTTACAATCAATATAACACTATATGATATGTTAGTCATACTTTTTGCTCTTTCTTTCTATAGATCTAATATTATAAACTTGAATATATTATTGTCACTAGTATTAACTTGCACTTATAATGAAACATAAAACTAAGTGAGCTTTATGAAGTTCATCAATTTTTTTTTTTAAAAAGGCCACATTCCAAAGGACAAACTATTTTTTTAAAAAGATCACATTCCAAAAGAAAAAAAAAAAAGGAAGCATTGGGCTTCCTAAGGAAGCCCCAAAGCTACCTATGTATTTTTAAATTTTTTTTTAAAAAGGCCACATTCCAAAAGAAAAAACTAAAAAAAAAAATTGTAATAGGAAGCTTTGGCGTTTCCTAAGGAAGCGCCAAAGCTTCCTATGTATTTTTTTTTAAAAAAAAAAAGATCAGTCAACTTCTTCGATTGTGTGTGTGTGTCTGGCTATAAAGTAAATTTAAATTAAGTGTTTTTTTTTTAATTTGGATCATTATAATGTTATACATTTATCATTGGTAAATGTTTAATAGTTACAATCAACGTAACGCTACGTGATATGTTTGTCATACTTTTTGCTTCTTCATTCTATATGCTTGAATATATTGTTGTCACTTGTATTAACTTGCACTTATAATGAAGCGTAAAACTGAGTGAGCTCCATGAAGTTCATCAATTTTTTTTTAAAAAAGGCTACATTCCAAAAGAAAAGACTAAAAAAAAATATTATAATAGGAAGCTTTGGCCCTTCCTCCTTATTTTTTTTATTTTATTGATTGACGACGCAAGCAGGGAAATGGATTTATTTTCAAAAAAGTGCATAAAATGAATAAAATACCTATCTTTCTAAAAGATGTTTGTGGAATCAAAGTGGAAAAGATGGCCCATATTTAATTCATGGTCAAAGTTTTATTTCCAATGTTATCTTAATAATATATATGATTTTTCATCTCAATTTTGGAATCGGTTGCCCATGTGTCAATCTATTCCGGAAGCAGTTGCTACATAAAGAAGCCATTTCATGTAAGATATTTAATTATATACTTGATCATTGTTAGGGAAAGAATCAACACATAAATTATAGTTAAACTAACCAATTACATAAACACAGTGCCAAAACTTCTTTAACCCATTTCTCATGATTACAAGGCATGTGCAGCTCAAAGGATTCAATGTAACAAAGGAGACCACTATGCGTATGATATTTTAAATTACATTATTATCATTATTATATAGTATACTATTTAATTAATTAAAATATCAGTCTATGTAGGATTTATCTTTTACACTATCTTTTCCTAAATTTTGATCACACGATTAGAGGTGAATTCCACCCACCTTTTCTGCAACTTGAATTTCTAGATTACATGACTTGTATGCCATCGTTCAAAAATGAAACTGTACATATCACTGCAGTGACCTACTTGTGTAGGGGAACGTCCTCATTTATGTGAAAGTTTTTCCAATCTTCATTAGTCATGATTGGCTTTCTTGTTTTCCTCCTTCCTAACAACAACATCAACAACCATAATAATAATAATAATAATGTGACAACATTTGCCTTGGTCCATATTACATCAACGGAGCTCCAATAATTGAATACATTGTGTAACATCCCAAATTGTTGGGTTAGAATATAAAGAATTATTCTAAATTAAGTAAACTACTAAACCCAGTTGAGACAAATATCTTAAGCATATCAAGAGGAAAACATTTAACATAATTATAAAAATTATTTAAGGGCCTAGATCTTGCTAACTTTGGAACTATTCAATGAAAAAGGATTTTGCAAACTTTACAGTTTTGTTATAGAGGTTGGCTGTAGTATTAACTGGTGTAAGTAAGAGGAATAGAATGTAAAGAAGTAGAGGCAACCTGAGCGTCCTTCTCCAGTTGACCGAGGTACTTCGGCACGACCAGTGGTGGTGATGCTCGAAATCGTTGAGCTGCTCATAGACTTTCATGTGCACATTGTCACATGCTAAAGTGTCTAGGAGTGGATGCAAATCCTTGAGCATCTTCACCATCTGAGCGGGGCTCACAAGATAATTAATCAGAATGGGCATTTCAGCCCCATTTTCTCTCTTACGCACAATGTCTAGGTCTTCCTTTGAAGTTATTATAAAACAGATCATCCTCATATGATGGCACACGCAACACTCGGCCGGATTGTAAAGTGACTACTCGAATGCAATCACATTTCATATCCTCGTGAATGAGGATTGCCCCAGGCGGTGTGGAAACATCTCGAGGACGCCATGCTGAAATTCTGTGTCGGTGAAGGTTTTGCTGAGGCTTCCTTTGAATACCACACTTGCTTTGCTGGAAGTGTCTCATATACCTTTGTTTAGTTTTCTCCATTTCTTCAAGTTCCCTCCTATCATGGAACAAAGGACCGATGGATATTATGGAAGGAGTATAATACTCCTCCTTCCCCTTCCGAATCCTGGATGGAATTATGCTTATGCAGCCTTCTTCTCTGGGAAGGATTATGGGGTCTATAGTGATTATGATTTCTTCAGCCATCGGAGTATCTAAATAGAGATAATGGAGTTTGAGAGAGAGAAAGAGAGATTTAGAGTAGAGTAGTATAGTTGGAGTGAGTGAGGGGGGGGAGAAGGATAGAGTAGAGAAGTATAGTTGGAGACTTGGAGTGAGTGATTTAAATCATGAGAGTGAGCGCTTATATAGGGAATGCATATCACCTCAGTAAGAGTGAGCGCTTGCGTAGGGAACACATATCACCTTAAGCGAATCTTTGTACCTGGATTGTAAACAACAAACGAGGTTCCCGGGATTTGAACCTCTAAAAAATTACTATTTTTTAGAATTTGAGTATAGGGAACCTCGTTTGTTGTTTACAATTCGAGTACAAAGATTCACTTAAGGTGATATGTATTCCTTATGCAAGCGCTCACTCTCACTAAGGTGATATATGTTCCCTATATAAGCGCTTGCTCTCACAACTTAAATCACTCACTCCAAGTCTCCAACTATACTTCTCTACTCTATCCTTCTCCCCCCAGTCAATCACTCCAACTATACTACTCTACTCTAAATCTCTCTCTCTTTCTCTCTCAAACTCCACCGTCCCTGTTCAGATACTCTGATGGTCGAAGAAATCATAATCACTATAGACCCCATAATCCTTCCTAGAGAAGAAGGCTCCATAAGCGCAATTCCGTCAAGGATTCGAAAGGGGAAGGAGGAGTATTATACTCCTCCCATAATATCCATCGGTCCTTTGTTCCATGACAAGAGGGAACTTGAAGAAATGGAGAAAACTAAATGAAAGTATATGAGAGACTTCCAGCAATGCAGGTGTGGTATTCAAAGGAAGCCTCGGCAAAACCTTCATCGACGCGGAATTTCAGCATGGCGTCCTCGAGATGTTTCCACACCACCTGGGCCAATCCTCATTCACGAGGATCTGAAATGTGATTGCATTCGAGCATTCACTTTACGATCCGACTGACTGTTGTGTGTGCCATCGTATGAGGATGATATGATTTTTAATAACTTCAGAAGAAGACCTAGACATTGTGCATAAGAGAGAAAATGGGGCTGAAATGCCCATTCTGATTAATTATCTTGCGAGCCCCACTCAGATGGTGAAGATGCTCAAGGATTTGCGTTCACTCCTAGACACTTTAGCACGTGACAATGTGCACATGAAAGTCTATGAGCAGCTCAACGATTTCGAGCATCACCACCGCTGGTTGTGCCGAAGTACCTCGGTCAACTGGAGAAGGATGCTCGGGTTGCCTCTACTCCTTTACATTCCACTCCTCTTACTTGCACCAGTTAATACTACAGCCAGCCTCTATAACAGAACTGCAAAGTTTGTAAAATCCTTTTTTCATTGAATAGTTCCAAAGTTAGCAAGATCTAGGCCCTTAAATAATTTTTATAAATATCTTAAATGTTTTCCTCTTGATATGTTTAAGATATTTGTCTCAACTGGGTTTAGTAGTGTACTTAATTTAGAATAATTCTTTATATTCTAACCCGACAATTTGTGATGTTACACAATGTATTCAATTATTGCAGCTCCATTTATGTGATATGGACCAAGGCAAATGTTGTCACATTATTATTATTATGGTTGTTGTTGTTGTTGTTAGGAAGGAGGAAAACAAGAAAGCCAATCATGACTAATGAAGATTTGAAAAACCTTCACATAAATGAGGACGTTCCCCTAAACAAGTAGGTCACTGCAGTATGTGATATGCACATTTTCATTTTGAACGATGGCATACAAGTCATGTAATCCAGAAATTCAAGTTGCAGAAAAGGTGGGTGGAATTCACCTCTAATCGTGTGATCAAAATTTAGGAAAAGATAGTGTAAAAGACAAATCCTACACAGACTGATATTTTAATTAATTAAATAGTATAATATATAATAATGATAATAATGTAATTTAAAATATATCACGCATAGTGGTCTCCTTTGTTACATTGAATCCTTTGAGCTGCACATGCCTTGTGGGGACTGCAAATATTAGTATTAGTAGTAAGCATATTGAAAAAACATTACTTAAAACTCACTCACGATATGGTTTTGATGGTGGCAAGTAATTGTCACCAATTTCACCTATTTATAGGCGTAGATTCCAAGTCACCTTCAAGTTGATGGAAAATTTTCACATAAAAGCATGTGTGGTCCTCATCATGAGTTGTTTTTTCCCCAACAAATATTACTCTATTAAGTTTTTCTTTATAAATACAATTTGTTGTGGAGGTTAAGATATTTTTATGGTTAATACAATATTTAGTCCCTCAAATTTGCCCTCATTATCGTTCTGATCTCTTCAGTTTCAAACAACAGGTTTTAGTATCTCAAGTTTCATTTCGTTTAAAACATTGGCTCTTGTAAGTTAATAAAAACTTAGACCATTTTACCACTTGAGGACCAAAACCCATAGTTTGAAACTTGAGGAGCTAAAACCAAAATCAGGATAAACTTGAGGGCCAAAGATTATGTCTTCAATTTTTTCGAGCCAATTAATATTTGATGCTACTTTACCTTCGGACCTTAATACAAGAGTCAATTGATTTTTTTAGTGATTAAAGAAGCTAAATAAATTGGTTAATTATAATATATGTTATATATAATTAAATCATATGTTTACTTATAAGTTAAACAAATAGGTTCTAAGAAAAATGATAAATATAAACACTTTAATGTAACTTATATAGCCTCTTTAATATCTCCAAAAATAAAAAAAGTTAACATGCTCTTATGTTAAGGATCAATGACTGGAGGAATTTAGTTATAAAGTTTTATTCTTTTTGGTGTAAAGTATCAAGTTTTATTTTTAACTCTAAACATGGATCAAAATGCATTTTTTTTTGGGCATTTCAATAATTTTGAGGTCCTAAATGTTGTAATGTACTACATCCTAAAGGATCCCTAAATATTAATTAATATCTAGTTGGACGTATGCAAGTTATTTTAAAAAAACCATATCATAAGGAAAGTACATATATCCAATAAACGCGAGGGGGACTGAAATTCAAGGTCAAAAATAGGGATCAATTTTCAATTAAATTATTATTTTTGTCAATTAGCAAGAAGAATAGTAATTATATGTGAGAAACAAGAATATAAACGCTAACAGATGAAAAGATTCTAACCTTGGAATACAAGTCTAAATGCGCTACAGGTAATTTCTCCCTCCTACGTTCCATTATGTGAAAAACAGTAATTACTTGACTTTCAACATCCACCGCTCGTTATGGAAAGTGGTCCATTGTTCTACCCGTGCCCTCTGTATAAAAGGCTGTGATGGAAGAAAGTGATAATAAAGTCGTTCTGATAATATATAGCAGTACGTATAAAATATATATAGATAGAGATTTTTAATCATATAAGCAGGACAATAATTGAAGGAAGTGATGATTAAATTTTGTGCATGCAATTATATAAATAACTGAATGAAAATTGTGCGAAGAAATAAAAGGGTATATAAATTGTTTTTTCACATTTGCATTTTTACTAATATGGCTATATTTATAAATTTAAAAAAAAATAAAACGTTCTAATTTCTAATGCATATATGGCATCCACGATCTAATTATTCTACGTGAAGTTATTTTAATTGAAACTTGACACCACCACATGGCCTCCCTTGTCTCATTGCCAAAGAAAGAGATACAAGCTCTTTCATTCAGGAGTACTGTGACTTGCCTCTTTCATGTTATATGGAATCACGGGATGAGATTGAGAGTGATACGAATATTGTTGATGCAACTGAGTATGAGTACCTAGTAATACTCTTCCAATTCTTAATATAAGACATATGTACTTAATTTGATTAGATTAAGAAAGTTAGTTGACATTAAATGTATTTTTTAAAATACCCTAGTCATTTTCCTTAATTCTCTCCTTCCATCTCCTCCTTAATTATTGTCAAGAGAGCATCATAAGGTTAAATTAGGAAACTATTGATAAATAAAAAAAAAGTCTTAAATTTAGAATCAAGATCAAGTCCCAAAATAGGTCCTATATTAAGGACGGGGGAGTATTAATGCCAAGAAAACTACTAATTTCTGGTAAAAAAAAATTGATCAGCAAGGCCCAGATCGGTGGGTTTGGGAAGCTCATCAATTTTTATAGATAAAAACGAAGGTTTAACCTGAGCCCCACACACGTCCATATACGCATTGCATGCATTTTGAGTTGCGCAATTTGATCTCACGAACTGTGCAATTTGTGTAGCATGATTATGTCACCTACAATTAAATAAATTTAAAATCGTAAAATTCATCTAATAGATTTTCAGTTATCTCACCAAATAAAACCCATCCATAGGCAAATTGATCCATAATTGAGATGTCTTTGTTCTTAATTGTTGATATTTTTTTAGCCACGATTTTTAAGATATACTATTATCTCATATCAGGTAGGGGATCGATTTGGCCAAGAAGACAAAAAGAAAATATGGATACAGTTAAAGAAATTAAATAAAATTATTTAATCTTTTAAACCAATTTATATTATATAATAGGTTTTCAATTGCCTCGCCAAATTTAAGCCTATCAAAAACTGATTATGATTAACTGATCAACTTCCGTTTTCTAGTTTTGAAAAAACAAATTAATTAAACTATTTCAATGTGTGATTTAAAATATCAAACCTATTAGGGATATTTAATAATTTAATCCAAACCAGATTTTAATTATTTAAAATAGTTAGTGTTACCCAGCTGATAAAATTCATCTTCGTAATAAGATTTTTAAATAATTATCCCACCAAATAAAAAATTGCAATTACCATGTCGATGCTTATACTTTTTCAAATTAATTCACCCTGACAATCTATATAAGGACCAAGTGTTCTGATTGAAATTGTTGAAAAAGAAGAGCAGGTCTTTTTATTTATTTTTTAACTTTTTCATATAAGCAAATAAAAAATGTTCCTAAAGATCTCTTGAAGGAAATCATATTGAAACTGCCAGTAATTTTAAGCTATTTTACTAATATAATACTCCATCAAATGATTTACAAGGAACATTCATCTTTTCTGAAGTGTCTGATAATAATAAACAAATGGAGTAGGTGCAAATTAGAAGAATGAGGGCATCTTAGAGTGAGTATTTTATCCCCATCTTTAGTGACATAATGAAATTAAGAATTTGACAAGGACTTACATTCTCAGATTTATCTGGCGCTGACACGTGTGTCACATAGGACCACTATCAAATTTCAGCATTACCTGTCTCCAAGTAAATTTTTAATCATTGCAGACAATTTATTTAAATTTCTTATAATGATATTAAATGAGGAAAATTATATTAAAACAGGGGGAGGAAAGCATGTCAATATCTCATCAAATGTTGGAATATGGGTTAGAGTCTATGAGAGTATTACTAGTAAATTTTTGTCTCCAAATTAATTTTTAATCATTATTAGACAATTTAGTTACATATGATATTAACCGAGGAAATGTGGGATTAACTACCATCCTCTACTCTTCCTGTTCTCTTCCCCTCCACTACTTATCTCAGCTTTTATATTGAAATTTGGGCGGTTCAAATTTAATATTTAATAAAATTCACATATTATTTTTTACTCTCCCAACAAGTGCTCAAATACGCTTCCCATGATTAAAAGTTGTGCTCTCTTCCTTGCGGGGAGAGATCGCTTATCACTTCAATCAACAACTTGTTGGTTATCCTTTATCTGTTATTTGTTAATATGCAACAACTCTCGCTTATTTCTCATTGTACTCAAGTCATACAGTGCATTACTTCTAGGGAATGACTTACCATTAGCACAATTTCTTCATTGATCCATGTTTATAAAGATTCAACAGGGTTTTATGTTGGTTGTCGAGGGTCTAATGCAACTCTCCTCCTTTATTTAGGCTTGGGAATAGCTATAAACATATATAAGTGAAGTTTGAATGATAGAAAATGATAACTATAACGAATTTAACATGTGATACAAGAAAAATAAATAAATGATTGAGTAACATGGTTGAATTCAAAATCAAGAGTAAATATGCACTGCACATGTAAAATGGCATATATTTACGATGTCGTACTATTACTATGTAGTGTATTGAAATATAGTTGATTTCCATACCCTCACTCTAGATAAAGCCAAATATGAATCCTTATATTATACATTAATTATCCATGGCAATAGTCCCTAGCATCATATATGAACTTTTTTTTAAAAAAAAAACAAAAAAGTTAGCTCACATTGAAAAAGGATGCTTTTTAAGTACTTTAAAAACTATTTTCATTTCAAAATATTGCTATATATATACATGGATAAAAATTACGTGAAGTTCAATTCTAAAAATTGCATCTTGATTTTTTATTCTTAAATATGAAAATAAAAGTAATATAAAACTCAAAAAATTGAATTTATAACTATACAAAATATTATTAAAATTTAATTTTATATGTGAAAAAATAAATTAATATTTTTTAAGCATATAAAAATAAATGTTAGAAGCAAATGAAATAAGTCCAAAGAAAATTATGTTAATTAAGTTTTAGTATTCCAATAGTAACAATTTTGAGGGTAAATCTTCTCATTCTGCTCCCTACAAAAGTTACCCCTTGCAAAATTATATTATTTTAATGGTTGTTTCTTCTATACACAAAGATGTTAAAGAGTTCTTCCTTTTTTACACGTAGATGTGAGTCTTAGGTTTGATATATATACTTTTGAACATAGGGGTTGATGGCATGATTTTGTTCGTTATTGGTATTTACAGAATGACATAAATATCCCCTTACATTCAATGCTAAAGTTAACTAAACTTGTTCTCTCTCTCTCTCTCTCTCTCTCTCTCTCTCTCTCTCTCTCTCTCTCTCTCTCTCTCTCTCTCTCTCTCTCTCTCTCTCTCTCTCTCTCTCTCTCTCTCTCTGCCAACATTAACTAAACTTGTTCAGCCTTGGTCAACTGCTTTTTTCACCCCAAACTCTAAGTTTTACTAGGTAATAAGTTAAAGGGTAAAGGTGCAATTTTAACAACAATGTTTTAGGCCAGGAGCAGTTGGCACCATTAAGTTTCCATGGATGGTAAAATACATATAAAATTTGAAAAATGGGGCAATTTTACTACAACCCTTAACTCTATTAGCATTGACCATGCTTGGAAAGGAGAGTGAAAAATGTTTGACTTGAAGTGGTGACATGGCAGTATTTTAATTGCTGACATGGAATGATAAAAAATGAAAAGAAAAGAAAAGAATTGTTTGACCAGGTTTAATAGTTCACCATGGAAACAATAGTTCACTGTGGATATAGAAGAATGAGAAGGCAAAACAAATGACACTCAAACTGAAAGCTTTGGGGAGAAAGCACATTAGAGATCAAAGTTGAGAAGCTTTGAGCTGTGCAAGGGTTTTGGAGTGCCGAACTTAGAGGGGAAAATTGAGGTCGAAAGCGAGAAAGGGAGAAAGCTTCTGTATCTTCCCGTCTTAGAAGACACCGCCGCCGCCATCAACCTTGCTCCTGCTTCTTCCTGACGGGTTCTCCTTTATTTACAACAGCGTCGTCATCTCTCCCCTCCCTTTGCTTTTGGAAGCCTCTTGAAAGTCGTTTTGAAGACTTTGTGTCATTGCACGTCTGACGGGTTCTTCTTTGCTTCTTCTTCCCGACGATCCTCTACGTCACTGCATCTCTCGGCCTCTTGGTCACTGCAGGTCGAGTCTTGCATGGAGAAGGTGGTCATGGAGTAATCTTACTCTCACCTACCAAGTTTGAAAAAATTAAATTGATTCAGATGGGTCCAAAGATTTCACCGAGCTTTCGACTCTTGCTTTATAGGTTCGACATATTGCATCTTTAATGGGGCTTGTTTTAGGGATGATGCTGACGTGTTATGTTCTAAGGAAAACAAGTTGACAACTGTGCACCACGTGAGACACACTTAACAGACGTTTTCTCATATTTGACAGGTTTGGTAAAATTGCCCCACTTCTTAAAGTTTATGTGCATTTAAGCACCATTAGAAACTTAATGGTGCCAGTTGTTCATGACATAAAACATTGTTGCTAAAATTGCACCTTTGCCCTAAATTAAAATACTCATATACACACAAAAGGCCAAAACAGGTTCATGTGGAGAAATGGCAGGATACTTAGCTTCATAGACTTAAAATGAGCATCCCCACCCATAATTACTACTTCAAAGAACCATATATATGCAAGGTAGGTCCATTCTCCCACCCATAATTAAGTCCTTTTTTCGTTTCTATTGGTTGGTGTGGATTATGATCTTATTTTATTTTACACCTATTAGTGATTCATATTTGTCAGAAAATAGAGCAAAAGTAATATAACTAATTCAAGGAATTATGAGTGAATGGAACCAGAAAGGGAGGGGACAGAAGACAATGAGTAGCAGGTAAAGTTTCAAAAATTTCTGAAGTTCATAATTGATAAATATATATTTTTAATTAAATAGGTATAGATTTTAGGACATAATTGACTAAATTTATTAATATTTTATATCTATTTAATTATCTTCTATATATTTTCTATCTTTTAATTAAGTTCCGGATAAGAAGAAATCTTAATGTAAAATCTATATATATCCTATTTTATTTTACAGGAGATATCATATGATCTAATAGAAGAGACAACATCAAATAAAAAGAAACAATTTATCACATTATATATATATAATTGATGACAACTCTACTTGATATACTTACCTCAAGTTATCATCTTTTAATTTGCATGGGACCACCGTGCTTCTCAATTCAATATATATATGTATATATTAAAGCAAAAAAAAAAAAAAAAGTTAGATCAGAAATAAAAAGATAGATATCAGATCGTGGACCCGCGATTAAAGAATTAAAAAGGATTCAATAACTGGTGAAAGATATACGTGGCAAGAGGAAACAAAATACCGAAAGTTATAAATAAGAGAAGTAACGATGTTTTTGGAGAATCGAACGGCAATAACAGCGGAGCTCGAGTGGAGATCAAAAGGAAAAGAACAGAGAATAGGAAGCAGCAGCAGGGAACTTCTTAGCCTCTTTCCACCTATGACAACAGTGAGGAATTGAGGGAGTCTTCGATAATCTTGCTTGCTTTCTTACTTTTCTTTATTTTTTGAACATGAATTTCTTTATTTCATTATGGATTTTATTTTACTTATGAGTGGCTAATTTTCTTTTTAAACCTAGGGAAACGATTAACTCACTAGTGAACTAAATGTTATTTTCATGATTTATTAGTTATGATTTATGTTAATTTTAGTTACTTAATCTTGTTTTGATACGTCTATTTGATGATTGGCCAACATTAAATGTGAATTTGAGTATTATGATTTACCTTGATGAAGGGAATTTTAATTAGGCTCTGAGATTAAGTAATATGGGATTAGATTACAATTTAATTTACGATTATGATAGACATATACCTCATAGCTCCATATAATTGTTGAAGAATGTGTTTGAATTATCTTGCCTCTTGAGTAATTAGGTTAAACATAACAGTTATACTTAAAAGAGAGTTGTGAGTGGACCGACAGACACTTATAACTATTTATACTCAAGATTAACAAAATTAACATTTGAGATTAACTAATTAAATGGATTTAAGATTTGAGGTGCTAGTCAGGGATTAGTGACTCTAGGTTGTGTTTGATATTGATAATTTTTGTTAATTAATTTCCTTTGAATTTACTCATAACTAGATTCATTTAACTTAAAAGAAATTGAGATTTTAATACCTCAAAATTAATTGATTGATTCCTCGTGGGACAATACTCTACTTATCACTTCATTACTTGGTAGGACCCGTATACTCACGGAGCGCATCAAGTTTTTGGCGCCGTTGTTGGGGAATCTAGGCAATTATTTTTAGTATTAGAGGACCTTTAGTATTTTAAGCCTAAGCATTTTTTTCTTTCTTTTTCTATTTCTTTTTAAGGGTTAATACTCAATCTTTCACTACAAAAAAACACCCGATTTCTGACGGAATTTACGACGGAATTTTTTCCTATGGAATTTTCGGTGGCAAATGTAGCCACGGAATTTCTGATGGAATTTTTTCCGTGGCAATTTCCAACGGAAATTTCCGTTGCAAAGTTTTCTGACGGAATTTCCGACAGAAATTTCCGTCGCAAAGTTTTCCAATGGAACTCTGACTTAAAATTCTGTCAGAATTTGTCTTCAAAAATTTTCCGATGGAATTTTTTTCTTGGCAAATTCCTACGAAAATTTCCGTTGCAAAGTTTTCTGACAGAATTTTTAATTGAAAATTCCGATGGAATTTCCGATAGAAATTTCCGTCCCAATTTGCTACAGAAAATTCCATCAGAAAAATAAAAAATTATTAAATTTTTAA
This sequence comes from Inga laurina, assembly GCA_963855925.1. NCBI lineage: Eukaryota > Viridiplantae > Streptophyta > Magnoliopsida > Fabales > Fabaceae > Inga > Inga laurina. The sequence continues at coordinate 35,634,800 of OY979704.1, forward strand.
AAAATAATATTTATAAAATTAAAATAATATTTAAAATATTAAATTATTATTTATTAAATAATTTTAGTTAAAAATTTATTTAATTTAAATATATAAATATTTTTTTCGTTTTTATTAAGTTTTTCATTATTTTTAATAATATTATATTCAATTAATAATTAATTATACATATATAATTAACTAATTATATGTATGTATGTTTATATATATATATATGATAATATTATACTTCTCAGGGTGCGCGAAGGCGTCTGCACCCTGAGGTCGCGGGTTTGAATGGGAAGAGAGGCATTTGGAGGAATTATGAGGAGGCGACACGTGGCGCTCTGAGGAGCAAACATGTGGCATTTGTAAATTAAAAAAAATTAAAATAATATTTTATTTTTTTAAAAAAAATTGCGACAGAAATGAATGCTGTCAGAAATTTGCAACGGAATTGGATTCCGTCGGAATTTCCAATGGAAAATTCCGTCGAAAATTCTGGCGGAATTTGCGACGGAACAGATTCTGTCTGAAATTTCTGACGGAATCGAAATTCAGTCGCAAATTTTTTTGTGACGCTATTATTGCTGACGGAATCCATTCCGTCGGAAACGCGTTCCCTTGGAAATTCTGTCGCAAACGCTGATTCTGTTGTAAATTCCGTAGGAAATGAGTTGTTTTTTTTGTAGTGTTTGTCTCTTTGTCTTTGCAGTACTTTACATTATATGTCATGAACAACAAAAAAAAAACATCTAAGAAGATAAAAAAAGGTTAGCAAACTGTTAGAGACAACACCACCTCATCAGCATTCAAATCACGAGGAGGAATAAACCATAAGCAAAGAGATGGCGAAGGATGAGAATGATATATTGGGTGTCAGTGATTTTCTAGGAAGACAATCTCGAGGTTATCAGTCCGGAATCCAAGTACCTACATTTCAAGCCAACAATTATGAAATCAAGTAAGCAATGCTAAAGATGCTTGAACTACAAGGTCAATATGTAGGAAACAACACAAAAGATCCAAGTCGGCATCTCATACAATTTCTTGATGTTTGTGACTGTTTCAAGCAGAATGGAGTTCCTAGTGATGTGATCCATCTTCAGCAATTTCCATACTCTCTATAAGGAAAAACCAAAGAATGGCTCAATTGTTTAGAAGAGGGCAGCATAACCTCTTGGGAGATATTGGAGGAAAAATTTAGATCAAGATTCTTTCCACACAACAAGATGGTAGATGCTAGGGCTGCTCTTACTAACTTCTATCAACAGTTTGGTGAACATTTGTATGAAGCTAGTGAGAGATTTAAGTTGCTTGTCAGGTAGAATCCAGGTCATAATCTAGAAAAATGGGTATTGCTGATTTGACACAACCTTAGTCGAATCGGGGTCAAATCACAAATTACCATGAATTAAATGCAATATAGTGCAAACAACTCGAGATCGTTCTCTTATCAAGGAGTCATTTATTTTGATTTCCCTAAGTAAAACTAAGTGCTACAAATATGGTTAGAGAAAGGGGTTTTTGAAATTGGTTTTCTGGAAATTAAAATTTATAAAAATAAAGCTAATTTTAATATTTTTGGTATTTTGGGAAAAAGATAAAGAAATGATTTGGATTATAAAGTGATTATATAATAGAATGAATCTTGGTGACAAATTTGGTGGTTTTCCTAGTTTTTTAAAAATATTTTGGGAATTATTTTTACATCAAGTCAAATTAAGAACCCTAAGCAATCGCATTAGGTCCAATCAACCTAATTAATGACTAATCCTACAATCGCATTCATAGTCATCTCTCAGATTAATTGTTAAAAACCCACTTGATGTGTATTGAAAATTTTCTTAATGCACTTGCTTCCTCTGAATTGAAAGCACAATCGTGAAATTCAAATTAAATTAAATCCATCACACAATCTAGATATCACATAAAATGTATAACTTCATTAATCCAATAGGAAAATAAATCCAATAAAATTGAAATGCACCAATACCAAATTCAACATAAGATAATCCATCATAGACAAATTATCACTCATCTAAGTATAAAAAAACACATATATCAATGCGAAATTAATCCACACAAACATAATGTATAAATTGAGCTAATAGAAATTATTGAACTCCCCTTTATAAAAGCTCTAGCCTCCTCTTCTACCACCAAGACTCAAATGAAATCTCGACACACACAGCCACTATCATCTCCAGAATCGGATACCCAACTAAAATTACCATGGAAGCCAATGTAATTGTCGAATTAATGAGGAATGGAGAGAGAGATGTGGGTTCTTAAAATGGAACTGAGTTGGAGCAAATGGAAGTAGACAGAAACAGAGGAACAATATGGAAGAAGAGTGAGGCCGATGGAGTGTCAAGTTGAGAAATATAGAGATGGCGTGGTAAGTAAGAAAGGTGAGAGAGTTTGATGCTAAAAGAGAGAGATATGATAAATGAAGGTGGAAATGGAAGTGGGTGGTGTGGAGACGAGATCAATGACAGTGACGGTGGACTAGTTGTGTAATGGTGAAGCTCAGCTGTAGTGAGTAAGGGATGGTGAAGGTAATGGTATGGTGAAGAAGAAATCGAGTGAAAGAGAGAAAGGGTAAGCGGAGCTTCTGATGGTGCAAAACATAGCTCACTGAAATTTGGGTTGTTCCGTCGGAATCTGGAATTATAATGAAGGTCACCGGTAATCTCAGAGAAGGCCGACGAAGGGGGGAGGAAGAGATGAACAGACGGTGGTGGTGATGATCGACTTCAACTTCTGAAACTTATAGTGCTACTTCTCTGTGTCCAGAAGCTCTCTTCCTCCATGGCCGTCTTCTCTCTTCCCAGCTTTGAGCTCCACCGGTGATGGAGGTGTTGGAATCCCACGGAGAAGGAGGAATGGTGAAGGTAGAAATCTAAATCTCAGCTCACCCCCTCTCTGCGGCGTCCTGCTCTCCCAGATCCCCCTCTCCATTTCTTTCAGCCCCCTTTCCACTTCGTATTAGGTCTGGGCTTCACTCCTCTTGGGTCCTCAGCTACCAGTTCAATCAATAGCCCAAATTCTCTAGTGAAACGACTTGCGTTTTGGTTTTGGGCTCCCTCTGTTTCAGGCTTTCAGCTGCCAATTTCAACATTAGCCTAATTCCCTCAAAATAATTAATTTGAACCTCCAAAATCCTCAATTTCTTCTTTAACACCTACAATGTAAAATTAAGCACAAAGTAACATTAAAAGTTAAAGGGACAATTGTATAAAAATAATTAATAAATTTTGACCATTTTACCCCTAATTGCAAATAATTCAAAACAATTGTTCCCAACTAAAATTAGTGCTTAATCATGCAATAATATCTAGGAAAATGCATCAAAATCCCAATTTAATTATTAAAAATCATGTACAAGTATGGTTCAATCAATTCCCCCACACTTAGACCTTTGTACTCCTTAACAAAGGCAATTAAACATAATTTTCTAAATTCCTATCATTAATACAATTGAAATTTGAACAATTTCATAATTGAAAGCAATGGATCTATTAATCAAGTTTCTCAAGCCAGAATTAGTCAAAGTCAAGCAATGCAAAGAAATTAGCTAACTACACAATTCAAAATATTAGAATAGAGCACAAGAGCACTCTCAAAGTATTAGTGTTTAACTTATCTTACCTTATTGGGATAATTTCACTCTTGCTCACTTAATCAACACCGTACCATAAGTTTGTAATAACTCTAACATCTCCACTACTAATAGCAATAAATGTAATGAATCAAAAGGGCTTTTAAGGCTTGAAATGATGGATGATGGCTAAATGGAATGAATTAATTAGAGAAAGGAAATAGTTGACATGCAAGTCAAAGTTAAATAGCAAGTTCATAGCAACTAAATAACTTAACAACCTCTTGCCAATCTTTTTCAAGTTCAAGAACCAATGCCTTCTTTGTATTTCTTTTGCTTTTCTTTCTTTATTCACATCACTTTTCTATTTTTTTTAATACTTTCTCTCTTTTTTCTTTTTTTTTCAATTCAATTCTTTTCCTTTTCTTTTCTCTTCTAATTATTTTTTTCCCTCTCTTTTTTTTCAAACTAACATTCATTTTTTTTTACTTACTTTCTTTTTTTTTCTTTTCTATATACATGGCATTTCAATATATACATTGTTTAAATTTCTATTGGCAAATCACTTTGATTTTAAAATACCATGAACAATTTGAGTAAATGACATGCATACCACATAGGAATGGCTCAAAGGGGTAAGCAAAGGGTAGATGAATGGGGTAGATGAATAGGGTAGATGAATGAGGTGTTGTGTTTGGGTGAAAGGGTTTAAAATTGAATGCCTCTTTCATTTCCATCACACTGATGCAAATGCCGTTTGAAAAAGAGTGGAAACAAGTTCTAGAAGGTGAAAGACTAAGTGAACATGCATACATGGAAAGAATTTAAGGATCAAATTAAATAACCTTCCGACAAGGTTTCTCTCAAATGCTCACTCCAATACAATGAATTGCATAGCAAACTAACCACATCACATTTACTTAACCATTCCAAGTGCTAACTTTACTAAAAACAATCAATCAAAACATTGCAATCAATTAACAAAAATGCTCAACTCTCAAAAACATTAATGATGTGGAAACTTTCTTTTCTCAAAACAAGAAGTAAGCAAAGATCTTAATTGTGGGTTCATTTCTCTTCCCATTCACTTGAAAAGCAAAACATGGTTTCAAAAAGTTGCCAAAATACTAGATCACATGAAAGCTCAAAGAATTTCTCACAAGTCACATTTCTAAAGTAGTAAATGCGACCCTTTACCACTTAGGACATGCATCAAAGCAAGTCATTCTTGAAAAATTTTCTAGTTTAAGGCATTTCTCATTTAAAACAACCAGTGGGATTCAAAATGTATTTCCCTCCCCCACACTTGATCAACACATTGTCCTCAATGTGGAAAACAACTATTTATTCTAACTTGTTCCTTAGAGAAGTGGGAATTTGTGAAGTCCAATTGCAATTGGAGCACAAAACGTCAACATCACATAAAGAGGGAGAAGGAGAAATAAGTCATAATAATAGAGAAAATCAAGATGAAGAGGCACAATGGTGATTAAGTGTGATAGTGGCAAAAAATGCAAAGCATACAAAGAGGGTTCTTATTCTAATTACTAAGCTATACCACTTCTACCTTTCTACTGGAATGCCCTTCCCCCACACTTATCTCAAACAATCAGTCAAGCATATATAACCACCAATCCAAGAATACTAAAAGTAAAAGATAGTGAAAGGAGAAGAGGTAACCTGGCCTCAAGGAGGCTTGAATGATTCATCATGGTAGAGCTTATGGAGATGCCCATTAACTTTGAATTTTTCACCAGTGGCTTCATCCACGGGCTCAACCATTCTAAATGAGTGGACCTTGGTGACAATGAAAGGACCATACCAATTAGATTTGAGCTTCCTATGTCCAAATTTGAATCGAGCTTGGAACATCAAAACACGATCACCCGCTTTGAATTCCTTCCGTATTATCTTCTAATCATGAAGATTTATGGTCTTGTCCTTATAGATACGGGAGCTCTCATAAGCGTCTAATCACATTTCCTCAAGTTCTTGGAGTTGCAATTTCCTCTCCAAGCTCGATTTCTCCAAATCCATATTGCACATCTTCACCGCCCAATAGGTCTTGTGCTCCAATTCCACCAGAATATGATAATCTTTTCCATAGATAAGCCGGTAAGGAGACATCCCTATCGGTATCTTGAAGGTGGTTCTATAGGCCCATAGTGCTTTCTCCAACCTTGAGCTCCAATCCTTCCTCGAAGGCTTGACTATCTTTTCCAGAATGTGTTTGATCTCTCAATTGGAGACTTCTACTTGCCCATTCGTTTTTGGAGGATAAGGAGTGGACATTTTGTGGGTTACCCCTAGCTTAGCAAGTGGGTTACCCTATTGCAAAAGTGGAAACCTCTATCACTCACTATAGCCCTCGGTACTCCAAATCTACAAAAGATGTTAGACTTAAGAAACTTGAAAACCATTTGGGCATCATCTTTCCTAGTGGGAATGGCTTCTACCCACCTAGAAAGGTAATCTACGGCTAGCAAGATGTAGGTAAAGCTGAATGATAGTGGAAAAGGACCTATGAAGTCTATACCCCAAACATCAAATACCTCATAAAAAGAGCATGGGTTGTTGTGGCATCTCATGTCGTTTGCCTAACCCCCCAAACTGTTGGCATTTATCACATGCCTTACAATACAAGTATGCATCCTTAAACAGGGTAGGCCAGTAAAACCCAGTATCTAACACTTTCATAGAGGTCTTGGTAGCACCAAACTGTCCACCACAAACCATTGAATGGCAAGCAGAAAGTATGTCCTTGGACTCAGTCTCTGGAATACACCTCCTGATCACTTGATCATTGCATAGTCTCCACAAATAGGGCTCATCCCAAATGTAGTGTTCAGCTTCTAGTTTAAGTTTTTGAGCCTAAGAGGAAGACATATGCTTAGGGATTAGACCGGTCACTATATAGTTAACAAGATTAGCAAACCAAGGAACATAGACAGAGATAGACGTAAGGGATGAATCAAGAAAGTCATCACAAATAAAGTCAGAATCAAGTACTCCCCTTGTTCTATCTGGTAGCCTACTCAAGTGATCCGCTACAAGGTTCGCAGTTCCAGGCCTATCCTTAATGCTAATATCAAACTCTTGCAGCAATAACATCCATCTAATGAGCCTTGGTTTTGCTTAAGGCTTGGTGAAGAAAAACTTCAGAGCTACATGATCTGTATACACAACCACCTTGGAATTGATCAAGTATTGTTTGAACTTATCTAATGCAAATATCACAGCAAACAGTTCTTTTTCAGTGGTTGTGTAATTCTTTTATGCACTATCCAAGGTTTTGGATGCATAGGGAATCACATGGGACAACTTGCTACGCTTTTGTCCTAGCATGACCCCCACAGTAGAATTAGAGGCGTCACATACTTGTTTAAAAGGTAAGGTCCAATCTGGTACACTCAGAATAGGAGGAGAAATCAAGTGTGCTTTCAATTCATCAAATGCTTGTTTACAAGGATTATCAAAGATAAAATCAATATCCTTTCACAATAGTTTAGATAATGGTAGAGCTATTTTACTAAAATCTTTTATGAAATGCCGGTAAAAACCCACATGCCCTAAGAAAGAACGAAGTGCTTTAACATTAGTGGGGTAGGGCAAGGAGGAAATTGCCTCAATCTTAGCTCTATCAACTTCAATACCCTTGCTAGATATTAAATGACCAAGTACTATTCCATGATCAACCATGAAATGGCACTTCTTATAGATCAAAACCAAGTTTTTCTCAATGCATCTAGCAAGAACATTGTCCAAACTATCTAAACAAGCATCAAATAAATTTCCATATACTGTTAAATCGTCCATAAAAACCCCTATGCAATTTTCAAGAAAATCAAAAACAGTGACATCATACAACGTTGGAAAGTGCCAGGTGCATTGCACAATCCGAATGGTATTCTCCTATAGGCATAAGTACCAAATGGACAAGTAAAAGTGGTCTTTTCTTGATCTTCAGGAGCTAAAGGGATTTGAAAATATCCTGAATAACCATTTAGGAAACAATAGTGGCTCTTACCCGCCAACCGCTCAAGCATCTGATCAATGAAAGGCAAGGGGAAGTGATCTTTCCTAGAGGCTTCATTCAATTTCCTATAATCTATGCAAACTCGCCAAGCATTTTGCACCCTTAAAAGTATCAACTCATTGTTGTCATTCTTTACCACAGTGATCTCACTCTTCTTAGGCACTACTTGCACCGGACTAACCCACTCACTATCAAAAATTAGGTAGATAATACCCGCACTTAATAGCTTGATCACTTCTTTCTTGATCACATCTAGAATCAAGGGGTTGTGTTGCCTTTGAGGCTGCTTAAGGGGTTTGGATTCTTCATGCAAGAAGATCCTATAGCTACAAATTGTCGGACTAATCCCAGGAATATAAGCTAAAGTCCAACCTAGAGCTTTTCTATTCCTACACAAAACATCAAACAATCTCTCCTCCTCACTCACAGACAAAGAATTTGCAATAATCACAGGCAATTTCCCATCATAAGTAAGGAAAACATATTTCAAATGAGAAGGGAGAGGCTTAAGCTCTAAATCAGGGGGTTGAAAAATAGAGGGAATTAGTCTAGGAAGATCAAGGGTAGTAGAGATACTCCCCTTTATAGACTGAGGCAATACATGACTTGTGCTAAGCTCCTTTGATTCCTCCACTTGTGCATTGGTCTTCCCAAGTGTTGAACCAATATTTTGTTAGATCCCAAGTTTTGATGATAACAATAATTCAATTATGTGCAAAACATGTTTTTAGAAGGTTAAGAAAAGTTTTGAAGTTACCAAATGCATATTTAATGTTTGCTGATATCTGCTGTGAAATTGCACTTGAGTGCTCGAGCATGAAATCTGCACTCGAGCACAAATCACTTCTGTACTCGAGCAGGTGTGAGAGAAAGCCAGGAAGTGAGTACCCGAGAAGCATTCTCCCTTTGTAATCAATGGATCACTCGAAGCACAAAGTATGCACTCGAGCAGAGAAGTCATTCTCACTCGAGCACGGATGCGAGTGAGGGTATGCGAGTGCTTGGCCGAGAGCAAGTAAAGGCATGCTTCCTTCTTCACTCGAGCAAGGGCATGCGAGTGCTTGGCCGAGAGCAAGTAAAGGCATGCTTCCTTCTCCACTCGAGCAAGGCACTGCGAGTACTTGGCCGAGAGTCTTGAAGTTCAGAAAAGTACAAAGTGTGCTTGAGCACACCCATCCATGTTCGAGTAACACGTCTATGCTTGCGAGTAATATGTCCATCCCTCTCCAGATCAGTTGCGAGTGCTTGTTCAAGAGAGCATATTCCTTGAGAATATGCTTCTCACTCGAGCAGAGGTAAGTGTGCTCGAGTGAGGGCCAAAATCACTCGCGAGTGAAAATTCTATCCCTCTGGAATTCTGATGCGAGTGATGGTTTAGAGAGCATATTCCTTGAGAATATGCTTCTCACTCGAGCAGAGGTAAGTGTGCTCGAGTGAGGGTCCATATCACCCGCGAGTGCAAATTCTCACTCTTGTCAAATTGGAATGCGAGTGATGACCCGAGAAGACACTCCCAGTGTAAAGTGCAAAGATCACTCGAGCAGAGATTTTGTGCTCGAGTGAGGCCTCTATTCACCCGCGAGTGAAGACCTTTTCTCTCTAATTTTCCATGGAAGCACAACCCGATAACAGAGGTATATGAAGGAAAATAGGAGATCACTCGAAGTGAATCTTTCATGCTCGAGTGATGCCCTGTTTGACCACCGAAAATGCTAAGTATCACAACGTTCATTCCGAATATAGTTTATTATTGTTTATTCATATCATCATTACTCTTTATCATTGTTTAACATTGTTTTGATTATTTTAAAAGTATAATACAGGAATATAAACGTTGGAATTGGACCACATGAAGAAAAGTCAAACAACGGCAGACAATATGATTATATACACGCTGTCACCGACCACACTCAGATTATTCAACATGCGCATGTCTGCCAATATTTTCAAATGTCCCGCTCCACAACTGAAGAAATTCCAAACGGGCAAAAGATGGAGCAACTATATATATACAGAGACTCACGGAGAAAATACAACAACATAGTGCAAGAATTCACAAGCTCATATCAATTCTCTGTTATTCATCTGTTTTCTCTGTATACACTTTTGATCTTCAGTGTTTATTCATTTACTCTGTAAGAGAGTCTTCATACAAACTCAAAATTCTATGTTTGTGTAATCTCAAGGTATTGGGATCTTGAGAGGGTAGTTATTCCTTACGAGAGAAGCAGTTGAGAGAATTCCTTGTAGTATCTTTCACTCATAAGCCTTATAAGATACAAGCAGGAGAGAACGTTGTTGTTCATAAGACTTACAGTGGTGTAAGCGGAAGAAAACGTTGCTGCTCATAAGTCTTGTATACATAAGCAAGTGAGAAGAGTCATAGGTTGTTTCTCTGCACATAAGACTTGTCGTAAGGGGGAGAGAAGTTTCTTGTTGAGAGAATATTTCTGCTCGTAGTCCATTCAAGGACGATTGTTGTCTTGTGGCGTCCTGAGAGCCCATTGAATCTTGGAGATATTGTGAAAAGCTCAGTAGGTCTTGATCTCTGAGGACTGGACGTAGGCATTGTTGTTAGGCCGAACCAGTATAACTCTCTGTGTTCAAATCTTCTCTACTCTACTCTATTCGCTATATTTACATATCACCATCTCAAACGAAAAATTTATAACATCACCCAATTCACCCCCCTCTTGGGTGAAGCTTGCCTCTTACATATTTGGTTGGTCTACAGCAGCAATAGGCTTTGGAAAAGTAGCTTCCTTTATACTTACTTCACAAGGAGTGATTAGCTCATTCAAAAATCGCAAGGTATGAGAAGTAATCTTAGTTCTAGGATTAAGTGATGAGTTAGGAAATGGCCCTTTAACCACATGGTAAGGCCCAAAGTAAGTCACATGAGAGGATATCTTGGTTGGTGTGAGGGCTATCCCCTTAGAGATCAAATCATCTAAGTCTTGGCTACCGACCTCAAACTCAGCTTCCTCCACTAGTTTGTGACATGAAACATTGACAAAACACCTTCCTCACAAGTATCATCACTAAAGCATGAATGATCGGAAGAATTAAGCTCCAATGCACTAAGAGAAGTAAGGGGAAAATCACTAAGGGAGGATAACCAACAATCAACTATCGATGAGTTAAGGTTGGAAATCTCACTCCCATGTGAATCAAAATCATCAATAGAAGGAGAAGAGAATTGTTCATCACAAGAATCCTATGCAATACCATAGTTAAGATCACAATCATTAGTGTGCAAGTTAAGCTCATATTCATTAACCACATAATCAAGTGCTATGTCAATTGAATTCACCCCTAATAAAGAGTAAGCCTTAAAAGGGTGCTTCACGGCTTCATACATATTGAAACTTAGCTTATGGTTACCCACTTCCATAGTGATTGACCCATCTCTCATGTCTATTAAGGTACTAGCGGTTCTCATGAAGGGTCTCCCTAAGATAAGAGTAGATTCACTAGACTCTTGAGACATGTCTAACACATAGAAGTTAGCGGGGAAAACCAAATCTTTGACCTTGACAAGCAAATCCTCAACGGTACCTTGTGGTTCCTTAATGTCCTTGTGGTTCCTTAATGGTCCTATCAGCTAGTTGGAGAACCGCACTAGTCCTCTTAAGCTCCTTGACACCAAGAGACTTAAAAATGGCACTAGGCATGACATTAATGGCTGCACCTAAGTCTAACAAAGCTTGAGCTACATGCATATTACCTATGGTACAAGGTATAGTGAATGAGCCAGGATCCTTGCATTTTCAGGGATTTGGGGTTTGAATAGGATAGACACATTAGAGCTAACTTGAACTCTCTCACTAGGCCTAAACCTCCTCTTGTTAGTACAAAGCTCTTTCAAGAATTTACAATAGCTAGGCGTAGACTTAACCAATTGAAAGAAAGGAACATTGATATGCAACTTACTAAACAAATCATACATTTCTTTCTCAGTTTGTTCCTCATGCATTTTCTTGCCATGAAAGTAAGCTTTAGGGAAAGGGAGTTGAGAAATTTTTACCTCCTTACCATTAGCATTGGATAAGGTACCTTGCTCGCTTGACTCGCCTTCCTCAAAAGTGCTTCTTTCCTTGGAGCCAACCTCTCTCAAAAGTGGTTGTTGTTCCACTTGAGGTTGCTCAACCACTTTGTCCTTCTTCTTGTAAAGAATAGCCTTCTCTTTAGAGCTCTCAGAATCAAGAAGCTTCATTAGGCTTAAGGGTGGACTTTCAACTTCTATTTCCTCATCCACCTCATTGTCAATATCTTCAGGGAAGTACACCTTCTTGCCACTTCTCAACTCAATGGCATTGAGGCACTTGGGATTGATAATTGTGTTTAAAGGAATGGAACCACTAGTCTTAGCATGCACATCACTCAAAGAATTGGAGAGTTGGGTTAAGTGGGATTGCATAGTGTCATTCTTCAACTCCAACTCTTCCAACTTCTTGAATACATGAGACAGTTGAGTTCTATCACTTGCCCTATCACTTTCGAGCCTTTGTAGAATTGAGCCAATAGAAGAGAATTGACTCTTATTCAAAGCTTTATCTTCCATAATTTGGTTATCAATACTAGTGAGTCGAGTGGCCATACTCTTCAATAATTGATTAGTCTCATCATCTTTAGAATCTTAAAGTGGCACCAATTGCCCATGGTTTGACCCATATGGTTGGACTTAATGAGATGGCTCTTCTTGATTCCTCCAACCAAAAGTAGAGTTCAGTCTTCTATTTTTATTATAGGTAGTAGTGTTAGAGTCCTATCGTTGTTGTTGATTAGGCCTTCCTTGATACATAGCATTGACTTCCTTATGGCAATTAGGGCATACACTTGAAATGTGCATAACTGAACCACAAGAATCACAACTAGGTGCAACAAGAGCTTTTGAAGTAGGAGAAGAAGGTGCTTGGTGGATACTCAAATGATGAAGCTCAGATGTGATCAAAGAAAGTTGTGAGGTGACTATATCCATCTTTGACTCAAGTGAAAGCATCTTTTGGTTTTATGCTATATCACAGACTCCTCTAATCTCTCTCACATTATATTGTTGAGTGTTTCAAGCTCTTCTTCTAATTTGAGCCCATGCTTCCTCAGTAGTGCAATCTTCTAAAGAACCCCCAACAGAAGCATCGAGAATGCCCTTATCATTTGGTAGAAGACCATCATGAAAGTACTGGATCAATTGTTCATCATTGATTTGATGATGTGGACACTTGGCCAAAAGCTCCTGAAAGTGAATCCAATACTCATAGAAGGACTCTAAGGGATTTTGTTTCATAGAGTAGATCTCCTTCTTAAGCTCAGCAATCCTAGCATCTGGAAAATACTTGTCCAAGAAGGCTTTCTTCAAGTTAGCCCATGAATGAAGGGCATTATTAACATGCGTAGGAAGCATCATGTACCATTCTTTTGCCTTTCCCTCCAAAGTGAAAGAGAACACTTTTAATTGCACATCTTCAAGGCGAGCACCAACAGGCTTTATGTTTGAGCAAGCCAAGTGTAATGCATTGAGATGCTTGTAAGGGTCTTCCTTTTCAAGTCCATGAAAATGAGGTAGTGCAGCAAGCAAAGGACCCTTAAACTCAAAATTGACCTCAAGGTTAGGGCATGCGATGTTGAAAGGATCATAAGTGACATCCGATCTTGTCACATCCCTTATAGTTCTCCTTAGTAGTGGATTTGCACCATTTCCTTCCGTAGTTGTACTTTGAGAAACACAATCACTTAAGTCAATAAAAAATTCAAGATTAGAAGAATGAACAAATGCCCTCTCAAGTTGGTCAGACTGATGACTCCCTATTTTTAATAGAATTTGAGATATATTTTGATATGTTTTGGGAGTCATTAATGCTAAAATAAAGGAATTTATTGGAGATTTTGATAAGATATCAATTTGGTGCATAATTTGGGGATTTTATTTTAAATATTATATTTTTAATCTAAAATAAAAATAATTTAATATAGGATGATGATAATAATAATTCACTATTTTGAAATTAAAAAAAAGAATGAAGAAGTTTTTATTTTATTGTCTTATGTTTTTTTTTTCTTTTCTTTTCTTGATTGTATAACAAGTGACGTGGATTTGCTTTTGGATGCAAAGCTGGGAAGCAATTTCAGAATTTCCTAATCTAAGAGAAGAACACGTGTGGCACATGGGAGAAGGGCTTAAACAGCACAAATGCGACACCGTTTGGAATAGATGAGAGTGAGACCTAATTGAAAAAGAGGAGAGCGGCTGAATCGAAAGAAAAGAGAAGGCAGCCGCACATAAAGGAGGCATCATCGTCTTCACCATCGTGGAGCGTCTTCTTGGTCAGCTGGGAGAGAAACAGAAAAACAGAGAGAGCAAGGCAGAGAGAGGGAGAGGAAGCATCGGGCACCTCTGGTTCATCATCGTCTACATAGGGAGGAAGAGAGGACTTGTGGAGGTGATTGAATCAAGGACCAGGGGTGCTGCCGTGACTGGTTCTTCTGCATAGACGCTGTCCAAACCAGAGAAGAATCGGAGGAGCCAAGCACGTGTCTGCTGCTTTGTTCTTTAAGGAGGCACTGTCATTGCTGCAACTTCTTTTAGCGAGCTCGACGGAGATTGAAGAGAGAAAGGAAGAGGCGGCTGTTACAAGGGAGACCGTTGGAAACAGAGGAGGTAGCGAGCTGAACTGAAGAGGAAAGAGAAGGAGAAGCGACTGAGAGCAGAGGAGCTTTGAGCATCAATATGTTTCTGGTTTCTTCCTCTGATAGCAAGTGAGAGTGATGCTGTTAGAGTGGAAAGGAAATACGCCATTTGGGAGTGCTCTGCACTGTATCTCAGTTCTTATCTTTTTCCTTTTTATTATGTTGTTTGACGCTGGATTTGGTTGTGATGAGATGATTAAGAGTAGCTAAATATTTTGCCTTAGGATTATTTCAAACCATTGCAAGGATTGAGACATGATCTTACTCTCTTTAGTTGTTAATGACAATTATGTGTTAATTTTATCTTGTACCTAATGCTTCTATGTGATTGGCCACCACTTAGATTGCCTTGTTCAATTAAATTAAGCTTGAGAAAGTTAATTTAATTGTAGAACTTAGGTAAAATTATGCTAGACTTGAAGTTTAAGATTAAATTGATGGTTTGTTAGTAACATAGAGATATAGTTACTAACCTAGCATTGTCAAATTAAGGTTGTTGCTTAATGATTGTTTTCTCTTAACTGTAGCAAGAGATTGTGCATGTTAATTAAGGATATAAATTTGGTTTTGACTTGAGAAAGCTTAATCAAATACTTTTAAACCTTAGACTAACATGTAATGTCATTTAATTTCTAATGGAGTGGTAATTACTTAAGTCTCATGAATTGCAATAGTTAGAAATAATCCTATGCTCCTCTTGTTTTGAAGTAGAGTTTTAATTTAGTTTTAGTCAAATTGCTTTCCTTTTCTTGAATTCAAATAATCTTTAGGATATAAACTCTCTAAATGGTTTTACTCAACCTAATTGATAGCATAATCATGACAATTAATCCACTTTTGCCTTAGTCCTCGTGGGAACGATCTTTACTTATCACTTTATTACTTGGCGCGACCCGTGCACTTGCGGTAGCGAACACAGACATACAAAGCTAGCAAGCAAGCAATGGATTCATGAAGTGTCAAAATTATGTTGCACACTATTTCAAGCAAAAAGGTATGAAGTGGGAAGAGTGCAAGTGTATGTGAGTGTGTATGATGTGTATGGACAAGTATAATGCTCACAATCCAAATGGGGAAGATATATCACCAAAATTGTGACTTGGAGATTGAAATCATGCACCTAATGGCATTAAAAGCAAGCTATCCACAAGTAATCCAAATGCAATGAAACCACTATGCATTAACCAAGCACAAAGCAAGTGAAATCATGTGAGAAATGCAAAAATGCAAATGTAAAAGCAAAGAAAATCAAGATATTTAGTTGGTTTTCTAAAAAATTTTGATGCAAGACACTCTACAAACCTAGACTAACTATGAAAAAAATGAAAGAAAACCTAATAGGCACACAAAAGCAAACCCCAATCAATCTAAACCAATTGACACTTAGTAAACCAAAGGAGCCAAAATTAACTTCCCGGCAACAGCGCCATTGATTTGACACAACCTTAGTCACCTCGGGGTCAAATCACAAATTACCACGAATTAAATGCAATATAGTGCAAACAACTTGAGATCGTTCTCTTAACAAGGAGCCATTTATTTTGATTTCCCTAAGTAAAGCCAAGTGCTAAAAACATGGTTAGAGAAAGGGGTTTTTGAAATTGGTTTTCTAGAAATTAAAATTTATGAAAATAAAGCTAATTCTAATATTTTTGGTATTTTGGGAAAAAGATAAAGAAACGATTTAGATTAAAAAGGGATTATATAATAGAATGAACCTTGGTGGCAAATTTGGTGGTTTTCCTAGCTTCCTTAAAATATTTTGGGAGTTATTTTTACATCAAGTCAAATCAAGAACCCTAAGCAATCGCATTAGGTCCAATTAACCTAATTAATGACTAATCCTACAATCTCATTTATAGTCATCCCTCAGATTAATTGTTAAAAACCCATTTGATATGTGTTGAAAATTTTCTTAATGCACTTGCTTCCTCTGAATTGAAAGCACAATCACGACATTCAAATTAAATTAAATCCATCACACAATCTAGATATCACATAGAATGTATAACTCCATTAATCCAATAGGAAAATAAATCCAATAAAATTCCAATGCATCAATAACAAATTCAAGACAAGATAATCCATCATAGATAAATTATCACTCATCTAAGTCTAAAAAATACACATATATCAATGCAAAATTAATCCACACGAACATAATGTATAAATTGAGCTAATGGAAATTATTGAACTCCCCTTTAATTAAATAGGTATAGATTTTAGGACATAATTAATTAAATTTATTAATATTTTATAGCTATTTAATTATCTTTTATATATTTTTTATTTTTTAATTAAGTTCCGGATTAGAAGCAATCTTGATGTAAAATCTATTCATATCCTATTTTATTTTGCAAGAGATATCATGTGATCTAGTAGAAGAGACAACATCAAATAAAAAGAAACAATTTATCAAATTATATATATATATATATATATATTAAAAAAAAAAGTCGATGACAACTCTACTTGATATACTTGCCTCAAGTTATCTTCTTTCAATTCGCATGGGACCACAGTCCTTTTCAATTCAATATATATATATATATTAAAGCAAAAAAAAAAAGGTAGATCAGAAATAAAGAGATAGATATCAGCTTGTGGACCTGCGATTAAAGAATTAAAAAGGATTCAATAACTAGCGGAAGATATACGTGGCGGGAGGAAACAAAATACCGAAGGTTATAAATAAGAGGAGCGACGATGTTTTTGGAGAGCCAAACGGCAATAACAGGGGAGCTCCAACGGAGATCAAAAAGGAAAAGAACAGGAGAATTGGAAGCAGCAGCAGGCAACTTCTTAGCCTCTTTCCACCTATGACAGCAGCGAGAAATTGAGGGAGTCTTCGACAATCTTGCTTGCTTTCTTATTTTTCTTTATTTTTTGAATCTGAATTTCTTTATTTCATTATGGATTTTATTTTACTTATGAGTGGCTAATTTTCTTTTTAAACCTAGGGAAACTATGAACTCACTAGTGAACTAAATGTTATTTTCATGATTTATTAGTTATGATTTATGTTAATTTTGGTTACTTAATCTTGTTTTGATATGTCTGTTTGATGATTGGCCAACATTAAATGTGAATTTGAGTATTAGGATTTAGCTTGATGAAGGGAATTTTAATTAGGCTCTGACATTAAGTAATATGGGATTAGATTACGATTTAATTTATGATTAGGATAGACATATACCTAATAGTCCCATATAATTGTTGAAGAGTGTCTTTGAATTATCTTGCCTCTTGAGTAATTAGGTTAGACATAACAGTTATACTTAAAAGAGGGTTGTGAGTGGACCGACAGGCACTTATAAACTATTTATACTCGAGATTAACAAAATTAACATTTGAGATTAACTAATTAAATGGATTTAAGATTTGGGCCGCTAGTGAGGGATTATTGACTCTAGGTTGTGTTTGATATTGATAGTTTCGTTAATTAATTTCCTTTGAATTTACTCATAACTAGATTCATTTAACTTAAAAGAAATTGAGATTTTAATACCTAAAAATTAATTGATTGATTCCTCGTCGGACGATATTCTACTTATCACTTTATTATTTAGCATGACCTGTATACTTGCGGAGCGAATCAATAACGGTTGTCGCGAGGGAAAGTGTACAAACAAGATCAATCAAATTAGAGGATATCCGATTTTGTTGTGTGATGAGTGATTGAAATTAAGATTTTAATTTTTTTTATTACAAGGCACCTAAATAGTCAAATAAAAGGATAAAAGTGGCAGGAGCTACTAGCTAGCGCCTGTGATGAATCATCATCATCATCATTAAAATTTCGATGGGGATTTTTCCCAATAATAAATTTAAGGGAAATGTCAGGTCTATAACATTATCAATCGAATATCAATTAAAGGACTGATAATAAATAATGGACCCTTGGTTGGTTTTTAAATTTGGGAAATAAGCTGAAGACACCGAGAAAAAGCATCATCCCAGAAGTGAAAAATTGTATACAAGAAGATAAAGTGGAGGAGCTGAAAGAATTTAATTAGTTGTAAACAGCTAATTAAGCTCATATGCTTAGTACTACTGCATGTGAAAATACTGTTTGTTTTTACTTTTTACCTCCCAATGTGAACCATTCGATCACACTTGCCTCCCAATGTGAACTACATATAATCTGATATGATAATGTTTTAGATGTCCCTTTCTCTTTATCATTAAATTTATTCGATACGCAGTTATTTAAAAAATATTTCCCATTTTCAGTTGCATTACAACTCTAGAGTATTCTTAGAATCCTAAATTTGTGCAAAGTAAAAACAGAGTTAGTATCAGAGTGAATTTGTAAGCCAGCTCAACTTACAATATGATTCATTAGCTGATAACGCTGTGGCCAATGAAAATCATTAATTTTAAAGTTCAAACGCAGCTAGCTAGGGTACGTTTAAAATATTTAAATTAAATTATGCGTGGGTCCAGCGCAATTAATTTAGTATGGACCATTAGTAAAAATGGAATGCACGAATTTGGAGTGTTTAATTTGAGTAAGAATCATTAGCTAGAAAAGAGATGAATGCATTCATTTTGTATCAACCAGCACCTCTTATTTACGCATCAATTTCTCGCAAATGATAAACTCCGTTCTCTCTCTTCACATGGCCCCCTGTACGTTTCTTTCCCTTTCGTATTTCTATCTCCTCACTGTAACATCTTCACCCTCTCTCTCACCCTCACCATATATATCTTTGCCTCACTAACCACATCGATCACTTATAGTGTCTGATCTCAATGACTTACCTTCCAGAGCCACCTTCAGAAATGCCAAGGATCTAATTTTCCTTTTAGTCTTGTCTTGATATCCCATTGATCCTATCTTCTAAGATTTTTTCCCAGTCTAAGATCAACTTTTAAAGCCTGTATTATTTTCTTGTCTCAAGGTTGATTTAAGATTTTATCTCTAGATCCGTCTGGGTCATTCACTGTCAACGACGCATGACATGTTGGACTGGTGGCTTGAGTGTCTCGCTAGACGTCCTGGACAGACGCGTGATAGTTCAGATATCGTTGGCAAAGTTCAGATCTAATCGCTGGGATTCAGGTTTGCTCATAGTCTCTCGTTAACATGGTACTGAGCAATAAAAACAACATTCACTACTTCTTACGCCACCATAGTTCTTTTATTGGGTATATTCTGTAAGCCTTTCCTGTGGTTGAGTAGTTCCACAATATTCCTTTATGGCTTCTAGCATAAATTATTTTAGGATACTGTATGTTACTTAAAAAATATTTTAAGATGCTAGATACGTCTAGAAATAGGTGACACACAGAAGGTCCTGATTATTTCTATATCGACAGCTCAGATCTCCCTTTTAAATGAAACTATGTCATTTTGGTGATGAGACTTTTTGTTCTCATCACTATAATGAGCTTGGAATGCGGACGCCTTATGAAAATGCATAGCAGGGAACTGCCGCGGTTTTATAATGATACCATTCATTTTGAGCTACACACACATATATATAACATTAAAGCTACGTACATATATAACATTTTTTTTATACAAGTATGAAAACCACAAGATCACTATCCTTTGTCTAACTCCAGGAACCTGCCGAGCTCAAGAGTAGGTTGAACCACGGAATGAAATCCCGGATATGCATCAAGTCCTTTCTTTGCTAGCCAGTCAGCTACAGCGTTCACGGATCTGTTCACATGGCACACTTGCACCTGCCAATCGCGACTTAACATGTTCTTAGCCTCCAATAGTATACCTCTGTCAGCATGCAACTCGTGCATATCAGCTTGTAATAAAGCTACTGTATCAGCAGAATCGGACTCCAGGATAATTCTTCTCAACCCCAAGTTCCAAGCGGTCCTGAGTCCATGCACACACCCCCAGATCTCCGCAGTAAGGGCATCCCCATCTTCAAGACGACACAAGAATCCACAAACAAAGTTACCATCAGCGTCTCTTAAAACCCCTCCACAGGCCGTATGCAGAGTGACATGTGAGAAGGCACCATCAACATTGAGCTTGGTAAAGCCCTGGGCAGGTGGCTGCCATGTATTATTACTTTCATCTGCTAAAAGGGTTGGAGACCGACCTTTTAAGCTACCTATTCATCATTATTGTCTATTTTAATTTTCTTTCTAATTTATATGTGTAGGAAAAATATTAAACTAAAAGGAGATTAGGCGTACCTGGACGAATCCATGTTCGGATCCGGGTCAAAGCTCCAATACTCCATACTTGTGCCCACACAACTATTAGACTACTAGAGCCTAATTGTGATTTGCACAGCAGATCACCAGAACCAGAAAGATGGTAGGAGAGAAGGGAATTGCCAGAAAACTCAATGGCGGGGGCGAGTTACAATTGAGGAGGCACACCCTATTTATAGTGGTTTATGGAGGCCACTAATTAGGAAACGTGTGCACTCCTACTTGCCCTCCAAGACAGCAATTAATTGTCTCTCAATTAATTCCCTAATTATAGTGATTTGTTCCTCTTTTAACAAATCCATAATTATTGCTGAAATATCCCCAAATCTGCATCTTATGCTGATTTTATTCTTATTTAATTAGGCTACTTATTTCCTAATCAAATAGTCCGGCCCATCAAGGGCGGACTTGGACCCAAAGTCCAACATCTCCCACTCGCACTTGATGGGCCTCCCATCGTGCATGCATTACTCTTTCTTGTTTCATACTTGGCGTCTGCCGTGACTGCGTGGGCAAAAACGTCTTTCAGATTTGGTGCTTGTGATACTAGAAATTCTTTATATCGGACCATCCAAGGACACCCTTTATATATAACCGTAAGCTATATGTTCATTGTCTCATATGCCCCTGATCCTCCCATACATATTACTTAAGGCATATCTAATCCCTCTCGAGTTAATATGTTGATTAACTCAGATTGCCTCCTACGCACGTAGTATCCGCACTTACTAGCTACACATAGAGATAGTAAGGGGTCGACCACAGATACTAGTACATCTTATGTATCTAGGAGTAAATCTTCCTTTTTGACTAAACATCAATCCATCTTGACTTGGTCGCTTTCCTAGTTTTCACTCGTCTGACCGAATCGAGTGTGATCATGGAGCTTCAGCTAAAGTAGCTGTCACTAAACCAAGCTTTCACTACTACAAAAAAGTAAAGCTGTGGCGCTTATAATTGCATTAACTGTGGCGCTAGAGAAGTGCCACATATCTAGACGCCACTAAAAAAAGCTGTGGCGCTTGGAAGCGCCACAACATTTTAATTTTTTTTTTTTTAAAAAATACCCTCCTATGGCGCTTGATTGAGCAAGCGCCACAGGAGGGTCCCTTTTTTTCTTTTTTTTTCTTTTTTTTCTTTTTTCTTTCTTTCTTCTTCTTCTTCTTCTTCTTTTTCCTGTGGCCCTTTTTTATGTTTTTTGATTGTGAAGTTTTATATAAAATGAGTGGCTTTCGTGTTT
Source organism: Inga laurina (assembly GCA_963855925.1). NCBI lineage: Eukaryota > Viridiplantae > Streptophyta > Magnoliopsida > Fabales > Fabaceae > Inga > Inga laurina. Next base: position 35,656,535 of record OY979704.1, read on the forward strand.
ATCATCTCCACAAATTGTCAATCTTTCTATTTTATATTTCAACCTATTATATATATATATATAATTTTCACATTTAAAATTCAAGTTCCCCAACAATAATGTTCTTACATTAATACTCTCCAAAACTAACATAAAAAATATCACAATACAAGAACTTGATATGTGAACACAGTACATCAACAACTAATTAAGTAAATTAAAATATTACTAAAAAACGCAAGCTTGTTGGCAAAAAAATTTAAACAAAGCAAAAAGGCAAACGAAACAAGGTAGGTTTTCATTCTTTTCTATTAAATTAGGAACAAAAAGGCAAACGTTATATTACGGTTTATTTTGACTAAAAAAAAATTTAAACAAAGCAAACTAGAATGAAATAGTCTTCTTCTTACAAATCTATTAATTGACAAGCGCAAAGAGTGGGAGACCACGTTGGTGATGCTAGCTTGAGTGGCGAGTGAGCGTGTGGGTATGTTTTTTAGTGTGAAGATGATAGGAAATGGAGGGAGGGGGCCGATGGATCCACTAAAAAGATGAGAAAGGGAAAGTAGTTTAATGGAGGAGAGAGTAGTTAAATAATTAAAGTGGAGTAGTAGTCAAAAAGAAAAGGAATGGGGGGCGGACACAAAACCACTACGCGGGAAATGAAATAATTAAGAGCTACACTATCAATTTGAATTTTTTTTTTAAAAAAAAGTGAGCAATTGTGGCGCCTAAATAATTAGGCGCCACAATTGCCTCTTCTCAGCTGTGGCGCCTAATGCTTAGGCGCCACAGCTGAGAAATATATTAACATGTGTGGCGCCTATTTATTTAGGCGCCACACATGTCCACTTTAAAAAAAAAATATCAATGCTGCAACTGTGGCGCTTGGTGGGTTAGGCGCCACAGCTGCTTTTGTGACCTCAAGTGTAGCGCCTGCGTAGGCAGGTGCCACACTAGGCCTCCTCAATTGTAGCACTTAATCTATTAGGCGCCACAGCTGGTACCCAAAATTAAAAAAAAAAAAAAAGAGAAGCTGTGGCACTTGTTTAAAGAAGTGCCACAAAATGTGCGCCACCTTTTACCCTTTTTGTAGTAGTGTTTCATGATGCCGCCTAAGTCTTAAGGGCATCGTGGAAGTATTCTTCCTTCCTAGGACTCACACTGTGGTGAACTAGGGATCTTTCACCCACATCTCGTGTTGCAGTTTAACTCTCAAGCACATGCAGTATGAATTGCATGCTACGGTGAATGGTCTGAGGTGTACGTCGATTTCTTTATCTTTCACAGTACAGACATTAGTTCCAAAATGTACTCAACATTCGAACCATAACTTTCTTTTTCACAATATCTCTTTTACAGTTTCATTTGTGAAAAAGAGTTCTTTGCCTGGCTACAGGTCTATATTCATGCTTCAATCCATTTTCTGTGTATATGCATACATGCGGATCTCATCTCAGTCTAACTAAGGCGACTCAAACGCAAAGATTCTTCTCAACCATCTCATGGTGATCATTTGCTCGTCTTACCTTCCCATGCCCCTGCAAAACTTGGGAAGACGGTTGTTCGTGTAAGTGAACCAACCTCTTTTGACCTGTACGATATACAAAACTGTATACCTTTATGTATTTACTCATAACATACATATCATTTCTTTTATCTTCATATAAAAGAAGTTCACAACCTTATATTTTATTTGCGCCCCTAGATTTTCACTAACTCAATGAAAATCAAGCTATGAGCTCAATAAGGGGATCTACCAACATCTTGTCAGTAGAAGGTCATTGAACTATCGCTTTCCCTCTTTGAAAGCATATCTCTCATAGAGATGTATCCAAAAGGTATGTTTCGCCTTGCTGTGATACTTAGGATCCTCATCATAAGATGTTATCATTTGGATCATTCTATCCACCATTTATTCCCAATCTCTCATAGGAATTACTTTAGCCATATGGCACTTTGAATGATGGCAAAACACGCCCTGCGTTCTATTTCCATAGATAATAAGAAAAAATACTTTGTATATTTCCTTACTCCATCACCATTTGTCTAGGTCTTGTATTAGAGTATCCTTTCAAAAAGGAAAGTTGTTGTCTTGACAACTTAATCCATGGTTAATCTCATAACCCATTTCACAGCAGGACCAAAAAACAACTTCCAAGTCTGACCAAAAAATATTTGGTCTTATGTACACCAATGTGCACATTCATATTACCAACTATAGTCTCACATGGGACTCTATCTACCTTTCTTATGTTGGATTCCTTATAGGACATATAACCTTTTTAGGTTTATGCCCTTGACTTCAGGGGTGTCCATGGGTTTGCAGTTTGACATCCTAAGATGTCCAAGGATTACACTTGTACATGTCTTAGGTGGAAAAGACTGTATCTTTCTTGTGCAATCCCCATTTATCTTTTCATTCAAGATATTTGTTCAACCCATGACTTTCTTAACTCAGAATTTAAGGATTCTCTGATCCTTTATTCCTTTGACTCCCTTGACACTTGTTTCATATGTCATTTGACAAAGGATAACTTCACAAAGAATCATCACTAGATCGTTTAGGACTTATGTAGTGTTCTTTGATTATTTCGAAGTTGGTGAGGCTTTCACCAAATCTCATATACTACTATTTGGGTGATTGTTTCTACGAAGCCCTTAAGCTGCTTCATGTAGAGCTCATCATCCAAGTTCCAAAATTCTTAATTGGAAGGCGGTCTTTACATCATCTTGATGCAATTTCAAGACTAAGCTTGTTGTTATAGCCAAAGTTCAGAGTTAAAACGCACAATGGGCAACCTTCCATTGTATTACCCCTTAGCCACTAAGTGTTTTCTAGGTTCTACATGCCCCCAACAGATTTGAGAATCTACTTGTTCCTAATCGCCTCTTGGCTAGGTGACAAATTACCCAAACACGTATTTGGCTTAAAAGGAATCCAAATCCTCCTACATGACACTTTGCAATTCATCTTAGCAGGTCCTTCTAATGTCTTTCAGACACTTATAGGTACTTATCATCACCTTCTAAATGATGAAGGGAGCATTCAATCCATTAGGGAATCTATCCCTTATAGTCATTCGTTAGATGGCAATTTGCTCTGAGGTGGATTTTATAGGATTCTTTTCCTATGTATGAGTGAGGTAATTATCTCGTAACTTACCTCTTACCTCTTTCATTATGAAAATGGTCTCAATTCTCCCACTCGGATCAGTGAACTTAAGAACACTTGGTTATTCCTTGTCACTTGTGAACCTCTTAAAGAGATTTATTGTGATTAATGCTCATTTCCTGCTAGGAAATCTTGGTTTTATGAACGTTGTGTCCCACGGTTTTTCTATCAGTCACTGAACCGTCATCATTTTCACTAATGAAGACGTGTCATGTCAAATTCTAATGTCATCTCACAAAGAGATACCTTGTATACCTTGACCCCAATCTTCCTTACTCATAGGAAGAATTATGAATATAAAGTTGATGACCCTTATGGTCTTAACGAGCTTGGTCCTAGTCTAAGGCCCATCCATGATTCATAGGGTAAGGTCGTGACTGACATAGAGGGTATTTGATTAAGTGTGAATAGAATAGCTATGAGTCCACCTACCAACATATGGTTGATAGTCTTATTGATGCCATTATGTTCATAACCAAATCAAGGAGAGGTATATCTCTCCATTTCAACAACTCTATTATGTTGAAGGGTTCTAGGTATCGATAGTTGTCTAACAATGCCTTTCTTGCTCACAAAGCAGCTTGAACTAATCGTATGGGTGTCTTTAACCCTTGTTAGTTCAAAAGGTCTTATCCTTTTAGTTTAACTAATTCCTAACTAGTTCAGCCATTATGTAACAGCTTCACACTTGCCAAAAATCAAGTAAACATTACTGTATTTCGAGTAAACGTTCACAACGTTAACGAAATACCAAGCTGTTTGTGTTTTGCCCTCACGTTTACTGGTTCACCAATGTCATAATTTGCCAATTGCAATGGATATTCTCAAAAAATGTTTCTTTGTCTTTCTTGCCAGGTAGAATAAGTTTTCAACTTATTCATAAGTGTTTAACCCTTTAGCACATGTTGTTTAGCAAATACTCTTTTGCTAGTTTGATCATTCCCTTTGATTAAGGTGTACATGGGGCAAGAAATGGAATATTTTATCCCTAGAAAAGAAACATCAAAATCCAATAAAGGATTTGAGAATCATAGTCCCATCGATCCTTAACTAAAGAGATAGCAAAGATGTGATTTTGTCAATTGCAATTGCATGGAGTGAATCAGGGTGGTTTATCTATACAGAGTTAACATGCAAGTTCCAATCCCTTGATTCTATCTCTTTGTTGCTTTGCATTTGACATGAAGCCATATGCTTCTCTGAAATATCCATAACTCATGTGGATTGCTACTTTTACAACCCTTAAAGGTTTATCAATGTAGCATTTCATCTTTTGCAGAAACCATTTGACCTCCTCTAGATCAAGTTTACCTCATAGGTTCCTTGCCCTTAGGCATGGAGGATGAATCCTCCCACTCTTTAGCTAAGTTCGTCTGACTGATGGATCTTGAATCCTTCAGTCTTTCACATTCAAGGTCAATATGGTGAATCATATTGCTGAAGGTTACAATATGCATATCAGAGGCAATCTGACTTTCGTATACGCCCACTCATTGGAAGACATGGCTCACTCCCACTCACTGGGAGACATAGCTTCCTCCCACTCACTGGGAGATGTCTTATCACAACATACACTTGTTGTTTGTTAGAAAGAACTTGGCATTTAATTTGTCTTGACTTCTTAGTTTGACATCTGCCTCAAGTGTTGCCTAAACAACATGTTAGGACTTAGTACACTATGTTAAAACTTAACTTAGTTTTAACTTTATGGAAGAAGATCACCTATTTCACTATCTTCCAACACTATCCACATGGCTTGGATAAGGTTACATTGCTCGTACCATCATAAGTTTGAGCAATATTGTTCTTTCTATGCTTGATAACATAAACCTCTTGTATCCTTCGGTTGCTTCAACCTTTAAATGATGAAGACTAGTTGGTAGGATGTCCCTGACATCTCATTCTTCTTGAATGAAAGAGATTTGAGAGTTTCTAACTCCATAGACATCTCTATTAAGCTTGTCTTCATAATCTCAGTCAAATAGACTTGGTCATAATTGGTCACTCAGACGATTATGGTATACAAATCTTAGTTGTTCAAATAAGACAAAGGATAATTAGATAATAAATTCACTAGTTTCATGTTCAGGAAACAACTATGTTGACTCCCATCCCAATCATACTAGTTAGCTTATCACCCTTTTAATCACAATCTTCATTTGAACACTTTCCCCTTTGGATTTCTAGACGTATTCCAGAAAAACTCCCACTCAATCAAAGAGCAGTTATATTAAAAAGATAATAACACATTATCATCTAACTAGCATGAATGTTCAAGAAAACAAGAGAATATACTGAATTCAATTCTATAAACTAACAGAGAATTTAATCTTAAATTCAATGGGAAAAACAAGAACATTCAAAAATTTAAGCCTCATATCAATGTCTCTTAACTAGGTTCTCCTTCTCATAGGCCCTTTTGACCATATTAACTTATGTAGCTTCTAGCTACAATGTCCAGCTCCTCTTTGCCATGTTTACATCCACTCATTTGGATGTATTTGCAGCATACCTTCCACTTGATGAGATGATTCTAACATCTCTATCTGTCTTGTCTTTTGTCACAACATATGTGATAAAAGGTTGACTTTTAGAAGTCATTGCTTCAATCCAAGTGGATCAATGTGGTTAGAAGCATGGGAAGAGTTATTATTATTCAATAATTATTGAATAATTTTAAGTTGCTGCAATTCTTCAGGTTTTTATCTCTAAGAGTTTGAGTCAGGTTGGATAGGATTTTATATTCAAAAACTCATTTGAATAATCCCTTACTTTTAAAGAATCTTTCATCATTTAACCTTATGTTGCAACTGAAAAAACTCTTAAAAAATAAGCCAACCTATCTCAAAAAATAATAGAACCAACATTGATTCAATTCCAACAATTTTGGGACCCTCTAAGTGCACATAAGCACCTTTTTGACTCAAAACATATCCAAATGTGCTTCAAATATATGCAAATTATATATCAAATTGAAGCTCTCGAATTTAGGGATTTTTAGGAACCAACCACGTCTCAATTGGAGGCTCCATGTGCCCTCACACGGTCCTAGAAGGTCTCTGGATCCTAAAATCCTGAAAAATTGGAAAATTCCAGCGTTGGCCACTCTCCTTGGTGGCTCGTGACCTCCACGCGCCGCCTTGCGGCCGTCAGCCAGCGACACGCGCCGGCTCCCAAGACTCCATACGCCGTCCTCTTTCCCACAGAGCTTGCCACGTGTCAAATGGAGACCCCAGTGGGCCCCACACGCCATATGTCCTCTCTCTGCTTTTTTTTTTTTGTGGGTCAACAGTCAACAAATGACTGTTGACCGGTCAACATTAACCATTGACTAGTCAACGTCGACTGGCCAACCGTGACCCGTCACCACTAACGTGTCAGTGACGTGGCGATGACGTGTCTCAGTCATTGGTTGACCGATGCTGACGTGGCGACCGCTCATTGGCGCCACGTGTCATTGGTTGACCGATGACGTGGCGTTGACTGCCACATTATCGTCTTCAACCTCCAGCGGGGTCAACCCGACCCGGTTGGAGCTCCGACGGGTTATCGCGACCCGCCAACTTCGGGAGGTCATACCTCCCTCGTTTTAGCTCCGTTTTTCGCGTTCTTGGTGTCGTTGGAATCGTAATTCAGCGAGCTACAAATCAATGGCATTTGTTTGATCTTAAAACATTTGTTTCATTGATCAAATCATGAGTGAAGTTGCGGTGGTGACTAACGACCCGCGAACTTCTTTCCTTTGTTTCTCCCTCATCCGGACTCCGTTTGACGCGTTCTAAGCATCGTTGGCATCGTCTCTTCGAGATCTACACATCCATGGCTTCTTTTAGGGCAAAAACACTCAGTTTCGAACACCCCATTTTTCTCAACATTGACGGCAATGCGTAAACCGACGTGGATGTGTGTCTCTGTGTATCTCAAAAGCTTTCATAGCCTTTGAGAGTTAAAGTCTCTTGTTTTTGGTTCCACATAAGTTCCAAAAACTCAAACTTTAAGAAATCGAAGAAGAAGAAAAATCGGCGCCTTGCAATATATATATATAATGATTAGCGGAGCAAACAATCAAGAACCCAGTATCATATGTGTGTATATTAGGCTCAGCTCGAATAGCAAAATATGAGAAGATGAATTCGAATAGTTGCACACAGACACACATATATCATATGCATATTATGGAAAAATGAGGCATATAAAAAAAATTCTAGCATGTTCAAATATTGTAGCTCATCGCAACAAAATAAAGAGAATATGCGTGAACAATCTATATACAGATTATATATGTATGAACAATATATACAATATATATACTTTTATATATATATACACACACAGTAGCACAGCGGAAATATTAATTGAGATATAAACAAATTATATCATACTATTATTCACATAGAATAAATCACAGCCTCAAAGATCAAATGGCTCTGATGCCAATGTAGGAAAAATATTAAACTAAAAGGAGATTAGGCGTACCTGGACGAATCCATGTTCTGATCCGGGTCAAAGCTCCAATACTCCATACTTGTGCCCACACAATTATTAGACTACTAGAGCCTAATTGTGATTTGCACAGCAGATCACCAGAACTAGAAAGATGGTAGGAGAGAAGGGAATTGCCAGAAAACTCAATGGCGGGGGCGAGTTACAATTGAGGAGGCACACCCTATTTATAGAGGTTTATGGAGGCCACTAATTAGGAAATGTGTGCACTCCTACTTGCCCTCCAAGACAGCAATTAATTGTCTCTCAATTAATTCCCTAATTATGGTGATTTTTTCCTCTTTTAACAAATCCATAATTATTGTTGAAATATTCCCAAATCTGCATCTTATGCTGATTTTATTCTTATTTGATTAGGCTACTTATTTCCTAATCAAATAGTCCGGCCCATCAAGGGCGGACTTGGACCCAAAGTCCAACAATATGAAAAGCATTAAAACTAGAGGGTCCATCGATATTTAGTTAGGCACGATTATTAAGATTTTACTGTTATATCATATCAGGTTAGGGATTTGGCCAAGAAGACAAAAAAGATACAGTTAAAGAAATTTAAAAAAAAAAGAATTTAATCATTTGAATCAATTTATATTATCTAATACGTTTTCAATTGCGTCGCTAAATTTAAATCTACCCATAACAAATTACGATTAACGGATCAAGTTTAGCTTTCTAGTTTAATTTTGGAAAAGAAATAAAACTATTTTAATGTGTGATTTACAATATCAAATATATTAGGAATGTTTAATAATTTAATTCAAACCAGATTTTAATTATTAAAAATAGTTAATGTTATACAGCTTGTAATACCCCGAATTCTGAGACTTGAGGTTAGAGAATACGCCTGAGATAAGTGGACTGCTAAGCCCCGGTTTAGCAAGATCCTAAATTGTTATTAAGAGATAATGACTCCAAAAGTGGATGTGGTTAGTGATAAATAACCCTTTTGGAGAATTCGATGTGATTCGTATGTGTTATGAGTAGCGCCAAAACCCTGTATTTGAGTTCAATTATGGATTAACATCTAAATTGAATAAAAATAAGGGGAAGGGCGTATGTATGGTGTCATGTTGTGGTATTTAGTCATTGGAATTGGTTTGGATTGGATTGGATACATTGTGTGCAAAGTTTGGAAATTCTGTCCAGTGAAACTCTATTCTGGGCAGTCAGTTTGTGTGAACGTTTTGAATAAGCAAATGGTGTCTAAAAATTCTGAAACTTTCCAGTCTTATAGTTCATATCTCAAGCTTCAAATGGACATATAATTTGTGCCATTTCGTTTTGTGAACTAGGAGATATGACTGTCCAAAGTATGGGATGGAAATTGAACTCTGTTTTGGGGCAGTGATGAGTTTTATGTAATTATGGAATTGTGTGGTGATTTTTAGTAATGGCCAATATTTTTCCTATGAAGAGGACTTAAATATCTTTCATTTGGCTTTGGAATCACCTCGTTTCGATTTTTCTAGACAGAAAATCTGCCAAAAAATCCGAAAATGGGAATTATGACATCATTTCAATAAAAGATGACATCAGCATGGAATTAAATATGTTCTCATCTTCTTCAGCTGTCATTTTCTGTCGTGAGTTTCAGCGGAAAAGAGAGAGAGACGTTTGAGAGCTCTTAGAGAGAGAAAGAGGAGAAATCTCACAAGGTAAGCCGATTTCTCCGACGATCTAGCTCCTAACGCGTATAACCTTGCTCCTAAGCTTCTCTTTCATGTTCTTTAAGGTGTTGGAAGCTCAATTTTCATGGTTAAGAAGGGCTAGGGTTTTAGCCACTCTTGAGAAAAGCTAGTGGGAGCTTGAGGTAACTTCAAAACTTTCGTATATTGACTATTCTGGCTGCTGTGGACAATTTAATCTGTGAAATTTCGCCGCATTGTCTTTGTTTGTAAAATTTGGAAATGCTGTGTTAGTAGTGTTATCTGCCAAAATTTGTACTAAATGGTAGTTGTAACCTAATGGAATAGTCAATAAAGTGGTTAGGAGTAGAAAGGAACGCATTTACGGAACCGAAACCGAAAAACCCCAATTTTTTCCGGGGAATTGAGAATTTCGGCCAAGGCTAGTTTGGAGGGGTTAGAGATGGATTTTCAATGATTTGATGATTCCATTGAGTTCAGGATCGAAAATTAGGTGGGGTTACAGTTGGTCACTTTTTCGGAAAAGGCCGAAAAAGCATAATTAAGAAAACGCCCCTGAAACCCTTAAAGTTGGGCTGTCAAGGGTAATTTGTAAATTGACATTGAATTTGATAATTCTGAGTCCAGAAATGGATTCCTTGGGCGAAAATATGTCAGAATAGCCCATGTCAAAATTTCAAGAAAAGTACAGCCGGAATGGGTACGGCAGGGCTGGGCCGGGTCCCTGGGGGTATTTTAGTAATTTTTCCATATAGCTTAATATAACCCCCAGAAATACTATGGAAGTGTCTAAATAGTATATTTGACATTGTAGGATCGAATGTGAAGTCCCGAGTTGCTGGCACGCAAATCGAGGAGAAAAGACTGGAGGTAGGGAACTTATCTCTCCTGCATGCTCTGATAACTGTATTAATGTGTTGATGCATGTTATTGCTTTACTTGATTATGTGGAACATGTATGAATGATTTGAAGCTATGTTTCAATATATGCTATGGCCATATGTGTATCGTTCGAAGCATTGAGCTTATAGATTTGTCATTGTATGTGTGCATGAGTTATGTAATGCAAGCATGTCATGTATTAAACACTTATCTTGCCTGCATATTGATAATGTTTCCCTACTAAGATTCTCTCGAATCTCACCCTCCCTTACCAACAATTTAGACAAGGCAAGTGGCTCTTGGAGGGAGCGGCAGGACTCATTCGAGATGAGATTGTGTAATCCCCATTTGAAGAATTGTAATGGGCAATTGTGCCCTGTGTATCTTTAGCGAAGGTATATACCCGGGATTGCCGGGATGATTATATTGTGCACTCTGCTATTTATATAAATGTGATTTATCTTCGCGTAGTAATTATATTCGAAATGTGAATATGAGATCAAATTAACTAGATTTTAAAAGGTATTTTTGAAAACCCTATCTCAAGGATGGGATTTTAAATGAGTTTTGATTATTATTGGTCTCTATTTCATTTTAATCGCGTATTTCGGATATAATTACGGAGGGGGTTACACAGCTCATAAAATTTATCTGAGTTTCAAGATTTTTAAATATCTCAAAATAAAAATGTCTCAATTAGCAAGTTGATTCTTATGTCTTTTCAAATTTATCCATTCAAATTAATTCACCTTCAGAGTCTATACAAGGACCAAGGCTTTTGGTTGAAATTTGCGAAAAAGAAGGGCATGTCTTTATTTTTTGCCGTATTAGCAAGGAAATAATGTTCCTAAAGATCTCATGAAGGACATCATAGTGACGCTGCCGGTAAATTTAAGCTATTTTATCAATACTCCCTCAAATGATTTATAACAAGGAACATTTATCTTTTCTAAGGTGTCTTATAATAATGAGAAACAAATGAAGGGAGTAAGTGCAAATTAAAAGAGTGAGAGTATCTTAGTGTGAATATTATATCCCCACCTTTATAACATAATGAAATTAAGAATTTAACTAAGTCTTTATTCTCAGAAATCAGAATGGTTTGGCACTGACACGTGTCATATTAGGACCACTAGCGGATTTGAGCATTACCTTGTTTCTTGTACGATTTCAATATATATTAGCAAATTATATCTTACCCGTTTTAATTACCATAAATAACTATTATGAATAAGTTACAAATAGATGATAAAACTTATTTTTGTCTCCAAGAAAATTTGTAATCGTTGCAGACAATTTATTAAAATTTATTATAATGATTTTAAATGAGGAAAATTAAAGCAAGGGAGAAAAGCATGTCAACATCTCATCAAATGTTGGAATAGGGTAGTGGGCTAGAATTTAATTATCTGAGCATTACTGGTAAATTTCGTCTCCAAATTAATTTTTAATCGTTGTAAGACAATTCAGTTACATGATATTAACTGAGGAAATGTCAAGGGAAAAACAGGTTCATTTTACTTTCTAACGGTTAATGTATATTTTCAACCAAAGTTAGCGAATTGGGACACGAATTGTGAATCAGAAAACCTATTTTCAGAATAATGAATCAGAAAGTATATTGAATCACAAGATTCATGATCAATTATTAAGAAGGTCATAAATATAATTTTCACGGCAAATAACACTTCATATTTCATAAAGCTAACCTTTGAAGAGTCAAGTAGTAAACATCAAAATGACAGGAAATATATTATATAATCAATATATTCTATAATCAAATATGTACCATAGGGTTTTCTTCCTCATGAGATAATAGAGGATATATGTACGGTACGGTGCTCTTTGGTAAAAAAAAAAAAAAAAAAGATAGCAGGGAAAATATATTATATAATCAATATATGTACAGTGGGGTTTTCATCTTCATGAGATAAGAGATGATATATGTACAGTAGGGTGCGGCACGTTTTCACTGAATGTATATATACTAGCAGAGTTTAATGGTCAAATACGGGATAAAGAAGCTCGATTTGGGTAACCCTTAAAAGACAGTTCTATAATGAGCTGTTCAAAGTTTGGAGGAACCTTTCATAAATGTCAAATGAAATTAATGGACCCACCCTCACATGACATTCACCTTTGTAGCTGGCTCATGCTTCATGTCAGATCAGATTAGCCTCACTTCTTTTCTTCATCTCTTTAAATTAATGCCACTCAACTTATTACGCGGCCACAAGAAGATAATTAAAGCTTTGCTGACAAAGTGAAAGAAAGAGTTTGGAAAAAATCCATCAGAAGAAAAAGAGGTTCATTCACTTTTTTAGGTCTCTGATATATAGTAACACTTGTATTGTTTTGGAGTCGTACACGCATCTAGCATTCTTTTATGATTTCAAATCTATAGTTTGGGTAAGATGCATGATCCTAGGTTCTCAATAAATTTGCAAAACGAAAAGCCCTCTCGTGATGTCAATATCATATTTTTCTATCTTACCAGAACTAATTTTCAAATAATTGTCACTATTGGGTTAATTCAAAATGTGGCAAAATAGTTAAAGACGGTGGTTACCAACCCTTATCAGCGGATAGCGAAGGACGATCCTGCATTAAATCCTTGAAATATGTTACTATAATCTCTTGTACAAATAAAATAGCTTATTGCTACCTTCAGCCAACGCATAGAAAATTGTTTTAATTATTAACTGTTGACTCTTAGAAATTCATAACATTCCAATACATTTTCTTCTCTTTTATCATACTTATGGGTTCAAAATGTACATTGAAAGAAGTATATAGAAGAAAATGTGCATATCAAAATACAAAGCAAAACATCAAAGAATTCTTGTTATATTTGTGAATTAATTGAGAATTTATAAATCCTCTCTCTCTTTGGTAGGAGGATGAAGACAAGTTTTAAAGCCTTACAAAAACCAAGAAACAAGGAAAGAGCGAAGGAGGTGAAGCAGTGCAAAGATAGAAGGAGCTTATGCAACTTGCCTCAGCAAGTTGACCAACTGGCTGTGGCAAGTAAACATTCTCAAGAAATTTGCTCTCTGTGTAACTGACTACAGCAAGTTGATGAAGTTGCTGTGGCAAGTGATCTTCGCATGCTCTATGTGTAACTGGCTACAACAAGTTGACAGACTTGCCATAGCAAGTCTTGAAAAAGTGCAGCTGTGCGTTTTGATGTCAGAAGCGAAAAAACCCTATTTAACCTAGGGAAGGGCGCCGAAATGAGGCATTCTACACTCTGGGAAGTTGGAGCACGCAAGGGAAGAGCTTGGGAGAGAGATTTGGAGCATTTTGGAGGCTTGGGTGCTCTTCTCAAAAGAGATTTTGGGATTTCCACCTTGGTTTTTCTTCTTTTCTCCTCTTTCTCCACTTAGCTTCTTATGTATTCAGCAACTATGTGTAGTATTTCTTTATATTTGAACATGAGTAGCTAGAACTCTAAGTTAGGATTACTTTTACCCATTGTATGGATTGAAACTACTAGATTATCTTGCTTTTGTTGGTTAATGAGTATTATATGTTGATTTTTCTTTGAGCTTAATGCTATCTTGTGCTTGATCACCACATGATTAGAGTTGTTCAATTAGAAGATGCTTGAGAGAGCTATTTTGATTGTAGAACTTAAGAAAAATCATGCTAGACTTGAAATTTAGGGATTAAATGGATGGTTTGTTGTTAGAATAGAGATATATCTAACAACCTAGTATAGTCAAGTGAAGGCTTGCTTTGGAAAGATGATTTTCATTAATTGTAAACAAGAGATTGAATATTTTTAATGAAGATTAAAAATCAATCTTGACTTGAGAGAGCTTGGTTCATGATTTTAGGATCTTCGACTAACATATAGGCTCATTTAACTAGCATAAGCGAATATTTGCATAGTTTCATGAAATACAATGGGGAAGAAGTAATCCTAAGCCTTTAAACCTTGAAGTAGAATCAATTTTACATTCACCTTTATTTTACCTTATTGTTTTTAGCAAATTCTCTTAATTAACATACTCAATTCCACATGACTCCATTCAACCTAATTAAATATATGGTTACATTAGTTAGCTTACCTTCGTCATAGTCCTCGTGGGAATGATCTTTATTTATCACTTTATTACTTGCGACCTGTGCGCTTGCGGAAGCTAAACGGCGAACAAGTTTTTGGCGCCGTTGCCGGGCACTATTGACTAAAGTCTCTTGAGTTAATTAGTGTAATTGTGTGCTTGATTACGCTTGAATCCTTTTCCTCTTCTTGTTTCATTTTCTTAATTGGCTTTGTTTTTAAGTATCGTTATAGCTATAGTTCTTTTTCTTGTTTTTCTTAATATAGTTCTATTAGTTGATAAGTTTGATACTTGTTTTGGGAGTTTTTGAATTGTAGGTACTCTTGCTCCGTATGCAAACTGATTTGGAGATCGTTCTTGACGGTATTGTTGAAGAATATTTTTCTGAAGACTTTGAAGCTGAACCGGAGAATCCACCTCAAGTGCAACCTCTCCAAGGACCTGAACCTTTGCCCGTACAAGAGCAACCGAGACCACCACCTCGTCCGCATCCATTTTACAATATGGCTAATCCTAATGATGATGACTTGGAGCGCACTTTGGATGAGTACATGGAGCGAGAAAACTCCACCTATCAATTCAGCATCCAGTTTCCTGCTATTCAAGCTTGGAATTTTGAGTTGAAGCCAATCATGCTCCAAATGCTCCAAATGATTGGTTTGTTTTTGGGAACTCAGAATGAAGACCCCACTGACCATTTGACACGCTTTGTACTAGTGTGTGAGAACTTCAAGTTTCAAGGAGTAACTGCAGATGCGCTTAGATTGCGACTCTTCCCTCTATCACTTGACAAGAAGGCAAGAGCTTGGCTTACTGCTCTACCTCCTAACTCCATTACTACTTGGGATGAAATGGCATCTAAGTTCAAGGCAAGGTTTATTCCAAGGGGTAGACGGGCAGTTCAAAGAGCTGTACTCTTGGGTTTTCAACAATAGCCCGGAGAACTTTTTCATGAAGCATGGGAGAGATTCAAGGAGCTATGGCGTAGTTGTCCTAACCATGAACAGAAGACCTATGTTTTGCTTGAAGCCTTTGCAGCCGGATTGGATGTGCCTACTTCCAATATGCTCAACAATGCCTCTAATGGTAGAATCGGCAAGATGAGAGTTTGTGATATATCTCAGTTGTATGAGGACATTGCCTCTAATTCCTTGCAACAATCTGAAAAATCACGTTCTAGCTATAGAACATATAAGGAACCAAGTCCTTCAAGTAGTTCGAATGTGTCTAAAGAAATTGCCGATCAACTTGAAGCAATTGCCAAGAGGTTTGATCAACTTGAACTAAGAATGGAGAGAAACTCCTCCAAGAATGTGAATGCTATCCAAGCTCCAAGTCCTTCTTGTGAAATATGTGGAGAAGCTCACTTCTATGAAGAATGTTATCATACTATGGAGTCTGTGAGTTATTTGAACAATACTCAAAGGTATCCACGTGGCAACCCTTACTCTAATACCTACAACAAGGGTATGAGGGATCATCCCAACTTCTCTTGGAGGAATGGACCTAGTGAGAATCCAATTAATCACTATGCTTCTTCTAGTAAGCCAATGCGTCCACCGGGTTTTGAGCAACCACAAAAGCCACAAGAGGGTGATTCTGAGACAAATAAACTCTTGAGGCAAATTCTCAAAGGTCAAGAAAGCTTAGTTGGCACAGTTTCTCTTCATGATACGGCAATCAAGAATCTTGAGATACAAGTGGGACAAATTGCTTCACACTTGAGTGCTCAACCAAGAAATGGTCTTCCAAGTGATACTATTTCTAATCCTAAGCGAGAAGTTATAGCAGAGTGCAAGGCACTTACTTTGAGAAGTGGGAAAAAGTTGACGGAAGTGCCAAGCTCAAGCAAGGTTAGTAAAGAGTTGATAGATCATGCTGTTATTGAGATTGATAGCAATGAAGTTCTTGATGAAGAAATTGAAGTTGAAGAAGATAAGAATAAAAAGGAAAATTCAGCTAAGGAAAACCATGATAACATGTTGAGAGGAAAACATGTTCTACCTAAAAATGTGGATGAGGAGAAGAGGAAGACACACACTTCTCCTCCAAAATATGTTCCACCACCTCCTTTCCCTCAAAGGCTTAAGAAGCATCAAGACGATGGTCAATTGAAGAAATTCATTAAAATGTTCAAGCAACTTCATATTAATATACCCTTCGCTGAAGCTTTGGAGAAGATGCCTAAATATGCCAAATTTATGAAGGATGTCCTTTCTAAGAAAAGAAGGTTTAATGAGTTTGAGATGGTCGCTATGACCAAAAGCTTTACTGATGTTATCAAGAAGATTCCATCGAAGTTGAAGGATCCTGGAAGTTTCTCTATCCCTTGCCACATTGGGGATCAATTCTTGGGAAGAGGATTGTGTGATCTTGGCGCAAGTGTGAACCTTATGCCTTTATCTGTTTTTAACAAGCTGGGATTAAGTGAGGCTCAGTCGACTACTATTACTTTACAACTTGCTGATAGGAGTATTTCTTACCCTAGAGGAATCATTGAAGATGTTATTGTGAAAGTAGACAAGTTTATTTTTCCTGCGGACTTCATTGTTATTGATTGTGAGGAGGACCAAGATACTCCTATTCTCTTTGGAAGACCTTTCTTAGCAACTGCTAGAACCCTGATCGATGTTGAAAAGGGTGAAATTACCATGGAAGTTGAAGATGAGCATGTCACCTTTAATATGCATAAGCTAATGAAGACTCCCAATGAGGCTAAGCAATGCTTCCTAGTTCACATGGTTGAGCAAGTGGAGCATGAGGAATTCAAGAAGCCAATTCATAATGAAGTTGTTGACACCTTGCCATTAAAAGTTCAAACAAAAGGTAAAAAGGTGGAAGAAGGCATGAGTATTTTGAGGGCAACACTAACTGATCCTAAGAGTTTGATACCGTTGGAATCGATAGATTTGTCTTCCCTTGCTAGATCATCAATGAAGTCATCTATTAAAGAGTCATGCTCTTTTGATTTGAAGAAGCTACCTTTTAACTGTCAACATAACTATTTGGGAGCCAACAATCCACCATTGGGTATATCTTCACAATTAGTCATTCAACAAGAAGAACAACTTTTAGAAACTCTAAAAGCATGTAACAGAGCTATTGAATAGGCTACTGAGGTTGTGAAGATACAAGCATATACCTCTAGTGTAATTGGGTTGAGAAATGAAAATGGCAAGGGAGTTCAAGCTAGTAGCCTTGGATCAAAGCACACCTGTGATGGAGAGGTGAACCATCAAGTTTTCACCTTACCTGTAGATGATATAACTTGAGAAGATGAAGAGTCAGGCTAAAGACTATAAACTAAGCGCTTTTTGGGAGGCAACCCAAGTTCTAAACTCACTTTTGTCATTTTTATGTTTTTGGTTTGATTTGGTAGGTTTATGTTTGATCTTTTTGTTTTGTAGGAAGGAAAGGTACCCCATCTTAGAACTTCACTTTTGAAACTAGGAGGAAGGTCAATGAAAGAGGAAGAATTCATAAGTTACAAGGGAAATGCATTTTAGGGGAGTACATTCGGCTCTAAGCTCATAGATATATGATTCTGGAATGACTTTATGATGACTAGTCAATTTTGAGTAGTACTTTGGCTATTGTGATTATTTGGTTGATTTTCTCTATGAAATTCACTAGTGACCATTATTTTAGTGCTCAAATTGATATGTTGTGATCTTGGATGGTTCAAAATGCTTGATTCAATATGATTTGGTTGGTAATTATTGGTATGGTGCTCATTTGGTGGTTCTTGAGGTATTTAGGAATGTTTTGTATGTGTATAGAGTTGTTGTTCTGTTTTGTTGTTGACAGTTAAAATGGCTTTAGCAAGTTCACCAACTTGCCTGGTCAAGTTAGCTGTTTTCTTTATCAATTTGCTCTCTGTGTAACTGGCTACGACAAGTTTTCTACACTTGCTGTAGCCAGTGTTCTAGCATTTGTCTCTGTCAGACTGGCCGTGGCAAGTTTTGAAACTTGCCGTAGCCAGTGTTCCAGTGTTCTACTAGGCCCTTCTTTGTCAGACTGGCCACAGCAAGTGTAAAAACTTGCCGAGGCCTGTGGTGATTTTCATAAAGAACAAATTAGAAAAATCATAAATAAATAAAAATTCCTCTTCCTATTTTGCCCTTGTTTCACTCGGTTCTTATTTTATCCCACTGAACTTGACTCTCATTGAGACCACATTTAATCCCAAGTTCAAATGCTCCAAATCAATTGTAATTTCCCTCCTTCCAACCAAACCCTAGAATCTTCCTCTTAACCATTCGATCCCTGATCCCTCCCTATATCAGAATTCATAGCACCTCTACACTCCCTCTACCAATCTCTTTCTCTCCATCACAGATCCGCCATAACTCCTCCTCCTCCGTCGTGCTCTCTCTCGCCTCTAGCTCTCTCCATCACCGAACACCCTCACCACCGCCTCTCATACCGTTCCATTTGGCTGTCTTAACCATAGCCGACGAACCCTAACTTCACCATCATCGCTTTCACTTCTCCACACCGTCGATCCACCTCCATAGCTCACTCATCGGAGCTGGGCGTCGCCACTTTGGCGACTTTCATCGGTGAAACCCCTACCATAGCCTTCCTCCTCTGGTTCTATTTAGTCCAGGCGAAAAAAGCTCGCTGTGAACCTCTGCTCTCGGCTCGCGATTCCGGCCCTTGGGGATTCTGGTTTCAGGGGCTTTCTCTTTCCCGCCGCTGCTCTTTTTCTCTCACACTCTATCTCTCTCCTAACTGTCACCGTTGCCGGATTCTCTGTTTTTCGACGGTCTCAGCTTTGGGTTACTTCCATCGCAGCTCAGAAGCAGTTGGTAATCTTCCCTATTTTACTGTCTTCGTGTTTTTTAGCCACCTGAGTTTCTGGTTTGTTCATGTTCTTCGTTTCTCAGCTAAAGTGCCTGCTTGTATCTATTTTTGGGATGGATTTGGCCAGGTTAGAATTGCAAATATGGTTAGGATTGGCATATGCAGAGTATTTATGTGACTCAAGATAGAACATAGGATTGAACAGAAGATGAATTAGGAGCTATGCTATCTGTGCGTTAATTCCAGTAATTATAAAAAAAATTCCCCATTCTTAAGATAGCTCCTAAGCTGATGTGAGTTCGATTTGAGGATATGAATAGCTGTGCTATTATTTGTCCAAACAGGGCATTGAATTGATTATTTTAATCTTTTGTTTGGATTATTTTGCTGGAAACTCTCTGCTTTGTATGACATGGGAGCTCAATTTTTGTGTGTGAATAGAAAGAAATTTTCTGTGTATGCAAAAGATTTGTGACACAAGTCTACCGGTTTCAGATTTGTTCCATGATTCCAAATTATTTCAAAAGTGGTTAACATAATGGACAAAGTGTGCTCAGTAATGTGTACATATGAATCTGTTTTGAAATACATGGATGCTATAGAATTCTGTTCTTAAAGTGCACTTGATTTTTGAAGTTTTTTTTTTTTCATTTCCTTTTACATACTGATGTGTAATTGGCATTGAATTCTCTCTTGTTTGAAACCATGTTTTACCTAAACTTCACAGATTGCTAACCGCCTCATTGAATTTCAGGATTTACAAAGTTTTTCATGAATCTGTAATTGCTCTTGAGCATGTGCTTCAGTGACCCAATTGTTCTGAATGTCTTGGAATCTTTCCAATGTTGGAATTAATTTTGCTAACATTGTATAAATCTAAATCCTTGTTCGGAGGTGATTTGAGGTCATCATAAAAGAGGTAGTGAGGTTAGGTGTAGGCTTGGAATCATTGATTGCAAAAACGGATTAGAAAGAATTCAAGTTTGGGGGGGTCTTTTCTTTTCTTTTTAGGATAGGTTAGGTTAGATTTCTTTCATGTTGATTGTGTTGCGTTCTTTTGTGAAGATTCTGAGATTTATTGTGTTAATCTGGCTGCCTTTAGCTGTGAATGCGTCCTTTTGCTTGTCATTATGAATCATGGTACACTCCTCTGTTCTGGATTAGGCTGCTGATCGCCTTTTGATGTGGATTTTTGTTTGTGGTTCTTGATGGTTACTAATGGCTATTGTTATTTAACACTCTTGTTAACATGAGAATATGGCTTTCCTAGCTCTAGTTTTGAATGGCTCATATAATTGTCTCCTTCTGATGATATGTCTGCTGTGATTGTCAATTGCCTAGCTACTGATGGCTAGTGATAAAAGCATGTACAGGTTTTGGCTAGGCTACTGAGGGCCTAATTTTTGCTAGTAATTGATGTTTGTAAATGTGGATTTGATCCTATTTAGGTGCTGGTTCTTTTATTTCCCTTCCTTTTAATTGACAATGAGGACATTGTCAGTTTTAAGTTTGGGGGTGAGAGCTTGTTGCGATTTTGACAACTACAAAACTGTGGAGAAACTCTAGGGAAAATCAAATAAAAGACCCACGTGTTTCGAAAATTTGTTCCTACCCCAAAACAATTCCAATATATTAACTCAAGCCCCTCCTCATGACTTTTTAAAATTGCAGAATGGTCCTTAGTCAAAACTTGTGTTTTGACCAAGGGCCATTAGGTTTGCTTCCTGGAGCTACAAAAGGGGGGAAAAACAGAGAGAGAAAAGGAGACCCGACAGTTTTTGGACCCCGACATTAGCTGAGAGTTTGGGGGGAGTAGCCCTGAGAATCTAGGAGACGGAGAAGAGAAGAGTTTTGGGGCGCTGCGAGCTAAGAACCTCCACCTTCCTCTAACCTCGCTGGCTTCCTTGACTCCTTTCACGATCCTTTCCGTCACCGGCGACTAATTTAGAGAACCAGAGGAGAGAGCTTCATACTATAACTTCAAAGGAGAGAGCTTAAGAGGAGAGGGAAAGAGAACTTTTCCGGAGAACCTGAGGAGCTCAGAAGCGAGAAGACAGAGCAGAGTGAACGCCACATCGGAACCAGGAAGCTCGACTAGAGCTTGAGAGAGAGACGGTGAAGAAAAGGAAGAAGGCCGCCAGACTGAGTGGAGCTCCGAGAGAGAGAGAGAGCTCGTGTTCATCACCACCGACGTTCAGTCCTTCTTTTCTGGGTTACTAATTAAAGGGAAACAAATTTGTGAAATAGTGAGAAAGATGGCAACTTTGTTTCCAGTTTCATACAACGTTCTTCTTCCCATGATGAGGGTTTTTTTGGTAAGCAAACTTTTGCTCACTCTCACTTCAGCGCGTGATTGGCACGTTCATAATTGCGGATTGCCTCGTAAGTACAGCTGTCTTGAGCATTATTATCATTACAGTAAAACTTCTTTTTCCCCTGTTTCCCGCTATGTATGTAATCTGAGTAATTGTTGAGTGTGTCGTGTGAACTGAGAAGTACCAGAACATTGTTTCTTATCTTAAAATGGACCGCCACGAGTCATAATGTCACTGGCTCTATATTCGTAATTAGATTTATAGCATTTTTTATTTTGGAGTTTCTCTCTCAATATTGTTACTTAAAGTGTTGCGTTCCCACATTGGTAATCTTTTCTTGTTGGTTTGTAGGTAATCTGAGATGTGGTTTCCATGTGTTGTAGGTCGATGCAAGGGTAAATACTTGTTGGTTGTGAATGAGGTAAATGTGGTCAGCTTTTCTCTTAGCATGATAAGCATGTCCGGCAAAAAAAAAAAAAAAAAGCATGATAAGTATGACTCATAAGAGAAGGAAACTCTTTTAAAGCATGGTAGCTCATAATAGAAGTTGAACACTTATGTGAAAGGAATCACGAGAGAAAAGAGTATTGGAGGGACAGGGGATGGAGAAGATAAAAATTTATTATTGCCCTTTATTTCTCTCATACCACTTGTGAATTAAACTTATTTATGCATGTTTGTTTCTCAGTTATAGTTCTGGTAGTATAGTTTAGTGCTTTGCATAGGGCAACGGATGCCACATTCAATTTTTTTCCAAGTGGATGCCTCACATCACATGTTTCTCTACTCACAAATGCCAAACAGATATTTTCAATCTCCATCCTAATGCCAGTATACTACTTTTAAAACTTTTTCCTTTTTATTGTACAAAAAAAAATACTTTTTCCCTCTTTTATTAGTTTGTTCTCCTACTCACTATTCCATTATTGCTGATGAATGCTTTTAATCATGCTTAATTATTAGTGGGAGTATACTTATAAGGTCCTATTAACTAAATATTTTCATTCAAGAAAACTCTTAAAATTAGTAAGAGTAATAAATATGTAGGAAATATAACTTACATGTCCTAATTTATGAGTGACTAAAAGAGAGTAATAATGATAAAAATGATGAAAGAGTACACCTTAATAAAAAAAACATTAAATGTCTTTTGATACTTGTAACAAAATTTAACCCACAACGGTAGGGAGTGTGTCATTAATCATAACATCAAATTGGATGGCTGAGTGGTTTCATATATAATTTTCGATAACATTAATTAGTTATCTACTGCTAGTACACTTGACAATAGATACTCTACATTATTACCTCGCAGCTGTTCGTGATCTGGCTCTTGAAAATTTGCAACTGATCAAATTCTGGGAAGCTCATCTGGTATGAACATCAAATCCTTGTTGATCCTCCACTACAAGCAAGGGGTCTAGCGGCGCAACGCTTAAAAAAGTGCCAAAGGTAATTGTTTATCTTTTAAAATCAAGGTTATAAGCATCATAGTAGACGTTAACCTTGTATGACTCTTTCTTAATTAAATAAACGCAAAACAATGTCATCAATATTTTTTTTAAAAGAAAAACAAAAAGAAGCTTTGGTGCTTCCTTAGCTTCCTATGTATTTTCAAAAAACAAAACAAAAGATCAATTAGCTTCTTTGATTATGCGTGTGTGTGTGTCTAGCTATAAAGTAAATTTAAATTAACTGTATTTTTTTTTTAATTTGGGTCATTATACTATTATACATCTATCATTGGTAAATGCTTAATAGTTACAATCAACATAACATTATATGATATGTTTGCCATACTTTTTGCTCTTTCTTTCTATAGATCCAATATTATCTGCTTGAATATATTGTTGTCACTAATATTAACTTGCACTTATAATGAAGCATAAAATTGAGTGAGCTCCATGAAATTCATCAAAATTTTTTTAAAAAGGCCACATTCCAAAAGAAAAAACTAAAAAAATATTATAATAGGAAGCTTTGGCCCTTCCTCCTTACACTACTACAAAAAAGGAGTTTAGTAGCACAACTCTTGTGGCAATTTTTTAAAAAAGCGCCAAAGGTAATTATTTATCTTTTAAAATCAAGGTTATTTTCAAGCTTTAGCGCTTGCAATTATAAGCATCATAGTAGACGTTAACCTTGTATGACGCTTTTCTGAATAAGTGCCAAACAATGTCATCAATATTTATTTAAAAAAAAAAACAATAAGAAGCTTTGGAGTTTTATGTGGAAGTGCAAAAGCTTCTTATATTTTTCAAAAACATAAAAAGAGAAATATAATAGGTAGCTTTGGCGCTTCCTTAGAAAGGGCCAAAGCATCCTATATTTTTTAAAAAGTGTGTATATATATATATATAATATGAAGTTTAATTTATTATTTCTTCTTTCTTTCTAATCTTCCTATAGCCTTGCACAAATGTTTGACAAAAGAAGTTTAATTTCTTTTGACTATTGTAATATGCCTATTGTATTTGCAATATGCTTTTTTTTTTTTTTTTAAATTTAAATTAAGTTTTTTTTTTTAAAAATTTGGGTCTTAACATTTATTATTGGTAAATGTTTAATAGTTACAATCAATATAACACTATATGATATGTTAGTTATACTTTTTGCTCTTTCTTTCTATAAATCCGATATTATATGCTTGAATATATTATTGTCACTAGTATTAACTTGCACTTATAATGAAGCATAAAACTAAGTGAGCTCCATGAAGTTCATCAATTTTTTTTTTAAAAAGGCCACATTCCAAAGGAAAAACTAATTTTTTTTTTAAAAGGCCACATTCCAAAAGAAAAAAACTAAAAAAAAAATAAAGGAAGCTTTGGTGCTTCCTAAGGAAGCCCCAAAGCTAGCTATGTATTTTTAAATTTTTTTTAAAAAGGCAACATTCCAAAAGAAAAAACTAAAAAAAAAATTATTGTGATAGGAAGCTTTGGCACTTCCTAAGGAAGTGCCAAAGCTTCCTATGTATTTTTTTT
The DNA here is from genome assembly GCA_963855925.1 of Inga laurina. Taxonomy (NCBI): domain Eukaryota; kingdom Viridiplantae; phylum Streptophyta; class Magnoliopsida; order Fabales; family Fabaceae; genus Inga; species Inga laurina. The sequence goes on from OY979704.1 coordinate 35,680,889, forward strand.
TAAAAAAAAATGATCAGTCAACTTCTTCGATTGTGTGTGTGTGTCTAGCTATAAAGTAAATTTAAATTAATTTTTTTTTTAATTTGGATCATTATATTGTTATACATTTATCATTGGTAAATGTTTAATAGTTACAATCAACGTAATGCTGCATGATATTTTTGTCATACTTTTTGCTCCTTCATTCTATAGATCCAATATTATCTGCTTGAATATATTGTTGTCACTAGTATTAACTTGCACTTATAATAAAGCGTAAAACTGAGTGAGCTCCATGAAGTTCATCAATTTTTTTTTTTAAAAGGCTACATTCCAAAAGAAAAGACTAAAAAAAAAAAATATTATAATAGGAAGCTTTAGCCCTTCCTCCTTATTTTTTTATTTTATTGATTGACGACGCAAGCAGGGAAATGGATTTATTTTCGAAAAAGTGCATAAAATGAATAAGATACCTATCTTTCTAAAAGATGTTTTTGGAATCAAAATGGAAAAGATGGCCCATATTTAATTCATGGTTAAAGTTTTATTCCCAATGTTATCTTAATAATGTATATTATGCTTCATCTCAATTTTGGAATCCGTTGCCCATGTGTCAATCTATTCCGGAAGCAGTTGCTACATAAAGAAGCCATTTCATGTAAGATATTTAATTATATACTTGATCATTGATAGGGAAAGAATCAACACATAAAATATAGTTAAACCAACCAATTACATAAACACAGTGCCAAAACTTCTTTAACCCATTTCTCATGATTACAAGGCATATGCAGCTCAAAGGATTCAATGTAACAAAAGAGACCACTATGCGAATGATATTTTAAATTACATTATTATCATTATTATATATTATATTATTTAATTAATTAAAATATCAGTCTGTGTAGGATTTATCTTTTACACTATCTTTTCATAAATTTTGATCACACGATTAGAGGTGAATTCCACCCACCTTTTCTGCAACTTGAATTTCTAGGTTACATGAGTTGTATGCCATCGTTCAAAATGAAAATGTGCATATCACATACTGCAGCGACCTACTTGTGTAGGGGAACGTCCTCATTTATGTGAAAGTTGTTCCAATCTTCATTAGTCATGAATGCCTTTCTTGTTTTCCTCCTTCCTAACAACAACAGCAACAACCATAATAATAATAATAATGTGACAACATTTGCCTTGGTCCATATTAATCAACGGAGCTGCAATAATTGAATACATTGTGTAATATCCCAAATTGTTAGGTTAGAATATAAAGAATTATTCTAAATTAAGTAAACTACTAAACCCAGTTGAGACAAATATCTTAAGCATTTCAAGAGGAAAACATTTAAGATAATTATAAAAATTATTTAAGGGCCTAGATCTTGCTAACTTTGGAACTATTCAATGAAAAAGGATTTTGCAAACTTTACAGTTTTGTTATAGAGGCTGGCTGTAGTATTAACTGGTGCAAGTAAGAGGAATGGAATGTAAAGAAGTAGAGGCAACCTAAGCGTCCTTCTACAGTTGACCGAGGTACTTCGGCACTACCAGCGGTGGTGATGCTCGAAATCGTTGAGCTGCTCATAGACTTTCATGTGCACATTGTCACATGCTAAAGCCTAGGAGTGAACGCAAATCCTTGAGCATCTTGACCATCTGAGCGGGGCTCGCAAGATAATCAGAATGGGCATTTCAGCCCCATTTTCTCTCTTACGCACAATGTCTAGGTCTTCCTTTGAAGTTATGATAAAGCATATCATCCTCATATGATGGCACACACAACACTCGGCCGGATCGTAAAGTGACTGCTCGAATGCAATCACATTTCAGATCCTCGTGAATGAGGATTGCCCCAGGCAGTGTGGAAACATCTCTAGGACGCCATGCTGAAATTCCACGTTGATGAAGGTTTTGCCGAGGCTTCCTTTGAATACCACACCTGCTTTGCTAGAAGTGTCTCATATACCTTCATTTAGTTTTCTCCATTTCTTCAAGTTCCCTCCTGTCATGGAACAAAGGACTGATGAATATTATGGAAGGAGTATAATACTCCTCCTTCCCCTTCCGAATCCTGGATGGAATTGCGCTTATGGAGCCTTCTTCTCTGGGAAGGATTATGGGGTCTATAGTGATTATGATTTCTTCAGCCATCGGAGTATCTGAATAAAGACAGTGGAGTTTGAGAGAGAGAGATAGAGAGAGAGAGAGATTTAGAGTAGAGTAGTATAGTTGGAGTGAGTGAAGGGAGGGGGGAGACAAGGATAGAGTAGAGAAGTATAGTTGGAGACTTGGAGTGAGTGATTTAAGTCGTGAGAGTGAGCGCTTATATAGGGAACACATATCACCTTAGTGAGAGTGAGCGCTTGCATATGGAATGCATATCACCTTTAGCGAATCTTTGTACTCAAATTGTAAAGAACAAACAAGGTTCTTGGGATTTGAACCTCTAAAAAATTACTGTTTTTTAGAATTTGAGTATAGGGAACCTCGTTTGTTGTTTACAATTCGAGTACAAAGATTTACTTAAGGTGATATGCGTTCCCTATGCAAGCACTCATTCTCACTAAGGTGATATGTGTTCCCTATATAAGCGCTCGCTCTCACGACTTAAATCACTCACTCCAAGTCTCCAACTATACTTCTCTACTCTATCCTTCCCCCCTAGTCACTCACTCCAACTATACTACTCTACTCTAAATCTATCTCTCTCTTTCTCTCTCAAACTCCACCGTCCCTGTTCAGATACTCCGATGGCCGAAGAAATCATAATCATTATAGACCCCATAATCCTTCCCAGAGAAGAAGGCTCCATAAGCGCAATTCCGTCTAGGATTAGGAAGGGGAAGGAGGAGTATTATACTCGTTCCATAATATCCATCGGTCCTTTGTTCCATGATAGGAGGGAACTTAAAGAAATGGAGAAAACTAAATGAAGGTATATGAGACACTTCCAGCAAAGCAGGTGTGGTATTCAAAGGAAGCCTCGTCAAAACCTTCATCGACGCGGAATTTCAGCATGGTGTCCTCGAGATGTTTCCATACCACCTGAGGCAATCCTCATTCACGAGGATCTGAAATGTGATTGCATTCGAGCAGTCACTTTACGATCTGACTGTTGTGTGTGCCATCGTATGAGAATGATATGCTTTTTAATAACTTAAAAAGAAGACCTAGACATCGTGCATAAGAGAGAAAATGGGACTGAAATGCCCATTCTGATTAATTATCTTGCGAGCCCCGCTCAGATGGTAAAGATGCTCAAGGATTTGCGTTCACTCCTAGACACTTTAGCATGTGACAATGTGCACATGAAAGTCTTTGAGCAGCTCAACGATTTCGAGCATCACCACCGCTAGTCGTGCCGAAGTACCTGGGTTAACTGGAGAAGGACGCTCAGGTTGCCTCTACTTCTTTACATTCCACTCCTCTTACTTACACCAGTTAATACTACAGCTAGCCTTTATAACAAAACTGCAAAGCTTGTAAAATCCTTTTTTCATTGAATAGTTCCAAGGTTAGCAAGATCTAGGCCCTTAAATAATTTTTATAATTATCTTAAATGTTTTCCTCTTGATATGTATAAGATATTTGTCTCAATTAGGTTTAGTAGTTTATTTAATTTAGAATAATTCTTTATATTCTAACTCGACAATTTGGGATATTACACAATGTATTCAATTATTGCAGCTCCGTTGATGTGATATGGACCAAGGCAAATGTTGTTACATTATTATTATTTTGGTTGTTGTTAGGAAGGAGGAAAACAAGAAAAGGCAATCATGACTAATGAAGATTGGAAAAACTTTCACATAAATGAGGACGTTCCCCTACACAAGTAGGTCACTGCAGTATGTGATATGCACATTTTCATTTTGAACGATGGCATGCAAGTCATGTAATCTAGAAATTCAAGTTGCAGAAAAGGTGGGTGGAATTCACCTCTAATCGTGTGATCAAAATTTAGGAAAATATAGTATAAAAGATAAATCCTACACAGACTGATATTTTAATTAATTAAATAGTATAATATATAATAATGTAATTTAAAATATATCACGCATAGTGGTCTCCTTTGTTACATTGAATCCTTTGAGTTGCACATGCCTTGTGGGGACTGCAAATATTAGTATTAGTAGTAAGCATATTAAAAAAAACATTACTTAAAACTCACTCACGATATGGTTTTGATGGTGGCAAGTAATTGTCACCAATTTCACCTATTTATAGGCGTAGATTCCAAGTCACCTTCAAGTTGATGGAAAATTTTCACATAAAAGCATGTGTGGTCCTCATCATGAGTTGTTTTTTCCCTAACAGATATTACTCTATTAAGTGTTTCTTTATAAATACAATGTTTGTTGGAGGTTAACATATTTTTATGGTTAATACTGTCAAGTGAATAACAGATTTTCTGTTGTATTTATTTGTTAGTTTGTTAATATTTTCTGTTGTATTAGATGTACAGCTGGCTTACACATTAGATGATTCATTTTGTATATATACAGATATTTTTATCAATAATACTCACAATTCATTTTTCTCAAATTGCTTCCGTATCATGGTATCCAGAGCCACTTGATTTTTTTTGGGATCCGTGTACCCATTTCTCTCTTCCTTTCGATTTCTTCTTTCCTTTCTCACCTGTTCCCTTTTTCGTTTCAACCCTAATCCGTCTTTCCATGGCTGCCGATTCCATTGTTGACCAAGCTAGTCCCTATTATATTCATCCCAACGAGAATCCGGCTTTGGTTCTTGTTTCTCCTCCCCTCACCGGTTTGAATTATCACACATGGGCCAGAGCTATGCGTATGGCTCTTCTCTCGAAAAACAAATTAAAGTTCGTTGATGGCTCTCTTGCTCCGCCGGCGACCGGTGATCCTCTGTTCTCGGCATGGGAGCGTTGCAATAACTTGGTTCAGGGATGGCTGATGAAATCTCTTTCTCCGGGCATCGCCCGAAGCATTCTCTGGTTCGATCGGGCCTCTGAGATCTGGAATGATCTCCGTTCGCGATTTTCTCAGACCAATCTCTTCCGTGTTGTTGAGCTTCAAGAGGAGGTATTTAATTTGAAACAAGGCAATCTCAGTGTAAGTGATTACTACACTCAACTCAAAATTTTATGGGATGAGCTTTCCAATATCCGTCCCCTTAAAGAATGTGATTGTGGATCCACAACTGTTGCACTTCATCATCGCGATGAAGATTATGTCATTCGATTCTTGAAAGGTTTAAACGAGCTATATAATCCTGTTAAATCACAAATTATGCTTTTGGACCCTCTGCCTCCGATTCATCGTGTTTTTTCTATCGTTCTTCAGCAAGAACGTGAGTTGCATATTCCTGTTTCTACTGATGCCTTGGTTTTCCTCTTATCATTCAATTAAGCCTGTTTCTGTTAGTTTTCCCACTGGTTCTAATGCCATTGCTACTATTTCAGGCACAATTATCCTTTCCCCTTCTTTGGTGTTACAGAATGTTCTTTTCCTTCCCTCTTTTGCCTTCAATATTATTTCTGTGTCACGTTTGGTTTCTTCATTTCATTACTCACTTACTTTTTCCTCTTCCTCTTGTCAGATTCACTCACTCCAACCTTCGCTGATGATTGGTACAACTAAGCTAATTGGAGGGTTATACATTTTCAATGCAAATATGCAAGGTTCATCTCCTTCTTCCCAAGTTCACCTGGCCAATACCTCTCCTGATTCAGCCTTTACTCTTTGGCATCATCGCTTTGGCCATGTATCTGACTCTGTTTTTTCATTGCTACAAAAATCCATTCCTGCTATTAAATGTACTCCCCATTCCCTTCCTTGTGATACTTGCCATTTTGCTAAGCAGAAACGCATTTCATTTCCTGTAAGCACATCTTCTAGCAATAAAACTTTTGATCTTATTCATGCTGATATCTGGGGGCCTTTTTCTGTTTTTCTGTCCCTTCTGTTCAGGGTTATCGTTACTTTTTGACTATTGTTGACGATTATTCTCGTTATACTTGGGTTTTTCTTCTCAAAACTAAATCTGAAGTTCGTCTTCAACTTAAAAATTTTATTGCCTTAATTGAAACTCAATTTTCCACCTCTCTTAAGGTTCTGCGCACAGATAATGGTCCAGAATTTTCTATGCCTACTTTTTTTGCTTCTAAGGGTATCATTCATCAAACCTCTTGTGTTGCAACTCCCCAACAAAATGGATTGGTTGAGCGAAAACACCAGCATCTTCTTAATGTTGCTCGTGCACTACTTTTTCAATCACATATTCCCATCGTTTATTGGTCTTTTGCTATTATGCATGCTGCATATGTCATTAATCGTCTTCCCACTCCTTTACTTCACAATTTGACTCCATTTGAAAAATTATTTGCTTTCCCCCCTTCTTATTCCTCCCTTGAGGTTTTTTGGTTCTTTATGCTTTGCTTCAACCTTGTCTCATCATCGTTCCAAGTTTGATTCTCGTGCAAGAAAATGTGTTTTCTTAGGCATACCTACTGGTTCCAAAGCTTACATTTTACTTGATTTTGTTTCTCATCAACTTTTTTTGTCTAGAGATGTTGTTTTTCATGAATTGGTTTTTCCTTATCTTAATGGCATTATCACTCAATCTTCTTCTCCACCTCTTCTTCCTTCTATTCAGTCTAATCCTTCCTTTTTAGATGATGACATTCCTCTGTCTTCTTCTCTTTCTTCACCTATTTTGCCTCCTTCTTCACCTCCCATTTCTTCTCCTTCTCTCCCTTCCTCTTCTCCAACCGAATCTGCTTCTGTTTCATTACCTTCTCCCCCTATTCGTCGCTCCACTAGGCCACACAATCCCCCTTCATATTTGCAGGACTACCATTGCACCCTCTCTTCAGCTTGTGATCAATCATCAGCCCAAGGTGCTCCTAGGTATCTTTTGTCTTCTGTTTTGTCATACTCTTCTCTTGCTTCTGGTTATAAACAATTTGTTATGTCTGTTTCTTCTGTTTCTGACCCTACTACCTATAGGCAAGCTGTTAAAAATCCTGTTTGGAGGGATGCCATGTCCAAAGAAATTACTGCACTTGAACATAATCAGACTTGGTTACTCACTTCTTTACCACCAGGTTAATAGACCATTGGTTGTAAGTGGGTCTATCGTACTAAGTTCAAAGCTAATGGTGATATTGAACGACATAAGGCTCGTTTGGTTGCTAAGGGTTACACCCAAACTGAAGGTGTTGATTACTTTCATACTTTTTCCCCTGTTGCAAAAATGACAACCCTTCGTTTACTTCTTTCTATTGCTGCTGCCAAGGGCTGGTTTTTACATCAATTAGATGTTAATAACGCTTTTTTACATGGTGATTTAACTGAAGAAGTCTATATGGATCTTCCCCCTGGTTTTATACCACCTTCTCCTAATCTGGTTTGCAAATTACAGAAGTCCATATATGGCTTAAAACAAGCTAGTCGGCAGTGGTATGCCAAGCTTTCTGCTGCTTTACTTTCTTATGGCTATTCTCAGTCTGCATCTGATCATTCACTGTTTTTTAAGGCTGCTTCTTCATCATTTACTGTTCTCTTGGTTTATGTTGATGATGTTGTATTGGCTGGCAATGATTTTTCTGAGATCATTTCTGTTAAGCAGCAGTTAGATCAGGCTTTTGGCATTAAAGATCTTGGTGAATTGCGTTATTTTCTTGGTCTTGAGTTAGCCCGGTCCAAGGATGGTATCTTTCTTTCTCAGCGAAAGTTCGCTCTTGAACTTCTTGAAGATTGTGGTTATTTAGCTTGTAAACCAGCCACTACTCCTATGGACCCCCATTTAAAGCTTTCTTAACATCAAGGTTCTCCTTTGCATGATCCTCATGCTTATCGTCGTCTCATTGGTCGTCTTCAATATTTGACCACCATACGGCCAGATCTGAGTTTTGCAACTCAGCAGCTCAGTCAATTCATGGCTGACCCTCGGGATGTTCACCTTCAGGCTGCTCATCGCGTATTACGCTATCTTAAGTCCTCTCCTGGTGCTAGTTTGTTTCTTTCTGCCTCTTCTGATTTGAAACTCAGATGTTACAGTGATTCTGATTGGGCTGGCTGCATTGATTCTCGGCGTTCTGTTACTGGTTTTGCTGTTTTTTTGGGTTCTTCCCTTGTTTCATGGAAAGCTAAGAAGCAAGTTACTGTGTCTAAGTCTTCTTCTGAAGCTGAATATCATGCTCTAATTGCTACCACTTGTGAAGCTCAATGGCTTCTTTATCTTTTGACTGATTTTCATGTTTCTCACATTGATCCAGCTCTCATTTTTTGTGATAATCAGTCTGCCATTCAAATTGTAGCCAATCCAACTTTTCATGAGAGAACCAAGCATATTGAATTGGATTGTCACCTAGTTCGTGAGAAACTTCAAGCTCATATCATTCATCTTCTCCCAGTTCGTTCCTCTGATCAGCTAGCAGATGTGTTCACAAAGCCTTTACATCCAACTCGATTTCATCTTCTTATTTCCAAGCTGGGCATGCAAAATATCCATGCTCCAGCTTGCGGGAGGTGTCAAGGGAATAACAGATTTTCTGTTGTATTAGATGTACAGCTGGCTTACACATTAGATGATTAATTTTGTATATATTCAGATATTTTTATCAATAATACACACAATTCATTTGTCTCAAATTGCTTCCGTATTAAATACAATATTCAGTCCCTCAAATTTGCCGTCATTATCGTTTTGATCTCTTAAGTTTCAAACAACAGGTTTTAGTCTCTCAAGTTTCATTTCGTTTAAAAATTAGTTCTTGTAAGTTAATAAAAACTTAGACCATTTTACCACTTGAGGACCAAAACCCATAGTCTGAAACTTGAGGACCTAAAACAAAAATAAGGATAAACTTGAGGGCCAAAGATTATGTCTTCAATTTTTTCGAGCCAATTAATATTAGATGCTACTTTACCTTTGGTCTTTAATACAAGAGTCAATTGATTTTTTTAGTGATTAAAGAAGCTAACTAAATTGGTTAATTATAATATGTTGTATATAATTAAATCATATGTTAACTTATAAGTTAAACAAATAGGTTCTGAGAAAAATGATAAATATAAATACTTTAATGTAACTTATATAGCCTCTTTAATATCTCCAAAAAAAAAAAAAAAGTTAACATGCTCTTGTATTAAGGATCAATGACAGGAGGAATTTAGTTATCAAGTTTTATTCTTTTTGGTGTAAATTATCAAGTTTTATTTTTAACTCTAAACATGGATCAAAATGCATTTTTTTTGGGCATTTCAATAATTTTGAGGTCCTAAATGTTGTAATGTACTACATCCTAAAGGATCCCTAAATATTAATTAATATCTACTTGGACGTATGCAAGTTATTTTAATAAAACCATATCATAAGGAAAGTACATATATCCAACAAACGCGAGGGGGACTGAAATGCAAGGTCAAAAATAGGGATCAATTTTCAATTGATTTTTTTTTTGTCAATTAGCAAGAAGGATAGTAATTATATGTGTGAGAAACACGCATATAAACGCTAACAGATGAAAAGATTCTAACCTTGGAATACAAGTCTAAATGCGCTACAGGTAATTTCTCCCTCCTACGTTCCATTATGTGAAAAACAATAATTACTTGACTTTCAACATCCACCGCTCGTTATGGAAAGTGGTCCATTGTTCTACCCGTGACTTCGCGTACACATCTTTCACACACATCCCCTCTATATAAGAGGCTGTGATGGAAGAAAGTGATAATAAAGTAGTTCTGATAATATATAGCAGTACGTATAAAAATAAGGGACATACTACAATATTTATACAGAGCTTGGCTTGGTTGGGTTTTCTCTGACTTGAAATTCGTGCCACCTATTGGGTTCTACTCTGATGGACGAGGCCAGCGGCCGGAAACTTCCGCCGGACATAGCATTGGGACCAAGTAGTGCTACTGGAGAAGGGTTGAAAGCTATGAAGGGAACCACTGGAAATTCATCAACGCCTGCTGAAGAGTCTTCTGCAATGGAGAAACAGAGCTTGAATGCAGAGACATCTGGTGGTGAAATTGCGAGGGTCATGACAGATTCAGGCTTTTCTTACAAGGACTCGTTGTTAGGTTTCAAGAGGTCAGATTTCAATGGTATTGCTTTTGAGGACGCCTGCAATGAGGAAGACTCAAATCTGACGGACTTGGTTGATCAGTCCTGGGAAATCCCTGAACCTTCAGAGGAAATCAGGAAGTTTATGGAGATTTATCCTACCCTCCATATGACTCAGGAAGAATACAACAGATGGGCAAATCCGTGGAAAAATGCGCTGATTATCACTACTTTGGGCATAAAAATTAACTTCTACAGACTAAAGGAACACCTGTGTAGGATTTGGAAATTTAGGAGCTTCGATTTGATAGACCTCCCAAACAATTATTTTGTGATTAAATTCAATGACCCGGACAACTGGAAAATGCACTACAGAAAGGTCCTTCTTGATGGTCCATGGACGGTTGCTCAACATTCCATCCTTGTTCAGAGGTGGTCGCCTCACTTCGATCCCTTCAGCAATCCCTTGGGTCGTGTGGCAACATGGGTCAGAATTCCTCACGTTCCTCTTTTGTGTTACAATAGAGAATGTATGTGGAGATTAGGGAATCTAATTGGGAAGACCCTAAAGGTAGATATAAACACTATCGCTAACCTGGAGGAAGATGAAGCCAGAATCCATCGTGGTAGATATGCTAGGATATGTGTTGAAGTGGATCTGCAAAAGAAATTGGTCCCCCGGATCATCTCTGTAACTAATCTCTTTAACATATAATATGAGGGTCTTGGCCTCATTTGTTTCTCCTGTGGCAGATACGGCCACAGGAAAGAGCAATGTCAGTGGAGTCTCTCTCAGCAAGGGGAGGCCGTGGGTGTGATGCCGGATCAGAACAGGGCAGCTGCCCCCAGCCGGCCACCGGAGAAGCAAGCTCTTCCAGCGAAAGAGGACGTTTTTGGGCCATGGATGCTGGTTCAGAGATCGGATAGAACACGCCCCACGAAGAAGATGATGAATAGGAGTAGAGAGGTAGCTCGAGGTTCCTCGGAAACAACCATGGGAGCAGCTAAGGTCAGATCTAACCTGTCAAGGTTCGCTATTCTGTCTGACCCAGACCAGGATGTAGGCGACGATTTCGAGGAGTGTTTGAATCCTGGGAGCGGTGGAATAGCGATGAAGATCCAGAATCAAGGATCACCCACGCCCAAGATTAGCCACGGTCAGGCGAAGTTGGTGGCTGACAAGGTGGCCCCCAATCGATTTGCTAAAAGCCTCCACACTGAAGCTAAGAAATGGACCCAAGTCAAAAGCAAGAATAAGACAAAGCCCATTGTTGGTGAGAATGACGTGGGCCAAGGCAAAATTAAAAACAATGGGAAGTCCATAGCAACTGGGGGGAGCAACGCAGGTGTAGTGGACCAAACCGTGGACCAAAATGTGGAGATGGGCTTAAGCAAACCTCCTGGGACCCAACGTGTACACAAAGTGATTAAAGGAAATATGGAGATTTCTGGGCCTTCTTTTACCAAACAAAATGCGCAGATTAGGAAGAACATGGGACCACGTGGGAGGGCCGAAAATCTGGCTTTGATCTGCCCAGCTGAGACTGTGAAAGGCGCCAAAGATAAGAGTGCTCTAGACTTGGAAAACTTGGTGTTACCACCGTTGAAGGCCAGCTCTGGGACCTCCGGACAGCAGGGGAAAAATCATGAGTTGGTTGTGGAAGTTCTTTTGGAAGGCAAGCCACCAGACAGGTAAGTTCTCTTGATTTGAGTCCAGGCTTTCTTAAAATTTTAATTATGATTATTTCATCCTGGAACTGTCGTGGGGCGGGTGGTAGAGCGTTCCCACGAATTTTTAAAGATGTTAATAAGTATGGGATTAATGTCATGTGTCTTGTTGAACCTAGAATCAGTGGCGATAGAGCTGAGAAGGTGGTCAGGCTTTTGGGTTTCACGGATTGGATTAGGATTGAGGCTACTGGGTATGCGGGTGGCATTTGGGTTCTCTGGAATAATCGGGATTTTTTGCTAGAATACATTTCTTCTAGCACTCAAATCCTCCACTGTAAAATCACTGATAAAAGCAGCCAACACCGCATGTTGGTGTCTTTTGTTTATGGTGATACCAGTATCCTTAAGAGGAGGGCATTGTGGTCCGATCTTCATACCATTAGTCAAAATGTCTCTTCTGCTTGGCTTGTTCTGGGTGATTTTAGCTCTTTCCTTAATCCGGAGGATAAGGTAGGCGGTGCTACTCCTCTTACCAACTCCATGCTTGATTTCCAGAGCTGTATTAACGCTTGCAGGCTTAGTGGCATTCCGGTAGTCGGGGATCGTTACACCTGGGAAAAATTTGGGGTTAAGGAAAGACTGGACTGGGTGTTTGGTAATTTTGATTGGGACCTTCAGAATCCCCTAGCTAAAGCTTATCATACCCTCAGGTTCAAATCTGACCACCGTGTCATTATTGTCGCTGATAATTCCCCAACTGGTCACAGGAACCTGATTAGAAGGTTTCAATATCAAGCAGCGTGGTGTTTGGAAGAGGGCTTTAGTGATGTTGTCAAATCTTCTTGGGAGGGTAGAGACTGGCTTCAAGGACGGCAGGAGTTCACAAAGGAGGCATCAGAGTGGAATGTGAAGGTGGTTGGTAATGTGGCGAGGAAGAAAAGAGAAATTATTCGGAGATTAGAAGGCATCGATCGTGCTAGAAGAGCGTCTGGGTTTCAGAATGGTCTCTTCAAAATTGAGAACCAACTATGGAATTTGTACCATAAGCTCGCCCTGCAGGAGGAACTCATCTGGTTCCAAAAATCGCGTTGTAAGTGGATTAGGGGGGGAGATAGGAACACAAGATTCTTCCACTCATGTGCGTCAACCAGAAGAAAAAAGAGCAATATTGAAGCCCTTCAGGATGAGTGCGGGAATTGGGTTACGGAAGTTAATCAATTGAGGGGTATGGCGGTTGAGTTTTTCAAGAAGCTTTATACGGCTGAGTCTTTATCCTCTCCTTCCTCCCCTTGGCCTGCAAATTTCCCAACCTTAACTCCAACCCAGTTGGACTCCCTTCAGAGACAGGTTTCTCCCATTGAAATAAAGAACGCAGCTTTCGCTATGGAAGCTCTCAAAGCCCCGGGTCCGGATGGTCTTCATCCCCATTTCTTTCAAACCCAATGGAGCTGGATCGGTCATAAGGTGTGTGATATGGTTTCTAGCATGTTTGAGAACCCGGGGGAGATCCAAGCTATCAATCATACCAATATTGTCCTAATCCCTAAGATTGACCATCCTTTATCCTTTAGGGACTTCAGGCCTATTTCTCTGTGTAATGTGAGCTACAAAACTCTTAGCAAAGTGCTCTCAAATAGGTTCAAAAATGTTATGAGCTACCTTGTGGCGGAAAACCAGTGTAGCTTCATTTCTGGAAGACAGGGCGTTGACAATGTCATCCTAGCTCAGGAAGCAATCCACACTATGAGAAATAAAAGAGGCAAGAAGGGCTTCGTGGCAGTAAAGGTGGATATGGAGAAGGCTTTTGATAGGTTAGACTGGCGATTCTTGGAGTTTACCCTCCACAGTCTGGGTTTGAGACCGGACTTCGTTAATCTAATCATGTCATGTGTCTCTTCTGCCTCCATGAGTATTATATGGAACGGTGTTGCTTCAGAAAATTTTAAACCTTCTAGAGGTGTGAGGCAGGGAGATCCATCGAGTCCATACCTGTTTGTTCTATGTATGGAGCTCCTGGGTCAACTTATCCATCAGAAGGTAGAGTCGGGTCATTGGAAGCCCTTAATTCTGAGCTCCAGGGGGCCGGCCTTATCCCATCTCTTCTTTGCGGATGATCTAATTTTATTTGGTGAGGCCACCACTCATCAGATGGAAGTTATGAGGAGTACCATGGCTCTTTTCTGTAAAGTTTCTGGGCACAAAATCAATATGCAAAAATCGAAAATGTTTGCCTCCAGGAACATCCAGTTTAATAGAGCCTATGAGATGAGCCAGAGTGTGGGGATTGGGCTGACCGCCGAACTTGGGAAATACTTGGGCGTTCCGCTCCTGCACAAAAGAATGGTTAAGTTGACCTTTGCCCCTTTAATCCAAAAGGTGAGGTCTAAGTTGGCATCCTGGAAAGGGAGATTCCTAAGCAAGGCTGGGAGAACGGTGCTTATCAAATCTGTCCTCTCTGCGATCCCCCAATACCAGATGCAATCTACATTGATTCCTAAAGGGGTCCTTTCGCTCATTGAGAAAATAAGCAGGGACTTCTTTTGGAATCAGCATGAGGACTCTAAGAAACTTCACCTTATAGCATGGGATGTTCTCAAGCAGGCTAAAGCAGAAGGTGGCTTGGGAATAAAGGACCTCCGCCACCAGAATAAGGCTTTTCTCATGAAACTCTGCTGGGGATTGATTATGAAACCTGACTCTTTGTGGGTTAAATGCTTACGCATGAAATATTCATGTGGAAGGAATACTATTCCTCAAGTGCGGAGTAAGCGTAATCAATCTGCAGTTTGGAGCGGTATTGTGGCAGTGTGGGACGTCTTTAAGCAGGGCTTAGGCAGGAAGGTTAAGAATGGGAGGTCTACAAAGGCATGGCAGGATATTTGGTCTCCGATGGACAGGCCGCTAAAAGATTACATTATCAACAATGCTAATTCTGTGGACCTGGATGAATGGCTTTGCTGTTTTGTAATGCAGAATGGTCAATGGGATAGGAGGAAGTGGGAGAGCTTCCTTCCTGCCAGGGTGGTGGAAAAGATTCTGCGAGTAACCCCTCCGGGTGGATATGAGGAGGATGGTATTTTCTGGAGGCTATCCCCGGATGATGCATTCAGTGTGAAGTCTGCTTACAACCATATCTACCACCAGCAACACCTGAGTAACCAATCTCACTGGCGGAAGCTATGGCGCGGGGGAACTCCTGAGAGGGTAAAATTCTTTATGTGGCAGGTTTTCCACAAGAAACTTCCAACAAACCAATTGAGAGCGAGGTTTACTCAGAATATATCTAGCACTTGTCCCTTTGAGTGTGAGAGCGAAGAGAATATTCTCCACATTTTGAGAGACTGTGAGCAAGCCAGGAGAGTGTGGTTTTCTGTTACTAACTCCTTATATCATAGTATATTTTTCTTTGGTAATTTGCAGGATTGGTTGTAGTGGAATTCCCAATGCTCCCCAGGGAATAGGAGGATGGCTAGATGGCCATGGCAGCGGGTGTTCAGCACAATTTGTTGGCTTCTGTGGAAGAACCGCTGCAGCAAAGCCTTCGAGGGAACAGCGGATGATGCGAAGATGATAGTTCAAAAATGTATGTTCCACCTATTTGAAGGAGTGGAGAATGGGCATTTCCGTCACAGAATATTCCAGACGCCAGAAAGGGGTGAAGAACAGTGGAGGCCTCCCGATACAGGTTACGTACGTGTTGATGTGGACGGCTCGAGAGACAGTAGGGGGCAGGCAGCTTGTGGAGGTGTCATTAGGGACTATCAGGGTACCTGGATGAGTGGATTTCAACAAAAGTTGGGGCATAATACATCGACTGCTGCGGAAATCCATGCAATATATAGTGGTCTCCAATTGTGTAAGCAGATGGGCTTGAACAAAATCAGGCTGTATACCGATTCTCTTCAGGCTATTCATCTATTATCGATTGACTGTGGGCCGGCTCATCCTCTGTATGATATCATATTAGACACTAGATCCCTCATCCTCTTGGATTGGGACCTAGAGATCCTGCATGCTTATCGCGAGAGTGTCAGATGTGCTGATCACTTAGCACGAAGGGCTCAGAGGAGCAATCATCTGTTCTCAGTGTTGGACACTTCGCCAACAGAAATGCAATGCGCTTTTTGTATTAGAGTGTGGTGGTATGCTACCGGGTCAATGTTCGATGCATGTTTCCTAGCATCTCTTTTGTAAATCTCAAGCTTTGCTTGTCTTTGTATTTAAAAAAAAAAAAAAAAAAAAAGCAGTACGTATAAAAAATATATATAGATAGATATTTTTAATCATACAAGCAGGACAACAACTGAAGGAAGTGATGATTACATTTTGTGCATGCAATTATATAAATAATAAAAGGGTATATAAATCTTTTTTCCACATTTACATTTTTACTAATATGGCTATATTTATAAATTTAAAAAAAAAATAAAACGTTCTAATTTCTAATGCATATATGGCTTCCACGATCTAATTATTCTACGTGAAGTTATTTTAATTGAAACTTGACTCCACCACATGGCCTCCCTTGTCTCATTGCCAAAGAAAGAGATACAAGCTCTTTCATTCAGGAGTACCGTGACTTGCCTCTTTCATGTTATATGGAATCACGAGATGAGATTGAGAGTGATACGAATATTGTTGATGCGATTGAGTATGAGTACTTAATAATACTCTTCCAGTTCTTAATATAAGATTTATTTATCTAATTTGATTAGATTAAGAAAGTTAGTTGACAGTAAATGTATTTTTTAAAATACCCTAGTCATTTTCCTTAATTCCCTCTTTCCATCTGCTTCTTGATTATTGTTGAGAGAGCATCAACAAGGTTAAATTAGGAAAATATTGATAAATAAAAAAAAATATGTCTTATATTTAGAATCAAGATTAAATCCTAAAATAGGTCCTATATTAAGGACGGGGAAGTATTAATGCCAAGAAAACTACTAATTTCTGGTGCAAATAAGGCTTTAATTTTGAAAAAAACAAATTGATCAGCAAGGCCCAGATCGGTGGGTTTGGGCAGCTCATCAATTTTTATAGATAAAAACGAAGGTTTAATCTGAGCCCCACACACGTCCATATACGCATTGCATGCATTTTGAGTTGCGCAATTTGATATCACGAACTGTGCAATTTGTGTAGCATGATTATGTCACCTACAATTAAATAAATTTAAAATCGTAAAATTCATCTCATAGATTTTCAGTTATCTCACCAAATAAAACCCATCCATAGGCAAATTGATCCATAATTGAGATCTCTTTATTCTTAATTGTTGATATTTTTTTAGCCACGATTTTTAAGATATACTATCATCTCATATCAGGTAGGGGATCGATTTGGCCAAGAAGACAAAAAGAAAATATGGATACAGTTAAAGAAATTAAAAAAAATTATTTAATCTTTTAAACCAATTTATATTATATAATAGGTTTTCAATTGCCTCGCCAAATTTAAACCTGTCAAAAACTGATTATGATTAACTGATCAACTTCCGTTTTCTAGTTTTGAAAAAAAAAAATTAATTAAACTATTTCAATGTGTGATTTAAAATATCAAACATATTAGGGATATTTAATAATTTAATCCAAACCAGATTTTAATTATTTAAAATAGTTAGTGTTACCCAGCTGATAAAATTTATCTTCGTAATAAGATTTTTAAATAATTATCCCACCAAATAAAAAATTGCAATTAGCATGTCGATGCTTATACTTTTTCAAATTAATTCACCCTGTCAATCTATATAAGGACCAAGTCTTCTGATTGAAATTGTTGAAAAAGAAGAGCAGGTATTTTTATTTTTATTTTTTAATTTTTTCATATAAGAAAAGAAAAAATGTTCCTAAAGATCTCATGAAGGAAATCAGATTGAAACTGCCAGTAATTTTAAGCTATTTTACTAATATAATACTCCATCAAATGATTTACAAGGAACATTCATCTTTTCTGAAGTGTCTTATAATAATAAACAAATGGAGTAAGTGCAAATTAGAAGAATGAGAGCATCTTAGTGTGAATATTTTATCCCTATCTTTAGTAACATAATGAAATTAAGAATTTGACAAGGCCTTTCATTCTCAGAATTATCTGGCTCTGACACGTGTGTCATATAAGACCACTATCAAATTTCAGCATGACCTGTCTCCAAATAAATTTTTAATCATTGCAGACAATTTATTTAAATTTCGTATAATGATATTAAGTGAGGAAAATTATATTAAAGCCGGGGCAGGAAAGCATGTCAATATCTCATCAAAAGTTGGAATATGGGTTAGAATCTATGAGAGCATTACTAGTAAATTTTTGTCTCCAAATTAATTTTTAATCATTATTAGACAATTTAGTTACATATGATATTAACCGAGGAAATGTGGGATTGACTATTATCCTCTACTCTTCCTGTTCTTTTCCCCTCCACTACTTATCTCAGCTTTTATATTGAAATTCGGGCGGTTCAAATTTAATATTTAATAAAATTCACATATTATTTTTTACTCTTCCAACAAGTGCTAAAATACGCTTCCCAAGATTAAAAGCTGTGCTCTCTTCCTTGCGGGGAGAGGTCACTTATCACTTCAATCAACAACTTGTTGGTTATCCTTTATCTGTTATTTGTTAATATGCAACAGCTCTCACTTATTTCTCACTGTACTCAAGCCATACAGTGCATTACTTCTAGGGAATGACCTACCATTAGCACAATTTCTTCATTGATTCATGTTTATAAAGATTCAACAGGGTTTGGGTTTTATATTGGTTGTCGATGGTCTAATGCAACTCTCCTCCTTTATTTAGGCTTGGGAATAGCTATAAACATATATAAGTGAAGTTTGAATGATAGAGAATGATAACTATAACGAATTTAACATGTGATACAAGAAAAATAAATAAATGATTGAGTAACATGGTTGAATTCAAAATCAAGAGTAAATATGCACTGCACATGTAAAATGGCATATATTTATGATGTCGTACTATTACTATGTGGTTTATTGAAATATAGTTGATTTCCATACCCTCACTCTAGACAAAGCCAAATATGAATCCTTATATTATACATTAATTATCCATAGCAATAGTCCCTAGCATCATATATGAACTTTTTTTTAAAAAAAAAAAGTTAGCTCACATTGAAAAGGGATGCTTTTTAAGTACTTTAAAAACTATTTTCATTTCAAAATATTGCTATATATATTCTTGGATAAAAATTACGTGAAGTTCAATTCTAAAAATTGCATCTTGATTTTTTATTCTTAAATATGAAAATAAAAGTAATATAAAACTCAAAAAAATTGAATTTATAACTATAAAAAATATTATTAAAATTTAATTTTATATGTGAAAAAATAAATTAATATTGTTTAAGCATATAAAAATAAATGTTAGAAGCAAATGAAATAAGTCCAAAGAAAATTATGTTAATTAAGTTTTAGTATTCCAATAGTAACAATTTTGAGGGTAAATCTTCTCATTCTGCTCCCTAAAAAAGTTACCCCTTGCAAAATTATATTATTTTAATGGTTGTTTCTTCTATACACAAAGATGTTAAAGAGTTCTTCCTTTTTTACACGTAGATGTGAGTCTTAGGTTTGATATATATACTTTTTTTTTATGAAATGATATATATAATTTTGAACATAGGGGTTGATGGCATGATTTTGTTCGTTATTGGTATTTACAGAATGACATAAATATCCCCTTACATTCAATACTAAAGTTAACTAAACTTGTTCTCTCTCTCTCTCTCTCTCTCTCTCTCTCTCTCTCTCTGTTTTTTGTTGCCAACATTAACTAAACTTGTTCAGCCTTGGTCAACTGCTTTTTTCACCCCGAACTCTAAGTTTTACTGGGTAATAAATTAAAGGGTAAAGGCGCAATTTTAAGAACAATGTTTTAGGCCAGGAGCAGCTGGCACCATAAGTTTCCATTGATACTAAAATACACATAAAATTTGAAAAGTGGGGCAATTTTACCACACCCCTTAACTCTATTAACGTTGATCAAGCTTGGAAAGGAGAGAGAAAAATGTTTGACTTGAAGTGGTGACATGGCAGTATTTTAATTGCTGACATGGAATGATAAAAAAACGAAAAGAAAAGAAAAAAATTGTTTGACCAGGTTTAATAGTTCACCAAGTAAACAATAGTTCACTATGGATATAGAAGAATGAGAAGGCAAAACAAATGACACTCAAATTGAAAGCTTTGGCGAGAAAGCACATTAGAGATCAAAGTTGAGAAGCTTTGAGATGCGCAAGGGTTTCGGAGTGCCGAACATAGAGGGGAAAATTGAGGTCGAAAGCGAGAAAGGGAGAAAGCTTCTGTATCTTCCCGTCTTAGAAGACGCCGCCGCCATCAACCTTGCTCCTGCTTCTTCCTGACGGGTTCTCCTTATTTACAACAGCGTCGTCATCTCTCCCCTCCCTTCGCCTTTGGAAGCCTCTTGAAAGTCGTTTTGAAGACTTTGCGTCATTGCACGTCTGACGGGTTCTTCTTTGCTTCTTCTTCCCGACGATCCTCTACGTCACTACATCTCTCGGCCTCTTGGTCACTACCGGTCGTGTCTTGCATGGAGAAGGTGGTCATGGAGTAATCTAACTCTCACCTACCAAGTTTGAAAAAATTAAATTGATTCAGATGGGTCCAAAGATTTCACCGAGCTTTCGACTCTTGCTTTATAGGTTCGACATATTGCATCTTTAATGGGGCTTGTTTTAGGGATGATGCTGACGTGTTATGTTCTAGGGAAGACAAGTTGACAACTGTGCACCACGTGAGATGCACTTAACAGACGTTTTCTCATATTTTACGGGTGTGGTAAAATTGCCCCACTTCTTAAAGTTTATGTGCATTTCAGCACCATTAGAAACTTAATGGTGCCAGTTGTTCATGACCTAAAACATTGTTGCTAAAATGGCACCTTTTCCCTAAATTAAAATACTCATATACACACAAAAGGCCAAAACAGGTTCATGTGGAGAAATGGCAGGATACTTAGCTTCATAGACTTAAAATGAGTATCCCCATGTGATTGCTAGCTTTCAGCTTCTATTTATGTTGTAAGATGTAACCATTTTTTGTCTCCTTTTCCAGTATAACATACTACTTCAAAGAACCACATATATGCATGGTAGGTCCATTCTCCCACCCATAATTAAGTCATTTTTTCGTTTCTATTGGTTGGTGTGGATTATGATCTTATTTTATTTTACACCTATTAGTGATTCATATTTGTCAGAAAATAGAGCAAAAGTAATATAACCAATTCAAGGAATTATGAGTGAATGGAATGAGAAAGGGAGGGGACAGAAGACAATGAGTAGCAGGTAAAGTTTCAAAAATTTCTGAAGTTCATAATTGATAAATATATATTTTTAATTAAATAGGTATAGATTTTAGGACATAATTGATTAAATTTATTAATATTTTATATCTATTTAATTATCGTCTATATATTTTCTATCTTTTAATTAAGTTCCGGATAAGAAGAAATCTTAATATAAAATCTATTTATATCCTATTTTATTTTACAGGAGATATCATGTGATCTAATAGAAGAGACAACATCAAATAAAAAGAAACAATTTATCACAGTATATATATATAATTGATGACAACTCTACTTGATATACTTACCTCAAGTTATCATCTTTTAATTTGCATGGGACCACCGTGCTTTTCAATTCAATATATATATATATATATATATTAAAGCAAAAAAAAGTTAGATCAGAAATAAAGAGATAGATATCAGATCGTGGACCTGCGATTAAAGAATTAAAAAGGATTCAATAACTGGCAGAAGATATACGTGGCGAGAGAAAACAAAATACCAAAAGTTATAAATAAGAGGAGTAGCGATGTTTTTGGAGAATCGAACGGCAATAACAACGGAGCTCAAGTGGAGATCAAAAGGAAAAGAATGGAGAATAGGAAGCAGTAGTAGGCAACTTCTTAGCCTCTTTCCACTTATGACAACAGCGAAGAATTGAGGGAGTCTTCGATTATCTTGCTTGCTTTCTTACTTTTCTTTATTTTTTGAATCTGAATTTCTTTATTTCATTATGGATTTTATTTTACTTATGAGTGGCTAATTTTCTTTTTAAACCTAGGGAAACGATGAACTCACTAGTGAACTAAATGTTATTTTCATGATTTATTAGTTATGATTTATGTTAGTTTTAGTTACTTAATATTGTTTTGATATGTCTATTTGATGATTGGCCAACATTAAATGTGAATTTGAGTATTAGGATTTAACTTGATGAAGGGAATTTTAATTAGGCTCTAAGATTAAGTAATATGGGATTAGATTACGATTTAATTTATGATTAGGATAGACATATACCTCACAGCCCCATATAATTGTTGAAGAGTGTGTTTGAATTATCTTGCCTCTTGAGTAATTAGGTTAGACATAACAGTTATACTTAAAAGAGGGTTGTGAGTGAACCGAGAGGCACTTATAAATATTTATACTCGAGATTAACAAAATTAACATTTGAGATTAACTAATTAAATGGATTTAAGATTTGGGGTGCTAGTGAGGGATTAGTAACTCTAGGTTGTGTTTGATATTGATAGCTTTTGTTAATTAACTTCCTTTGAATTTACTCATAACTAGATTCGTTTAACTTAAAAGAAATTGAGATGTTAATACCTCAAAATTAATTGATTGATTCCTCGTGGGACAATACTCTACTTATCACTTTATTACTTGGCACGATCCGTATACTTGCGGAGTGCATCAAGCTTTTGGCGCCGTTGTTGGGGAATCTAGGCAATTATTTTTAGTATTAGGGACCTTTAGTATTTTAAGCTTAAGCATTTTTTCTTTCTTTTTCTATTTCTTTTTAAGGTTTAATACTCGATCTTTCACTACGAAAAAACACCCGATTTCCGACGGAATTTACGACAGAATTTTTTCTGATGGAATTTTCAGTGGCAAATTTAGCCACAGAATTTCCGATGGAATTTTTTCCATGGCAAATTCCAACAGAAATTCCCGTCGCAAAGTTTTATGACGGAATTTCCGACAGAAATTTCCGTCGCAAAGTTTTCCGATGGAACTCTGACTGAAAATTCTATCAGAATTTGTCTTCGAAAATTTTCCGATGGAATTTTTTTCTTGGCAAATTCCTACAGAATTTCCGACGGAAATTTCCGTTGCAAAGTTTTCCGATGAAATTTTGGATTGAAAATTCCGACGGAATTTCCGATAGAAATTTCTGTCGCAATTTGCTACGGAAAATTCTGTCGGAAAAATAAAAAATTATTAATTTTTTAAAAAATAATATTTATAAAATGAAAATATTAATTATTAAATAATTATATTTAAATTTAATTATTAAAATTATATTATTATTTATTAATATATATGTTATTAATATTATATTTATAATTTTATATTAAAAATAATATTTATAATATTAAATTATTATTTATTAAATAATTTTAGTTAAAAATTTATTTGATTTAAATATATAATTATTTTTTCATTTTTATTAAGTTTTTCATTATTTTAAATAATATTATATTTAATTAATAATTAATTATATGTATATAATAAACTAATTATATGTATGTATGTTTATATATATATGATAATATTATATATATAATAATATGTAATATTATAACATAGGTTCATTCCGGCGCAACTGGCAAAGACTCGGGCGCGAAGGCGTCTGCACCCTAAGGTCATGGGTTCGAATGGGAGGAGAGGCATTTGGAGGAATTATGAGGAGGCGACACGTGGCAGCTAGGGAAGGGGATACTTGGGAGCCAGGGGAGAGGGACATGTGGCGCTCTGAGGAGCAAACACGTGGCATTTGTAAATTAAAAAAATTTAAAATAATTTTTGATTTTTTAAAAATAATATTTTATTTTTTTTAAAAAAAATTGTGACGGTAATGAATTCCGTCGGAAATTTGCAACGGAATTGGATTCCGTCGGAATTTCCGATGGAAAATTCCAGTGGAATTTGTGACAGAACAGATTCTGTCAGAAACTTCTGACGAAATTGAAATTCCGTCAGAAACGCGTTCCCTCGGAAATTTTGTTGCAAACGCTGATTCTGTTGTAATTTCCGTAGGAAATGAGGTGTTTTTTTGTAGTGTTTGTCTTTTTGTCTTTGCAGTGCTTTACATTATATGTCAGGGACAACAAAAAGAAACATCTAAGAAGATAAAGAAGGTTAGCAAATTGTTAGAGACAACACCACCTCATCAGCATTCAAATCACAAGGAGGAATAAACCATAAGCAAAGAGATGGCTAAGGATGAGAATGATACATTGGGTGTCAATGATTTTCTAGGAAGACAATCTCGAGGTTATCAGTCCGGAATCCAAGTACCTACGTTTCAAGCCAACAATTTTGAAATCAAGCAAGCAAAGCTAAAGATGCTTGAACTACAAGGTCAATATATAGGAAACAACACAGAAGATCCAAGTTGGCATCTCATACAATTTCTTGATGTTTCTGACTGTTTCAAGCATAATGGAGTTACTAGTGATGTGATCCATCTTCGGCTCTTTCCTTACTCTCTACAAGGAAAAACCAAAGAATGGCTCAATGGTTTAGAAGAGGGCAGCATAACCTCTTGGGAGATATTGGAGGAAAAATTTAAATCAAGATTCTTTCCACACAATAAGATGGTAGATGCAAGAGCTGCTCTTACTAACTTCTGTCAACAGTTCGGTGAACATTTGTATGAAGCTAGTGAGAGATTTAAGTTGCTTGTCAGGTAGAATCCAGGTCATAATCTAGAAAAATGGGTATTGCTGATTTGACACAACCTTAGTTGAATCGGGGTCAAATCACAAATTACCACGAATTAAATGCAATATAGTGCAAACAATTTAGGATCGTTCTTTTTTCAATGAGTCATTTATTTTGATTTCCCTAAGTAAAACTAAGTGCTACAAACATGGTTAAAGAAAGGGGATTTTGAAATTGGTTTTCTAGAAATTAAAATTTATGAAAATAAAGCTAATTCTAATATTTTTGGTATTTTGGGAAAAAGATAAAGAAACGATTTGGATTATAAAGGGATTATATAATAGAATGAAGGGAAAATCACTCCAAGGTCCCAAGGAAGGAAGATATTATCAGAAAGGTCTCTCGAGGTTGTAAAACATACTCAACAAGTTGTTAATACACACTTTGAGGTTGTAACTTGGGACCTTTTTGATAATATCTTTCTTCCTTGGGACCTAGGAGTGATTCTCCCTAGAATGAATCTTGGTGACAAATTTGGTGGTTTTCCTAGCTTCTTTAAAATATTTTGGGAGTTATTTTTACATCAAGTCAAATTAAGAACCCTAAGCAATCGCATTAGGCCCAATCAACTTAATTAATGACTAATCCTACAATAGCATTCATAGTCATCTTTCAGATTAATTGTTAAAAACCCACTTGATGTGTATTGAAAATTTTCTTAATGCACTTGCCTCCTCTGAATTGAAAGCACAATCACGACATTCAAATTAAATTAAATCCATCATACAATCTAGATATCACATAAAATGTATAACTTCATTAACCCAATAGGAAAATAAGTCCAATAAAATTGAAATGCACCAATACCGAATTCAACACAAGATAATCCATCATAGACAAATTATCACTCATCTAAGTCTAAAAAAAAAACATATATCAATGCAAAATTAATCCACACAAACATAATGTATAAATTGAGCTAATAGAAATTATTGAACTCCCCTTTATAAAAGCTCTAGCCACCTCTTTTACCACCAAGACTCAATGAAATCTCGACACACAGCCACTGTCATCTCCAGAATCGGATATCCAACTAAAATTACCATGGAAGCCAATGTAATTGTCGAATTAATGAGAAATGGAGAGAGAGATGTGGGTTCTTAAAATGGAACTGAGCTGGAGCAAATGGAAGTAGACAGAAACAGAGGAACAATATGGAAGAAGAGTGAGGCCGATGGAGTGTGGACTTGAGAAATATAGAGATGGCATGGTAAGTGAGAAAGGCGAGAGAGTTTGACGCTGAAAGAGAGAGATATGATGAATGAAGGTGGAAATGGAAGAGGGTGGTGTGGAGACGAGATCAATGACAGTGATGGTGGACTGTGAAAGAGGCAAGCTTCACCCAAGAGGGGGGTGAATTGGGTGATGTGATAAATTTTTCGCTTGATGTGGTGATATGAAAATAGATGATGACAGAGTAGAGTAGAGAAGATTAGAACACAGAGAATTATACTGGTTCGGCCTAAACACCAGGCCTAAGTCCAGTCCTCAGAGATCAAGATCTACTGAGATTTTCACTATTCTTCCAAGATTCAATGGGCTCTCAGAATGCCATAAAACAACAATTGTCCTCGAAATATTCTCACACTAAGAAATTTCTCTCCCCCTTACGACAAGTCTTACATGCAGAAAAACAACCTATGACCTTTCCCACTTGCTTACGTATACAAGTCTTATAAGCAGCATCGTTCTCTCCTACTTACACCACTAAAAGTCTTACGAGCAGCAACGTTCTCTATTGCTTGTATCTTATAAGTCTTATGAGTGGAAGGTTTAACTAGGAATTCTCTCAACTGCTTCTCTCATAAGGATATCTACCCTCTCAAGGTCCCAATACCTTGAGATCAAATGAAAATAGAATTTGAAGTGTATATAGACTCTTTTACAGAGCAAGTATGATAAACACTGAAGATCAATATAAATACAGAGAAAATATGAATAACAGAGACTCGTGAATTTGCTTGTGAATTCTTGTGCTTTGTTATGTTTGACGATCTCTGGGACTCTGTATTTATAGACGTTCGTTTTTGCCTGTTTGAATAACGATCATTGTGGAGCGGGGCATGTTACTGTGGACCGGCATGCGCACGTTTGAAAACTTTGAATGCGGTAGGTATGTGCTTGTCATCATGTTGTCTGCCGTTGTTTGACTTCCTTCGCGTGTGTTTATTTCAACGTTCATCCTCCTGTATCACACTCATAATACTTTCAAAATGATGTTAAATAATAATATAAGTGATGATAAGATAAATAAATATCATTAAACCATATTCGGATTGAACGCTGTAAGACTGGTGCATTTTGTCTTCTGGCAGAGTATCACTCGAGCATGGATGGGCTCACTCGAGTGAATACACATATTTTCTCCTTGTTCTTCAGTTTTATGCTTGCACTCTCACAGGATTTCAAAGAGTTAATTTTCTCACTTGTGAGTGATGTGGGGCCTCACTCGAGCACAACTCCTTTTGCTCAAGTGGCCTTGCTTATTACACTAAGAGACCCGTCTCTGGACAACACTCGCATACCATTTTAGCATGAGTGAGATTTTGCACTCGCAGGTGATGTGGGCCCTTACTCGAGCACACATACCCCTGCTCGAGTGAGAAGAATGTTCTCATGAAATATACTCTTGTTATCAGCACTTGCATCAGAATTTGAGAGAGTTAGATTTCTCACTCGCAAGTGCTGATGTGTCACTCGGGCATATGAAGCCTCACTCGGGCATACTTATACTTCTCTGACCTTTATGACTCTCGGCCAAACACTTGCAGTCCCTCACTCGCTAGTGCTCGAGTACAAAGCAGCTTCATGCTCGAGTGTTGGTTACAATGCTCGGTAAATTAGTAAGCATGACAGGAATTGCTCTTGGCCAAACACTCGTAGTACCTCACTCGCATGTGCTCGAGTGAGAAAGAGTCTTTTGCTCGAGTGATGTCTCCAGTGCTCAAGTGCATCAGTAAAAATGAAAGTAGTTTGCTCTCGGGCAAACACTTTCTGGCTATCACTTGCATCTGCTCGAGTACAAAAGAGCTCCAAGCTCAAGTGCTAGTTCTTGTGCTCGAGTACATCAGTTAAATTTGACAGCAAACATCATAGAACTTTGCCATATGCATTTGGTAACTTTGTAATCATTCCTTAGACTTATAAAACTATGATTTGCACACAATTGCCTTTTGTTATCATTAAAACTTGGGATCTAATAGACTGGTTGTGTAATGGTGAAGCTCGGTTGTAGTGAGTGTGGGACGGTGAAGGTAATGGTATGGTGAAGAAGAAATCGAGTGAAAGAGAGAAAGGGTAAGCAGAGCTTTCAACGGTACAAAACAGTGCTCACTGAAATCTGGGTTGTTCCACTGGAATCTGGAATTATAATGAAGGTGGCAGGTAATCTCAGAGAAGGCCGACGAAGGGGGGGAGGAAGAGATGAACAGACGGTGGTGGTGGTGATTGAGTTCAACTTCTGAAACTTATGGTGCTAATTCTCAATGTCCAGAAGCTCTCTTCCTCCATGGCCGTCTTCTCTCTTCTCAGCTCTGAGCTTCGCCGGCGATGGAGGTTTTGGAATCCGACGGAGAAGGAGGAATGGTGAAGGTAGAAATCCAAATCTCAGCTCACCCCCTCTCTACAGCACCCTGCTCTCCCAGATCCCCCTCTCCATTTCTTTCAACCCCTTTTCTACTTTGTATCAGGTCTGGGCTTCACTTCTATTGGGTCCTCAGCTGCCGGGTTCAATCAATAGCCCAAATTCCCTGGTCAAACGGCTTGTGTTTTGGGTTTGGGCTCCCTCTATTTCAAGCTTTCAGCTGCCAATTTCAACATTAGCCCAATTCCCTCAAAATAATTAATTTGAACCTTCAAAATCCTCAATTTCTTCTCTAACATCTGTAATGCAAAATTAAGCACAAGGTAGCATTAAAAGTTAAAGAGACAATTGTATAAAAATAATTAATAAATTGTGACCATTTTACCCCTAATTACAATTAATTTAAAACAATTGTTCCCAACTAAAATTAGTGCTTAATCATGCAATAATATCCAGGAAAATGCATCAAAATCCCAATTTAATTATTAAAAATCATATACAAATATGGTTCATTCAATTGCTTCAAATCTTTTGTACTCGTTTAACTCCTGAATTTAAATATGAATTGAACGCCGTCACTAATGGAGGAATTACAAAGCAACTAGTAAATCATGTCTGGAAATGTTTTGATGACTTACCAGCTGGCTTTATCCAAAAAACCAATGAAAAAAGAGCAGTGAAGAAAGTTACTGAAGACCATTCATCAGATTTCATGGCAATGTTATAGACTCTCAACAAGAAGTTTGACCACTTAGAAGCACAAGTTGTAACGCCCCAAGTTTTGATTAAGGGCTAATGGCAATTATTGAAAATGATTTGGGAATTAAAGTTGATTTGGGATCCGAATTATTATTGGGAATGCCCAATACCCTATATTTTAGCATAATTATGTGGTGAAATAATTATTGGGCTAAAATAAGGGAAAATGGTGCATGGAAGAGGACAAAGGATTTAATTATCAGCTATGAGGAAATTTAGTAAAAATTTCCATGATCAAGGGAAAAATTGAAGGAATGGAAATTATCAGTCAATTAGTTAGTGATTAATGGAGAAATTAATTACTAACTAAGAGAAATGAGGAGTGTAACTAAATGGTTAATGGAATTGGTTAGTGCAACTAAATGGAGGAATTACATGTGATGAGATTACATAAGATTGTGACATGTAGCACATGTGGATAAAACAAGAGAGTGGTTGGTGGAAGAAAAGTCAAGCAAACAATATTATAATCTTTTCTCTTCCCTCTCCCTCTCTCTATTTCGTCTAGGCATGGGAAAAAGGGGAAAATTCTGCATCTTATCTTCATCTTCATCATCACACATTCTCCCTCCCTCCAAGCTCTCTTGTGCGCCATTTTTGAAGAAGAAAGAGGAAGGAAAAGCTTGAGATTAAGGTAAGATTTTGACTTCAAATGCCAAAATCTCGTTCTTTAAAGTTGTTTCTCTTGTTAAGAGCTTTCATTATATGGTTTTAGATTTTTCATTGGTGGTGTTTTGAGCACACAAGGAAATCTAGGAGTTGGAGAACCAAGGAACTTTTTTGGGAAAGTTGTTGAGGTGAGTGAAAGCTTCATTTTCATATAAGTTTTGTGGCCATTGGTTGGGCCTTGAATTTCTGGAAATTTTGCCCTAATTTTCGTGATTTAGGGTCATGGGGGAGTATGGTATGTTATTGTTATGGAAATGGTACCTTGTTTATTGTTTTGAATTGATAGAATTGCATTGAAGCTTAAATGTGAAGTTTGGCCACTTTGTGTTGGTTTTTGTGCATTGGACAAAACAAGACATGTCAATAGGTTGTGATTTTGGTCATTTTGAGGTTGCCATTATGTTCCATCGGAATAAGTTTGGTTATTGATTTTGGAGTCATTGGACATGTTGGTAGAAAATTGGAAATATGTCTTGTGTGAACTCTGTTCTTGGCAGCTAGTTTGCACGGAAGTTTTGAATGACTAAATACTGTTTAAAAATTATGAAACTTTCCAGTCCTAAAGTTCACATCCCAAGCTTCAAAATGAACATATAATTCATGTCATTTCGTAGCATAATATTCCTTTACTAATCTTATTGTTGCACTTATTACTTATCAATCCTTTGATCATGGGACGTTAAGAGGTTATTACAATTGTTTAAGGCTATTGGCTTAGTGACCATTCTTACAAGACATTAAACTAAATAGAATTTGATAGCATACTCTAAGTGTGGTGGTGTGCTGCTCTCTGTTTAGGAATTTCATAAGTAATGTACTTTTTGTTCAAATAATAATTTTTCTTTCTTTTTGCTTGAGGACAAGCAAATGTTCAATTGTGGGGAAATTTGATAAATATATATATTTTCATTAAATAGGTATAGATTTTAGGACATAATTGATTAAATTTATTAATATTTTATACCTATTTAATTATCTTCTATATATATATATTTAATTAAGTTCCGGTTAAGAAGCAATCTTGATATAAAATATATTCATATCCTATTTTATTTTGCAAGAGATATCATGTGATCTAGTAGAAGAGACAACATCAAATAAAAAGAAACAATTTATCAAATTATATATATATATATAGATATTAAAAAAAAAGTTGATGACAACTCTACTTGATATACTTGCCTCAAGTTATCTTCTTTTAATTCGCATGGGGCCACCGTCCTTTTCAATTCAATATATATATTAAAGGAAAAAAATAGTAGATCAGAAATAAAGAGATAGATATCAGCTTGTGGACCTGCGATTAAAGAAGTAAAAAGGATTCAATAACTGGCGGAAGATATACGTGGCGGGAGGAAACAAAATACCAAAGGTTATAAATAAGAGGAGCGATGATGCTTTTGGAGAGCCGAACGGCAATAGCAGCGGAGCTTGAGCGGAGATCAAAAGGAAAAGAACAGGAGAATTGGAAGCAGCAACAGGAAACTTCTTAGCCTCTTTCCACCTATGATAGCAGTGAGGAATTGAGGGAATCTTCGACAATCTTGCTTGCTTTCTTACTTTTCTTTATTTTTTGAATCTGAATTTCTTTATTTCATTATGGATTTTATTTTACTTATGAGTGGCTAATTTTCTTTTTAAACCCAGGTAAACTATGAACTCACTAGTGAACTAAATGTTATTTTCATGATTTATTAGTTATGATTTATGTTAATTTTGGTTACTTAATCTTGTTTTGATATGTCTGTATGATGATTGGCCTACATTAAATGTGAATTTGAGTAATAGGATTTAGCTTGATGAAGGGAATTTTAATTAGGCTCTGAGATTAAGTAATATGGGATTAGATTACGATTTAATTTATGATTAGGATAGACATATACCTAATAGCCCCATATAATTATTGAAGAGTGTGTTTGAATTATCTTGCCTCTTGAGTAATTAGGTTAGACATAACAGTTATACTTAAAAGAGGGTTGTGAGTGGACCGACAGGCACTTATAAACTATTTATACTTGAGATTAACAAAATTAACATTTGAGATTAACTAATTAATTTCGTTAATTAATTTTCTTTGAATTTACTCATAACTAGATTCGTTTAACTTAAAAGAAATTGAGATTTTAATACCTAAAAATTAATTGATTGATTCCTCGTGGGACGATATTCTACTTATCACTTTATTATTTAGCATGACCTATATACTTGCGGAGCGCATCAATAATGGTTGTCGCGAGGGAAAGTGTACAAACAAGATCAATCAAATTAGAGGATATCCGATTTTGTTGTGTGATAAGTGATTGAAATTAAGATTTTAATTTTTTTTATTACAAATTCAAAACCGAAATTCAAGATATCTTCCGCGACTTACCTTCCTTGTTCCTTCACAAGGCACTGAAATAGTCAAATAAAAGGATAAAAGTGGCAGGTGCTACTATAGCTAGCGCCTGTGATGAATCATCATCATCATCATTAAAATTTCGATGGGGGATTTTTCCCAATAATAAATTAAAGGGAAATGTCAGGTCTATAACATTATCAATCGAATATCAATTAAAGGACTGATAATAAATAATGGACCCTTGGTTGGTTTTTAAATTTGGGAAATAAGCTTAAGACACCGAGAAAAAGCATCATCCCAGAAGTGAAAAATTGTATACAAGAAGATAAAGTGGAGGAGCTGGAAGAATTTAATTATTTGTAAACAGCTAATTAAGCTCATATGCATAGTACTGCTGCATGTGAAAATACTGTTTGTTTTTACTTTTTACCTCCCATTGTGAAGCATTCGATCACACTTGCCTCCCAATGTGAACTACATATAATCTGATATGATAATGTTTTAGATGTCCCTTTCTCTTTATCATTAAATTTATTCGATGCGCAGTTATTTAAAAAATATTTCCCATTTTCAGTTGCATTACAACTCTAGAGTATTCTTAGAATCCTAAATACATGTAAACTAATTTTAACCTTTTTTTAAAAAAAATTTGTGCAAAGTAAAAGCAGAGTTAGTATCAGAGTGAATTTGTAAGCCAGCTCAACTTACAATATGATTCATTAGCAGATAACGCTGTGGCCAATGAAAATCATTAATTTTAAAGTTCAAACGCAGCTAGCTAGGGTACGTTTAAAATATTTAAATTAAATTATGCGTGGGTCCAGCGCAATTAATTTAGTATGGACCATTAGTAAAAATGGAATGCACGAATTTGGAGTGTTTAATTTGAGTAAGAATCATTAGCTGGAAAACAGATGAATGCATTCATTTTGTATCAACCACCACCTCTTATTTACGCATAAATTTCTCGCAAATGATAAACTCCGTTCTCTCTCTTCACATGGCTCCCTGTACGTTTCTTTCTCTTTCGTATTTCTATCTACTCACTGTAACATCTTCACCCTCTCTCTCACCCTCACCATATATATCTTTGCCTCACTAACCACATCGATCACTTATAGTGTCTGATCTCAATGGCTTACCCTCCAGAGCCACCTTCAGAAATGCCAAGGATCTAATTTTCCTTTTAGTCTTGTCTTGATATCCCATTGATCCTATCTTCTAAGATTTTTTCCCAGTCTAAGATAAACTTTTAAAGCCTATATTATTTTCTTGTCTCAGGGTTGATTTAAGATTTTATCTCTAGATCCGTCTGGGTCATTCACTATCAACGACGCATGACATGTTGGACCGGTGGCTTGAGTGTCTCGCTGGACGTCCCGGACAGACGTGTGATAGTTCAGATATCGTTGGCAAAGTTCAGATCTAGTCGCTGGGATTCAGATTTGCTTATAGTCTCTCGTTAACATGGTACTGAGCAATAAAAACAACATTCACTTCTTCTTATGCCACCATAGTTCTTTTATTGGGTATACTCTGTACGCCTTTCCTGTGGTTGAGTAGTTCCACAATATTCCTTCATGGCTTCCAGCACAAATTATTTTAGGATACTGTATGTTACTTAAAAAAATATTTTAAGATGCTAGATAAGTCTAGAAATAGGTGACACACAGAAGGCCCTGATTATTTCTATATCGACAGCTCAGATCTCCCTTTTAAATGAAACTATATCGTTCTGGTGATGAGACTTTTTGTTCTCATCACTATAATGAGCTTGGAATGCGGACGCCTTATGAAAATGGATAGCAGGGAACTGCCGCGGTTTTATAATGATACCATTCATTTTGAGCTACACACACACATATATAACATTAAAGCTACGTACATATATAACATTTTAAGCTACCTATTCATCATTGTTGTCTGTTTTAATTTTCTTTCTGTTTTATATGAAAAGCATTAAAACTAGAGGGTCCATCGATATTTAGTTAGGCACGATTATTAAGATTTTACAGTTATATCATATCAGGTAAGGGATTTGGCCAAGAAGACAAAAAAAGATTCTTAACATTATTTAAACATTCTCCTAAAAAAATAAGTGCCAAATCAACGAATTCTACACATTATCTTAACATTCTTTGGTTCTCGTCAGAACTCAAACTCTCTTCTGTTTCTACTATACTCATGAGACGAACGAACCCAAAAAAACAAAAAATTTAAAAATCATACATATTACGTGTTCACTTGGTAATTTGAAGAGGTTCAGTTAAATGATACATATTATACATCTTTTCTTGTTGGTTTTTAGGTAGTATATGAGATGTGGTTTCCATTTGTTGTAGGTCCACGCAAGGGTAAATACTTGAGAACTATATATGGGCAGTGGCTTGCCTATGTGGTGTACTCAAGTCATTTGCAAGGGTAAACACTTCCACAGATGATTTTTCTTTCTTGTATATGTTTTTCGTTAATATTAAATAAAACTTCATTAGTTTAATAATAATTCTGTACGCAACACATCATGTATGCTTTAATAGGTAGATAGATAGATTTGAACTTTGTTAATATGTTGTACTATTAATAGATGGAAACCATGAAATATTGAGAATGTGAGTATGTTTTACCAAAATTTTACTAATTTTCTATTAAAAAAGAATCCATTCATTGCATTGGTCCATTATTGATTCCATGGTTTCATCTACACGCTACCTTCTACACACCGACAGTCACCGGTCATCCAAAATGGAAGACTCGTCCACGTTAAAACTTTAGCCTTGCACCATCACCTTAAGGAAAAAACCTTGTTCCACCATATCTCTATTTAGTGACTAATTATTAAAAAAATACTATAGAAATTATTAATTTGAAAAACTTAATTGGAAAAAATTATCCCATTAAAATGTTTATTGGTAAGAAGGGCCAAATGAATATTTATACAGAGAAAGTATTGGTACTCTGCAAAATCTGTAAGCACATAGTACCAATTGTCTAATTTAAATCTTTCTCTTCAATAAAATTTTTAATGGGGAACTTTTAGTTGTCCCCAATTTTTCCTATTAACTTTCCTGTTAAATTTTTTTTTGACAAAATATTAATTAACTTTTACAGCCCTACTCCCTGAGCTCATTATTAATCTGACATGAAATATATATGTTCTTGTTCCTTGTTCCTTCAGTCAAACTGGGCCGCTTTTGCTTTTATTAATCTTGTATAGGAGGATAGACAGATTCAAAATATGGGGTTTTATAATCCGCTGGTAACATACGAAAGAAAGGCTATGACTTAGAGAGAGTGGAAGGATGAAGTGGAAAGAAAAATGTGTTGAGACTTTAGAGGAATCTTATCACATCCCATTACATTATTTGGTGTCCTTGCAAAAGCTGCCTGGCTTTATATGTAAATAGCTGAAATAAATTTTGTATTCATTTTAATAAATAAAAATGGAATTAAAACAAAATTATTTTTATTTTGATTCACATTGGCGTTTATACTCATAATATGTTAATTTATAAGAGAAATGATGTTTATTAACTGATGACAACATCCAAATTAAATTTGTCACATTGATCTACATAAAATCAAAGTTAACTAGATTACAGATTATATATAGATGTAAGAAGAGGTTTATTAACAGATTTATGTTAACAAAAAATTTTATTATACTTCATTTTATTTTTTACGAAGCTCTTTTAGGCATGAATTTGAGGAAACTTTTATTGCAATGCCTTCAGTTAAAGTTAGGGGTTATAAGCCACTTCTAATTATCTCATCCAATTCAAGAAGAGGTGGCTAATTCATTAACTTTGTTTGAAAATTAAATATTTTTTAACTTTATTCACTTTTAAGAGTATAGAAAAAAATTATATCAAACTTTAGGTCTTTATATAGTAAATTATATTTTTTAAGTAGCACCAAGTATTATTGAGAAAATACTTTAAGGTGCTCCATGAATTCAAAAAGTGTGCAAATAATTTGTGAGTACTCCCTCCTTTCCTTATTACTATAATATAACAACATAATTATGTTGTTTAAGAAATCTTTTAAAATTAGTTAAAAGTAATAAATATATAAGAAATGTATTTTTTTTAGCAACAGTACGTACACATTTTTGTTTTGCCTTCAATACATTTGATCCTCTAACTTTAAAGAAGTTTTATTTTGGTCCTTTAATGTTTTTAATTTTGAAAAAAACATGTTTTTAGGCATTTAACCTTAAGATATTATTTCTTGTATTGGTGTTTGTTATTTTCAAAATTAAACTTAATAGGGCAACCCATGCCACATTAAATTTTTTTTCAGTCATGTTTCTCTACTCACAAACGTGAAACAGATTAATATTTTCAATCTTGATCGGTGCTAAATAGTAAAACTTGTTTCCCTTTTTATTATTAGATTATTGGCCTACTCACTATTTTATTATTGTTTATGGATGCTTTCAATGGTGCTTAATTAATTAGTGTAAGGGTATTATGATTTTCCTTTCCCTCTCCAATACACCAATGCTTTTACAGTTTTACTGTTAGTAGTTAGGAATAGTACTTGGTTATTGAATTTTTGTGGAAAAGGAGGGGATTTTAATAAAGACGATACTCTAAAAAGCTATGGGATCATTAATTAGAAATTAGTTCCTTTTAGGAATGTTGGATGTTGATGTGTGAGATTTTATGGGAACACATGCATGTGACTTTGGATTCGTACGTGGCCGAGCTCAGGATATACTAGTATATATACTACTTCAGATATCTTCGATCTTCGAGACAGAGCTACTTCCCTCTAGAGGTGGAAATAGGTTAGGCTAGGCTAGGCTTTGCTTAAATAGGTCTAGACCTACAACCGAGATTCAAAGCCCGAGCATGGGCCTGAGCCTATATGATGTAGATTTTTTTTTTTATGCCTGAGCTTGTGCCTTTAAAAGGCCTGACAATGCCTGAAACT
Source organism: Inga laurina (assembly GCA_963855925.1). Taxonomy (NCBI): domain Eukaryota; kingdom Viridiplantae; phylum Streptophyta; class Magnoliopsida; order Fabales; family Fabaceae; genus Inga; species Inga laurina. Next base: position 35,717,665 of record OY979704.1, read on the forward strand.
TATTTAAAAGCCTACTTAAATAATGTAGGTTTTAAAATAACCTTTAAAGTCTATGCTTCATATATAACCCTTTACAATTATATACAATCCTACATTATGTCTTAAAGCCCTAATATGCCCTAATATCCATTACCATAGTAATATTAGGGCTAATATCCATTATTATAGTAATATTAGGGCTTAGTAAGGAAAAAAAAAGAAAGTCTAATAACAACAATTGTCCGAGCAAATAGAAATAAGAAAAACTAATAGTTTGTTGATTAATAAGATATATTTTCTAAAATTGACTAAGCATAACAAATAACATGTAAAACTAGATTTTACCTCTTTTACCTTTTCCACGTAAGTTGGGACAAACTCCTCTTACTCAGATTATAATATTTCATTTGACACAAAAACTTGTAACAATTATTATGCTTTAGTGGAGTGCTAAAATTAGGGGAGAGTGAGTGAGTTAGTGTTGCCATCTCTAACTATCGAAGAGAAGAAAGGAAAGGGTGAATGATTTATGAGAAAGTAATGGTTGAGTGTAATAAAGATGAGATGTGAAACTTAGAATTAAGGTTAAATTGGTAAATTTATAAATAATTTATAAAATTATTTAGATTATATTATATATACTTATGTAATAGTATACATTAAAAAAAAAAACTAAATAAGCCAAGCCTGTAAGCTTGTAGACCAGGACTTATGAAAATAGGCCTGGCTTGTTTATCTAAGTAGACCTAGCAATATGCCTGAGCCTGACTTATTTACTAAATAGGCTATGCTAGGTTTTATATAGGCTAAACCCTAGGGGGCTGACCTATTTACATCCCTACGTCCTTCCACTCGTAGATACAGAATTTTGGCACCAAATTTGTGTCCATGATTTTTTTTAAAGAAAAATTATTGAATTTTTTGCTAAATTTAAGGGATAATTAATCTGTGAGTCCTTATCATTCAACTAATTTTTAATTTGGCCCTTATAGTTTTACTATTTTTTAATTGAATCCTTGTAGTTTTTTTTATCAAGTCCTTATAGTTTCACATTATTTTTAATATGGTCGCTATATTTTTTGTATTTATAAATATAATTTCAAATTAAATAAATAAATAGCATAAAAATATAAATATTAATGTTAAATTTAAATTAATAATTTCATACTTCTAAAAACTTCATATAATAATAAATTTTTATAGAAACAAATAATACAATTAGAATCATTAATTATAAGTATATTATAATTTTAGGAAATTGATTATTATTATTCGAAATTTATGATTATAAAAATAAATTAAAATTTAGATTTATAAAAATAAATTAAATTGAAATAATATTGAAATTAAATGCTCTCCACATTAATTATGTCCTTTTTCCGTCGTGTTCTCCCTCCCATTTTCTCTTCTCCTTCCTCATACTCACCTTTTATCCCTCACTTTCAAAGTTTTTGTTCTCTCTGGCCGGGACACTTCCTCTTTCGCCTTTTTCTGTGATCCTCATCGAAAAGCTTATAAGGTCTGTCCATTTTTCTTCTGCTTGCTTGCTCCTTGTGTTCCGTTCTAGCAGTCTCTCCCTTCCCCGTCGCAATCTCAGATTTTCACCCCCTGGTTTAGCCGTCAGATCTTTAGCTGCCGCCGCCATTCTCCGACGTGTATTCTCAGTTCTCTCCGTCGCAAAGCTCCTCATTCTCCTCTCTTCGTCATCTTTGCCAGCAGATCTACATCTTTGGTAACTTATTTGCCTTTCTCTAAACATTCATAGTTCATATTTTCGTTCATCTGCTCTGTTCGCTGAATGTTTATCTTCTTCCATTGTCTGTTTCAGGCTGTTATATATAAGGAAAGATAAGTCAAGGGGAAAACTTTGTGGTTTTGACCAAAGAAAACGATCGAGAAAAAAGGGGACTGGATTTGTAGTTGGTTCCTCGTTTGTCCTAATCTGGGGATTTCTTTCTACCTCTTCAACCATAAACCCTTCTTCCTCCTCTTATGAAGTTGCTTGCTTTGAAGATTTTCATTTTCAGTTTCAGTGTCTCTCCGAGAATTTCAGCTCCGGTATTTTCTTCTCCTTGTGCTATATATGTTCTTGAGCTAAGACCTCAATGGATCTGTTGTTTTCACCGGTGAATTGAATGCTTGTTCTTCTTTCCGCAGTATTTTCCATTTACGGTTTATGTTTGTCGGGGACTTGAAATGGCGCCGGATCCAAGGCATGGTACCACCAAAGAAGGCAAAGATGAGACCTTGGCGTAGAAGAAAATCTGCTAAGGCTAGAAGAGAATGTTGTAGTTTTCAACGAGAAGCCAAATGGGCATCAAATATTTTTGTGGGGATTGTTTCTATCATATATACTTTGAACAAAACTTGAAGTATCAACCTGTCAATTAATTTACTTGTTTTGTATTTTCGTGTCAACTATGAAGGGTTTGGCATGTGTGGTGCCCATTGGTTAAGATATTTTCTCTTAGAAAGTTTTAAACACAAGATCCATGCTTTTTATCCTGTACCTTTTGGACAGGTTTAGGTTTCTGTCAATGAACCTTGAATAGGACAACAAAATGAACCTGAGTGATGAGGTAGACCTGGAGGATTATGTTTCTCGTCCTCACAAAATTAGTGCTGCTGAGGTTTGTTTATCTCTTTTATTCTGATTTTCTTATGTTAATATTTTATGGATATAGCAGTCTCAATTCCTTCACTTTCTCCCTCTTCGTCTTTCATCTTCTTCACTAATCTCTTCCTATGGGTAACCTGACGCTCCTTGATTGAATCACATCTTTATATGAACTTTCATAATTAAATTTGGGTTTTTGATACATTTCTTGTCCTGATACATTTTTAATTAGAAATGATTCTATGGAATTAATTGCAATTAGGGGCAAAATGATCATAATTTATTAATTATTTTTTGCAATTTTTTCTTGAACTTTTGATGTTACCTTATACTTAATTTTATATTTTAGGTGTTTTGGGAAAAAATGAGAGATTCTCGGGTTTCAGAATTAACACCCTAAAGAATAGGGAAAACTACAAAAAATCGCCACAATTTCTCAAAATTACAAAACTGTGAAGAAACTCTCTAGGGAAAATCACAGAAAAGACCCACATGTTCAGAAACTTTGTTCCTACCCCAAAACATTTCCAATATATTAACTCAAGCCCCTCCTCATGACTTTTTAAACATTGCAGAATTGTCCTTAGTCAAAACTTGTGTTTTGACCAAGGGCCATTAGGTTTGCTTCCTGGAGCTACAAAAGGGGGAAAAAACAGAGAGAGAAAAGGAGACCCGACAGTTTTTGGACCCCGACATCAGCTGAGAGTTTGGGGGGAGTAGCCCTGAGAATCTAGGAGACGGAGAAGAGAAGAGTTTTGGGGCGCCGCGAGCTAAGAACCTCCACCTTCCTCTAACCTCGCCGGCTGCCTTGACTCCTTTCACGATCCTTTCCGTCGCCGGCGACTAATTTAGAGAACCAGAGGAGAGAGCTTGAGAGGAGACGGAAAGAGAACTTTTCCGGAGAACCTGAGGAGCTCAGAAACTAGAAGACAGAGCAGAGTTAACGCCACATCGGAACCAGGAAGCTCGACCAGAGCTTGAGAGAGAGAGACGGTGAAGAAAAGGAAGAAGGCCGCCAGACTGAGTGGAGCTCCGAGAGAGAGAGAGAGAGCTCGTGTTCATCACTACCGACGTTCAGTCCTTCTTTTCTGGGTTACTAATTAAAGGGAAACAAATTTGTGAAATAGTGAGAAAGTTGGCAACTTTGTTTCCATTTTCATACAACGTTCTTCTTCCCATGATGAGGGTTTTTTTGGTAAGCAAACTTTTGCTCACTCTCACTTGAGCGCGTGATTGGCACGTTCATAATTGCGGAATGCGTGGCTTCTTCGGTCTTAATGGCATTCAATGCTCTCTCAACTGCCTCGTCCAACGGTCCAACCCCTTTAGCCTTCAATTCAACCTCTCTTTTATTTAACTCCTTGCCTCACTCCTCCTCCTGTACTTATCATCGTCTTCTTCAAGCCATCACTGCTCAGCCATGGAGAAAAGTAGTGTAGTTGAAGCCCCTGTGCCTGTTGGAGCTGAGGACAAACATGGAAGCTCCTCTGCCCTTCGTGCTTCGGAGACCTTCCTTCGTCTCCTTCCCATCGGCCTCTCTGTTGCAGCACTTGTCCTCATGCTTAACAACTCCCAAGCCAACGACTATGGCTCTCTTGCTTACACTGACCTTGCAGCCTTCAGGTTCCTTCTCCTCCTCTATCCCAAGTCAACGACTATTGACTATGCCTCTCTTCTCTATTTTAATTTCATCTTCCTTCATAATCTTCTATTTCAGATCTTACATGTCATTCCAATCATTCAAAATGTCTGCATGATAATACACCAGTAGTAGTATTCAACATATAGAGCCGTAGTAATTATGCAGATTCACATCGTTTATTAGGTTTTGACTTCTCTGGTCTACCAATCATAAGAAATTGCAACCGTTGTGATATAGGATTTCAATTTGCTTCATCTTTGGAGACAAAAATTCTAAAATTCAGGACCCAGCATGGAAATAATACAAAGCCCTCTGGCATCATTACACATAGAATCTCATAATTTTTTTTTATTTTTGGGGGAGTTGGGTTATCACTTAATTTATTCAAATCTAGATGAGAAATACGCTATGATGATGAAACAAGCTTCTTACTCTGTCACGGCGCAGGTATCTGGTGCATGCAAATGGCATATGTGCAGGTTACTCACTCCTTTCAGCAGCCATCGTTGCTATGCCTCGCCCTTCCACCATGTCCAGAGCTTGGACTTTGTTTTTGCTTGACCAGGTCATTTCATCTCTCTCTTTGGCTCTCTTCTTTCTTTGATATCAACCTCGTTTCTTATCTTAAAATGGACCGCCACGAGTCATAATGTCACTGGCTCTATATTCGTAGTTAGATTTATAGCATTTTTTATTTTGGAGTTTCTCTCAATATTGTTACTTAAAGTGTTGCGTTCCCACATTGGTCATCTTTTCTTGTTGGTTTGTAGGTAATCTGAGATGTGGTTTCCATGTGTTGTAGGTCGATGCAAGGGTAAATACTTGTTGGTGTTGAATGAGGTAAATGTGGTCAGCTTTTCTCTTAGCATGATAAGCATGTCCGGCAAAAAAAAAAAAAAGAAAAGCATGATAAGCATGGCTCATAAGAGAAGGAAACTCTTTTAAAGCATGGTAGCTCATAATAGAAGTTGAACACTTAAGTGAAAGGAATCTCGAGAGAAAAGAGTATTGGCGGGATAGGGGAGAGAGAAGATAAAAATTTATTATTGCCCTTTATTTCTCTCATACCACTTGTGAATTAAATTTATTTATCCATGTTTGTTTCTCAGTTCTAGTTCTGGTAGTATGCGTTTAGTACTTTGCATAGGGCAACGGATGCCACATTAAATTTTTTTCCCAGTGGGGGCCTCACATCACATGTTTCTCTACTCAAATGCCAAACAGATATTTTCAATCTCCATCCTAATGCCAGTATACTACTTTTAAAACTTTTTCCTTTTTATTGTACAAAAAGAAACTTTTTCCCTTTTTTATTTTTTTGTTCGCCTACTCACTATTCCATTATTGCTGATGAATGCTTTTAATCATGCTTAATTATTAGTGGGAGTATACTTATAAGGTCCTATTAACTAAATATTTTCATTCAAGAAAACTCTTAAAATTAGTAAGAGTAATAAATATGTAGGAAATATAACTAACATGTCTTAATTTATGAGTGACTAAAAGAGAGTAGTAATGATAAAAATGATGAAAGAGTACACCTTAATAAAAAAACATTGCATGTCTTTTGATACTTATAACTAAATTTAACCCACAACGGTAGGGAGTGTGTCATTAATCATAACATCAAATTGGATGGCTGAGTGGTTTCATGTATAATTTTCGATAACATTAATTAGTTATCTACAGCTAGTACAGTTGACAATAGATACTCTACATTATTACCTTGCAGCTGTTCGTGATCTGGCTCTTGAAAATTTGCAACTGATCAAATTCTGGGAAGCTCATCTGGTATGAACATCAAATCCTTGTTGATCCACTACTAGAAACAAGGGGTTTAGTGGCGCAACTCTTGTGGCATTTTTTTAAAAAAGCGCCAAAGGTAATTATTTATCTTTTAAAATCAAGGTTATTTTGAAGCTTTGGCACTTACAATTATAAGCATCATAGTAGACGTTAACCTTGTATGACTCTTTCTTAATCAAATAAGTGCCAAACAATGTCATCAATATTTTAAAAAAAAACAATAAGAAGCTTTGGCGCTTTATGTGGAAGCGCTAAAGCTTCTTATATTTTTCAAAAACATAAAAAGAAAAATATAATAGGAAGCTAAGGAAGCGCCAAAGCATCCTATATTTTTTAATATATATATATATATAATATGAAGTTTAATATATTATTTCTTCTTTCTTTCTAAACTTCCTATAGCCTTGCACATATGTTTGACAAAAGAAGTTTAATTTCTTTCTGACTATTGTAATATGCCTATTGTATTCACATTATGCTTTTTTTAGAAAAATTTAAATTAAGTTTTTTTTTTAAATTTGGGTCATAACATTTATTATTGGTAAAGGTTTAATAGTTACAATCAATGTAGTTAGCAATACTTTTTGCTCTTTCTTTCTATAGATCCAATTTTATATGCTTGAATATATTATTTTCACTAGTATTAACTTGCACTTATAATGAAGCATAAAACTGAGTGAGCTCCATGAAGTTCATTAATATTTTTTTTTTAAAATTGCACATTGCAAAAGAAAAACTACTTTTTTTTTTAAAAGGCCACATTTCAAAAGAAAAAACTAAAAAAAAGAGGAAGCTTTGGCGTTTCCTATGTATTTTTTATTTTTTTTTAAAAGGCCACATTCCAAAAGAAAAAACTAAAAAAAAAATATTGTAATATGAAGCTTTGGCGCTTCCTTAGCTTCCTATGTATTTTCAAAAAAAAAAAAAAAAAGATCAGTTAGCTTCTTCGATTGTGCGTGTGTGTGTGTCTAGCTATAAAGTAAATTTAAATTAACTGTATTTTTTTTTTTAATTTGGGTCATTATACTGTTATACATTTATCATTGGTAAATGCTTAATAGTTACAATCAACATAACGCTATATGATATGTTTGCCATACTTTTTGCTCTTTCTTTCTATAGATCCAATATTATCTGCTTGAATATATTGTTGTCACTAATATTAACTTGCACTTATAATGAAGCATAAAACTGAGTGAGCTCCATGAAGTTCATCAAATTTTTTTTAAAAGGTCACATTCCAAAATAAAAAACTAAAAAAAAAATTATAATAGGAAGCTTTGGCCCTTCCTCCTTACACTACTACAAAAAAGGAGTTTAGTAGCGCAACTCTTGTGGTGATTTCTTAAAAAACCGCCAAAGGTAATTATTTATCTTTTAAAATCAAGGTTATTTTCAAGCTTAGCTCTTGCAATTATAAGCTCCATGAAGCTTTGGCGCTTCCTAAGGAAGCACCAAAGCTTCCTATGTATTTTTTCTTAAAAAAAAGATCAGTCAACTTCTTCGATTGTGTGTGTGTGTCTAGCTATAAAGTAAATTTAAATTAAGTGTTTTTTTTTTAATTTGAATCATTATATTGTTATACATTTATCATTGGTAAATGTTTAAGAGTTACAATCAACGTAATGCTGCGTGATATATTTGTCATACTTTTTGCTGCTTCATTCTATAGATCCAATATTATCTACTTGAATATATTGTTGTCACTAGTATTAACTTGCATTTATAATGAAGCATAAAACTGAGTGAGCTTCATGAAGTTCATCAAATTTTTTTCTTAAAGGCTACATTCCAAAAGAAAAGACTAAAAAAAATATTATAATAGGAAGCTTTGACCCTTCCTCCTTATTTGTTTATTTTATTGATTGACGACGCAAGCAGGGAAATGGATTTATTTTCCAAAAAGTGCATAAAATGAATAAGATACATATCTTTCTAAAAGATGTTTGTGGAATCAGAGTGGAAAAGATGGCCCATATTTAATTCATGGTTAAAGTTTTATTCCCAATGTTATCTTAATAATATATCTTATGCTTCATCTCAATTTTGGAATCCGTTGCCTATGTGTCAATCTATTCCGGAAGCAGTTGCTACATAAAGAAGCCATTTCATGTAAGATATTTAATTATATACTTGATCATTGTTAGGGAAAGAATCAACATGTAAAATATAGTTAAACCAACCAATTACATAAACACAGTGCCAAAACTTCTTTAACCCATTTCTCATGATTACAAGGCATGTGCAGCTAAAGGATTCAATGTAACAAAGGAGACCACTATGCGTGATATATTTTAAATTACATTATTATATATTATACTATTTAATTAATTAAAATATCAGTTTGTGTAGAATTTATCTTTTACACTATCTTTTCCTAAATTTTTATCACACGATTAGAGGTGAATTCCACCCACCTTTTCTGCAACTTGAATTTCTAGATTACATGACTTGTATGCCATCGTTCAAAATGAAAATGTGCATATCACATACTGCAGTGACCTACTTGTGTAGGGGAACGTCCTCATTTATGTGAAAGTTTTTCCAATCTTCATTAGTCATGATTGCCTTCCTTGTTTTCCTCCATCCTAACAACAACAGCAACAACCATAATAATAGTAATGTGACAACATTTGCCTTGGTCCATATCACATCAACGGAGCTGCAATAATTGAATACATTGTGTAACATCCCAAATTGTCGGGTTAGAATATAAAGAATTATTCTAAATTAAATAAACTACTAAACCCAGTTGAGACAAATATCTTAAGCATATCAAGAGGAAAACATTTAAGATAATTATAAAAATTATTTAAGGGCCTAGATCTTGCTAACTTTGGAACTATTCAATGAAAAAAGGATTTTACAAACTTTACAGTTTTGTTATAGAGGCTGGCTGTAGTATTAACTGGTGTAAGTAAGAGGAGTGGAATGTAAAGAAGTAGAGGCAACCCGAGCGTCCTTCTACATTTGACCGAGGTACTTCGGCACGACCAGCAGTGGTGATGCTCGAAATCGTTGAGCTGCTCATAGACTTTCATGTGCACATTGTCACATGCTAAAGTGTCTAGGAGTGAACGCAAATCCTTGAGCTTCTTCACCATCTGAGCGGGGCTCGCAAGATAATTAATCAAAATGGGCATTTCAGATCCATTTTCTCTCTTATGCACAATGTCTAGGTCTTCTTCTGAAGTTATTAAAAAGCATATCATCCTCATACGATGGCACACACAACACTCGGCCGGATCGTAAAGTGACTACTCGAATGCAATCACATTTCAGATCCTCGTGAATGAGGATTGCCCCAGGTGGTGTGGAAACATCTCTAGGATGCCATGCTGAAATTCCACATCGATGAAGGTTTTGCCGAGGCTTCCTTTGAATACCACACCTGCTCTGCTGGAAGTGTCTCATATACCTTCATTTAGTTTTCTCCATTTCTTCAAGTTCCCTCCTTTCATGGAACAAAGGACTGATGGATATTATGGAAGGAGTATAATACTTCTCCTTCCCCTTCAGAATCATGGACGGAATTGCGCTTATGGAGCCTTCTTCTTTGGGAAGGATTATGGGGTCTATAGTGATTATGATTTCTTCAGCCATCGGAGTATCTGAATAGAGACAGTGGAGTTTGAGAGAGAGAGTGAGAGAGAGATTTAAAGTAGAGTGGTATAGTTGGAGTGAGTGAGGGGGGGGGAGAGAAGGATAGAGTAGAGAAATATAGTTGGAGACTTGGAGTGAGTGATTTAAGTCATGAGAGTGAGCGCTTATATAGGGAACACATATCACCTTAGTGAGAGTGAGCGCTTGCATAGGGAACACATATCACCTTAAGCGAATCTTTGTACTCGAATTGTAAACAACAAACGAGGTTCTCGGGATTTGAACCTCTAAAAAATTACTGTTTTTTAGAATTTGAGTATAGAGAACCTCGTTTGTTGTTTACAATTTGAGTACAAAGATTCACTTAAGGTGATATACGTTCCCTATGTAAGCGCTCACTCTCACTAAGGTGATATGTGTTCCCTATATAAGCGCTCGCTCTCACGACTTAAATCACTCACTCCAAGTCTCCAACTATACTTCTCTACTCTATCCTTCTCCCCCCTAGTCACTCACTCCAACTATACTACTCTACTCTAAATCTCTCTCTCTTTCTCTCTCAAACTCCACCGTCCCTGTTCAGATACTCTGATGGCCGAAGAAATCATAATCACTATAGACCCCATAATCCTTCCTAGAAAGAAGGCTCTATAAGCGCAATTCCGTCCAAGATTCGGAAGGGGAAGGAGGAGTATTACACTCCTTCCATAATATCCATCTGTCATTTGTTCCATGACAGGAGGGAACTTGAAGAAATGGAGAAAACTAAACAAAGGTATATGAGAGACTTCCAGCAAAGCAGGTGTGGTATTCAAAGGAAGCCTCGACAAAACCTTCATCGATGCGGAATTTCAGAATGGCATCCTCGAGATGTTTCCACACCACCTGGGGCAATCCTCATTCATGAGGATCTGAAATGTGATTGCATTCGAGCAGTCACTTTACGATCCGACTGACTATTGTGTGTGCCATCGTATGAGGATGATATGCTTTTTAATAACTTCAGAAGAAGACCTAGACATTGTGCATAAGAGAGAAAATGGGGATGAAATGCCCATTCTGATTAATTATCTTGCGAGCCCCGCTCAGATGGTGAAGATGCTCAAGGATTTGCGTTCACTCCTAGACACTTTAGCATGTGACAATGTGCACATGAAAGTCTATGAGCAGCTCAACGATTTCGAGCATCACCACCGCTGGTCGTGCCGAAGTACCTGGGTCAACTGAAGAAGGACGCTCGGGTTGCCTCTACTTCTTTACATTCCACTCCTCTTACTTACACCAGTTAATACTACAGCCAGCCTCTATAACAAAACTATAAAGTTTGTAAAATCCTTTTTTCATTGAATAGTTCCAAAGTTAGCAAGATCTAGCCCCTTAAATAATTTTTATAATTATCTTAAATGTTTTCCTCTTGATATGCTTAAGATATTTGTCTCAACTGGGTTTAGTAGTTTATTTAATTTAGAATAATTCTTTACATCCTAACCCGACAATTTGGGATGTTACACAATGTATTCAATTATTACAGCTTCGTTGATGTGATATGGACCAAGGCAAATGTTGTCACATTATTATTATTATTATGGTTGTTGCTGTTGTTGTTAGGAAGGAGGAAAACAAGAAAGGCAGTCATGACTAATGAAGATTGGAAAAACTTTCACATAAATGAGGATGTTCCCCTACACAAGTAGGTCACTGTAGTATGTGATATGCACATTTCCATTTTAAACGATGGCATACAAGTCATGTAATCTAGAAATTCAAGTTGCAGAAAAGGTAGGTGGAATTCACCTCTAATCGTGTGATCAAAATTTAGGAAAAGATAGTGTAAAAGATAAATCCTACACACTGATATTTTAATTAATTAAATAGTATAATATATAATAATGATAATAATGTAATTTAAAATATATCACGCATAGTGGTCTCCTTTGTCACATTGAATCCTTTGAGCTGCACATGCCTTGTGGGGACTGCAAATATTAGTATTAGTAGTAAGCATATTGAAAAAACATTACTTAAAACTCACTCACGATATGGTTTTGATGGTGGCAAGTAATTGTCACCAATTTCACCTATTTATAGGCGTAGATTCCAAGTCACCTTCAAGTTGATGGAAAATTTTCACATAAAAGCATGCGTGGTCCTCATCATGAGTTGTTTTTTCCCCAACAAATATTAGTCTATTAAGTTTTTCTTTATAAATACAATTTTTTGTGGAGGGTAAGATATTTTTATGGTTAATACAATATTCAGTCCCTCAAATTTGCGGTCATTATCTTTTTGATCTCTTAAGTTTCAAACAACAGGTTTTAGTCTCTCAAGTTTCATTTCGTTTAAAACATTAGTTCTTGTAAGTTAATAAAAACTTAGACCATGTTACCACTTGAGGACCAAAACCCATAGTCTGAAACTTGAGGAGCTAAAACCAAAATCAGGATAAACTTGAGGGCCAAAGATTATGTCTTCAATATTTTCGAGCCAATTAATATTAGATGCTACTTTACCTTCGGTCCTTAATACAAGAGTCAATTGATGTTTTTTAGTGATTAAAGAAGCTAAATAAATTGCTTAATTATAATATATGTTATATATAATTAAATCATATGTTAACTTATAAGTTAAACAAATAGGTTCTGAGAAAAATGATAAGTATAAATACTTTAATGTAACTTATATAGCCTCTTTAATATCTCCAAAAAAAAAAAAAAAGTTAACATGCTCTTGTATTAAGGATCAATGACAGGAGGAATTTAGTTATCAAGTTTTATTCTTTTTGGTGTAAATTATCAAGTTTTATTTTTAACTCTAAACATGGATCAAAATGCATTTTTTTTTGGGCATTTCAATAATTTTGAGGTCCTAAATGTTGTAATGTACTACATCCTAAAGGATCCCTAAATATTAATAATTATCTACTTGGACGTATGCAAGTTATTTTAAAAAAACCATATCATAAGGAAAGTACATATATCAAACAAACGCGAGGGGGACTGAAATGCAAGGTCAAAAATAGGGAACAATTTTCAATTAAATTATTATTATTTTTTTTGTCAATTTGCAAGAAGAATAGTAATTATATGCGAGAAACACGCATATAAACGCTAACAGATGAAAAGATTCTAACCTTGGAATACAAGTCTAAATGCGCTACAGGTAATTTCTCCCTCCTACGTTCCATTATGTGAAAAACAGTAATTACTTGACTTTCAACATTCACCGCTCGTTATGGAAAGTGGTCCATTGTTCTACCCGTGACTTCGCGTACACATCTTTCACACACATCCCCTCTATATAAGAGTCTGTGATGGAAGAAAGTGATAATAAAGTCGTTCTGATAATATATAGCAGTACGTATAAAATATATATAGATAGATATTTTTAATCATACAAGCAGGACAACAACTGAAGGAAGTGATGATTACATTTTGTGCATGCAATTATATAAATAATAAAAGGGTATATAAATCTTTTTTCCACATTTACATTTTTACTAATATGGCTATATTTATAAATTTTAAAAAAAATAAAACGTTCTAATTTCTAATGCATATATGGCATCCACGATCTAATTATTCTACGTGAAGTTATTTTAATTGAAACTTGACACCACCACATGGCCTCCCTTGTCTCATTGCCAAAGAAAGAGATACAAGCTCTTTCATTCAGGAGTACCGTGACTTGCCTCTTTCATGTTATATGGAATCACGAGATGAGATTGAGAGTGATACGAATATTGTTGATGCGATTGAGTATGAGTACTTAATACTCTTCTGGTTCTTAATATAAAACCTATGTACTAATTTGATTAGATTAAGAAAGTTAGTTGACATTAAATGTATTTTTTAAAATACCCTAGTCATTTTTCTTAATTCCCTCTTTCCACCTCCTTCTTGATTATTGTTGAGAGAGCATCAATAAGGTTAAATTAGGAAAAGATTGATAAAAAAAAAAAAATATGTCTTATATTTAGGATCAAGATGAAGTCCCAAAATAGGTACTATATTAAAGACAGGGGTGAGTATTAATGCCTAGAAAAATACTAATTTTTGGTGCTAGTAAGGCTTTAATTTTGAAAATAGCCAGTTAAAAAAAAAAAAAAATTGATCAGTAAGGCCCAGATCGGTGGGTTTGGGGAGCTCATCAATTTTTTTAGAGCAAGGTATAAAAACGAAGGTTTAATCTGAACCCCACACACGTCCATATACGCATTGCATGCATTTTGAGTTGCGCGATTTGATCTCACGAACTGTGCAATTTGCGTAGCATGATTATGTCACCTACAATTAAATAAATTTAAAATCGTAAAATTCATCTCGTAGATTTTCAGTTATCTCACCAAATAAAACCCCTCCATAGGGAAATTGATCCATAATTGAGATCTCTTTATTCTTATTTGTTGATATTTTTTTAGCCACGATTTTTTAGATTATACTATTATCTCATATCAGGTAGGGGACCGATTTGGCCAAGCAGACAAAAAGAAAATATGGATACAGTTAAAGAAATTAAAAAAATTATTTATTCTCTTAAACCAATTTATATTATATAATAGGTTTTCAATTGCCTCGCCAAATTTAAGTCTATCAAAAACTAATTATGATTAACTAACTTCAGTTTTCTAGTTTTGAAAAAAAAAAATTAATTAAACTATTTCAATGTGTGATTTAGAATATCAAACATGTTAGGAATTTTTAATAATTTAATTCAAACCAGATTTTAATTATTTAAAATAGTTAGTGTTACCCAGCTGATAACATTTATCTTCGTAATAACATTTTTAAACAATTATCTCACCAAATAAAAAATTGCAATTAGCAAGTCGATGCTTATGCTTTTTAAAATTAATTCACCCTGACAATCTATATAAGAACCAAGTCTTCTAATTGAAATTGCTGAAAAAGAAGAGCAGGTCTTTTTATATTTTTTTTTTCCATAAAAAATGTTCCTAAAGATGTCATGAAGGAAATCATGTTGAAACTGCCAGTAATTTTAAGCTATTTTACTAATATAATACTCCATCAAATGATTTACAAGGAACATTCATTTTTTCTGAAGTGTCTTATAATAATAAACAAATGGAGTAAGTGCAAATTAGAAGAATGAGGGCATCTAAATGTGAATATTTTATCCCTATCTTTAGTAACATAATGAAATTAAGAATTTGACAAGGCCTTTCATTCTCAGAATTATCTTGCTCTGACACGTGTGTCATATAGGACCACTATCAAATTTCAGCATTACCTGTCTCCAAGTAAATTTTTAGTCATTGCAGACAATTTATTTAAATTTCTTATAATGATATTAAGTGAGGAAAATTATATTAAAGCAGGGGCAGGAAAGCATGTCAATATTTCATCAAATGTTGGAATATGGGTTAGAATTTATGAGAGCATTACTAGTAAATTTTTGTTTCCAAATTAATTTTTAATCATTATTAGACAATTTAGTTACGTATGATATTAACCGAGGAAATGTGAGATTGACTACCACTCTCTACTCTTCCTGTTCTCTTCCCCTCCACTATTTATCTCAGCTTTTATATTGAAAATTGGGTGGTTCAAATTTAATATTTAATAAAATTCACATATTATTTTTTACTCTTCCAACAAGTGCTAAAATACGCTTCCCAAGATTAAAAGTTGTGCTCTCTTCCTTGCAGGGAGAGGTCGCTTATCACTTCAATCAACAACTTGTTGGTTATCCTTTATCTGTTATTTGTTAATATGCAACAGCTCTCACTTATTTCTCGTTGTACTCAAGCCATACAGTGCATTACTTCTAGGGAATGACCTACCATTAGCACAATTTCTTCATTGATTCATGTTTATAAATATTCAACAGGGTTTTATGTTGGTTGTCGAAGGTCTAACGCAACTCTCCTCCTTTATTTAGGCTTGGGAATAGCTATAAACATATATAAGTGAAGTTTGAATGATAGAAAATGATAACTATAACGAATTTAACATGTGATACAAGAAAAAATAAATAAATGATTGAGTAACATGGTTGAATTCAATATCAAGAGTAAATATGCACTGCACATGTAAAATGGCATATATTTATGATGTCGTACTATTACTATGTGGTGTATTGAAATATAGTTGATTTCCATACCTTCACTCTAGACAAAGCCAAATATGAATCCTTATATAATACATTAATTATCCATGGCAATAGTCCCTAGCATCATATATGAACTTTTTTTAAAAAAAAGTTAGCTCACATTGAAAAGGGATGCTTTTTAAGTACTTTAAAAACTATTTTCATTTCAAAATATTGCTATATATATACATGGATAAAAATTACGTGAAGTTCAATTCTAAAAATTGCATCTTGATTTTTTATTCTTAAATATGAAAATAAAAGTAATATAAAACTCAAAAAAATTGAATTTATAACTATAAAAAATATTATTAAAATTTAATTTTATATGTGAAAAAATAAATTAATATTGTTTAAGCATATAAAAATAAATGTTAGAAGCAAATGAAATAAGTCCAAAGAAAATTATGTTAATTAAGTTTTAGTATTCCAATAGTAACAATTTTGAGGGTAAATCTTCTCATTCTGCTCCCTAAAAATGTTACCCCGTGCAAAATTATATTATTTTAATGGTTGTTTCTTCTATACACAAAGATGTTAAAGAGTTCTTCCTTTTTTACACGTAGATGTGAGTCTTAGGTTGGATATATATACTTTTTTTTTATGAAATGATATATATACTTTTGAACATAGGGGTTGATGGCATGATTTTGTTCGTTATTGGTATTTACAGAATGACATAAATATCCCCTTAAATTCAATACTAAAGTTAACAAAACTTGTTCTCTCTCTTTTTTTTTTTTTTTGGCCAACATTAACTAAACTTGTTCAGCCTTAGTCAACTGCTTTTTTCACCCCAAACTCTAAGTTTTATTGGGTAATAAACTAAAGGGTAAAGGTGCAATTTTAACAATAATGTTTTAGGCCAGGAGCAGCTAGCCCCATTAAGTTTCCATTGATGCTAAAATACACATAAAATTTGAAAAGTGGGGCAATTTGACCACACCCCTTAACTCTATTAACGTTGATCAAGCTTGGAAAGGAGAGAGAAAAATGTTTGACTTGAAGTGGTGACATGGCAGTATTTTAATTGCTGACATGGAATGATAAAAAAGCGAAAAGAAAAGAAAAGAATTGTTTGACCAGGTTTAATAGTTCACCATGGAAACAATAGTTCACTGTGGATATAGAAGAATGAGAAGGCAAAACAAATGACACTCAAACTAAAAGCTTTGGCGAGAAAGCACATTAGAGATCATAGTTGAGAAGCTTTGAGATGCGCAAGGGTTTCGGAGTGCCAAACTTAGAGGGGAAAATTGAGGTCAAAAGCGAGAAAGGGAGAAAGCTTCTGTATCTTCCTGTCTTAGAAGACGCCGCCGCCGCCATCAACCTTGCTCCTGCTTCTTCCTGACGGGTTCTCCTTTATTTACAACAGTGCCGTCATCTCTTCCCTCCCTTCGCCTTTGGAAGCCTCTTGAAAGTCGTTTTGAAGACTTTGCGTCATTGCACGTCTGACGGGTTCTTCTTTGCTTCTTCTTCTCTACGTCACTGCATCTCTCGGCCTCTTGGTCACTGCAGGTCGAGTCTTGCATGGAGAAGGTGGTCATGGAGTAATCTTACTCTCACCTACCAAGTTTGAAAAAATTAAATTGATTCAGATGGGTCCAAAGATTTCACCGAGCTTTCGACTCTTGCTTTATAGGTTCGACATATTGCATCTTTAATTGGGCTTGTTTTATGGATGATGCTGACGTGTTATGTTCTAGGGAAGACAAGTTGACAATTGTACACCACGTGAGACGCACTTAACAGACGTTTTCTCATATTTTACCGGTGTGGTAAAATTGCCCCACTTCTTAAAGTTTATGTGCATTTCAGCACCATTAGAAATTTAATGGTGCCAGTTGTTCATGACCTCAAACATTGTATCTAAAATTGCACCTTTTCCCTAAATTAAAATACTCATATACACACAAAAGGCCAAAACAGGTTCATGTGGAGAAATGGCAGGATACTTAGCTTCATAGACTTAAAATGAGCATCCCCATGTGATTGCTAGCTTTCAGCTTCTATTTATGTTGTAAGATGTAACCATTTTTTTCTCCTTTTCCAGTATAACATACTACTTCAAAGAACCATATATATGCATGGTTGGTCCATTCTCCCACCCATAATTAAGTCATTTTTTCGTTTCTATTGGTTGATGGGGATTATGATCTTATTTTATTTTACACCTATTAGTGATTCATATTTGTCAGAAAATAGAGCAAAAGTAATATAACCAATTCAAGGAATTATGAGTGAATGGAACGAGAAAGGGAGGGGACAGAAGACAATGAGTAGCAGGTAAAGTTTCAAAAATTTATGAAGTTCATAATTGATAAATATATATTTTTAATTAAATAGATATAGATTTTAGGACATAATTGATTAAATTTATTAACATTTTATATCTATTTAATTATCTTCTATATATTTTCTATCTTTTAATTAAGTTCCGGATAAGAAGAAATCTTAATATAAAATCTATTTATATCCTATTTTATTTTACAGGAGATATCATGTGATCTAATAGAAGAGACAACATCAAATAAAAAGAAACAATTTATCACATTATATATACATATATATAATTGATGACAACTCTACTTGACATACTTACCTCAAGTTATCATCTTTTAATTTTCATGGGACCACCGTGCTTTTCAATTCAATATATATATATATATATATTAAAGCAAAAAAAAAAAAAAAGTTAGATCAGAAATAAAGAGATAGATATCAGATCGTGGACCCGCGATTAAAGAATTAAAAAGGATTGAATAACTGGCGGAAGATATACGTGGCGAGAGGAAACAAAATACCGAAAGTTATAAATAAGAGGAGTAGCGATGTTTTTGGAGAATTGAACGGCAATAACAGCGGAGCTCAAGTGGAGATCAAAAGAAAAAGAACGGAGAATAGGAAGCAGCAGTAGGAAACTTCTTAGCCTCTTTCCACCTATGACAGCAGCGAAGAATTGAGGGAGTCTTCGATAATCTTGCTTGCTTTCTTACTATTTTTTTATTTTTTGAATCTGAATTTCTTTATTTAATTATGGATTTTATTTTACTTATGAGTGGTTAATTTTCTTTTTAGACCTAGGGAAACGATGAACTCACTAGTGAACTAAATGTTATTTTCATAATTTATTAGTTATGATTTATGTTAATTTTAGTTACCTAATCTTGTTTTGATATGTCTATTTGATGATTGGCCAACATTAAATGTGAATTTGAGTATTAGGATTTATATTGATGAAGGGAATTTTAATTAAGCTCTGAGATTAAGTAATATGGGATTAGATTACGATTTAATTTACAATTAGGATAAACATATACCTCATAGCTCCATATAATTGTTGAAGAGTATGTTTGAATTATCTTGCCTCTTGTGTAATTAGGTTAGACATAATAGTTATACTTAAAAGAGGGTTGTGAGTGGACCGACAGGCACTATAACTGTTTATACTCGAGATTAACAAAATTAACATTTGAGATTAACTAATTAAATGGATTTAAGATTTGGGGTGCTAGTGAGGGATTAGTGACTCTAGGTTGTGTTTGATATTGATAGTTTTTGTTAATTAATTTCCTTTCAATTTACTCATAACTAGATTCATTTAACTTAAAAGAAATTGAGATTTTAATACCTCAAAATTAATTGATTAATTGCTCGTGGGACAATACTCTACTTATCACTTTATTACTTGGCACGACCCGTATACTTGCGGAGCGCATCAAGTTTTTGGCGCCCTTGTTGGGAAATCTAGGCAATTATTTTTAGTATTAGAGGACCTTTAGTGTTTTAAGCTTAACCATTTTTTCTTTCTTTTTCTATTTCTTTTTAAGGTTTAAACTCGATCTTTCACTACAAAAAAACACCTAATTTCCGACGGAATTTACGACAGAATTTTTTCCGATGGAATTTTTAGTGGAAAATTTAGCCATAGAATTTCTGATGGAATTTTTTCCGTGGCAATTTCCAACGGAAATTTCCGTCACAAAGTTTTCTGACGGAATTTCCGACAGAAATTTCCATCGCAAAGTTTTCCGATGGAACTCCGACTAAAAATTCATTCGGAATTTGTCTTTGCAAATTTTCCGATGGAATTTTTTTCTTGGCAAATTCGTACGGAAATTTCGATGGAAATTTCCGTTTTTAAAGTTTTCCGATAGAATTTTCGACTGAAAATTCCAACGGAATTTCCGATAGAAATTCCCGTCGCAATTTGCTACGGAAAATTCCGTCGGAAAAATAAAAAATTATTAATTTGTTAAAAAATAATATTTATAAAATTAAAATATTAATTATTAAATAATTGTATTTAAATTTAATTATTAAAATTATATTATTATTTATCAATATATATATTATTAATATTATATTTATAATTTTATATTAAAAATAATATTTATAATATTAAATTATTTTTTATTAAATAATTTTAGTTAAAAATTTATTTAATTTAAATATAGAAATATTTTTTTCGTTTTTATTAAGTTTTTCATTATTTTTAATAATATTATATTTAATTAATAATTAATTATATGTATGTATGTATATATATATGATAATATTATATATATAATAATATGTAATATTATAACACATGTTCATTTCGGCGCAACTGGCAAAGATTCAGGTGCAAAGGCGTCTGCACCCTGAGGTCGCGGGTTCGAATGGGAGGAGAGGCATTTGGAAGAATTATGAGGAGGCGACACGTGGCAGCTAGGGAAGGGGACACTTGGCAGCTAGGGAGAGGGACACGTGGAGCTCTGAGGAGCAAACACGTGGCATTTGTAAATTAAAAAAATTAAAATAATTTTTGATTTTTTTAAAAAATAATATTTTATTTTTTTAAAAAAAATTGCGACGGAAATGAATTCCGTCGGAAATTTGCAACAGAATTGGATTCCGACGGAAAATTCCGGCAGAATTTGTGACGGAACAGATTCTGTCAGAAATTTCTGACGGAATTGAAATTCCGTTACAAATTTTTTTGTGACGCTATTATTGCCGACGGAACCCATTCCGTCAGAAACGCGTTCCCTCGGAAATTCTATCGCAAATGCTGATTCTGTTGTAAATTCCATAGGAAATGAGGTGTTTTTTGGTAGTGTTTGTCTCTTTGTCTTTGTAGTGCTTTACATTATATGTCAGGGACAACAACAAAAAAATCTAAGAAGATAAAGAAGATTAGCAAATTGTTAGAGACAACACCACCTCATCAGCATTCAAATCACGAGGAGGAATAAACCATAAGCAAAGAGATGGCTAAGGATGAGAATGATACATTGGGTGTCAATGATTTTCTAGGAAGACAATCTCGAGGTTATCAGTCCGGAATACATGTACCTACGTTTCAAGCCAACAATTTTTAAATCAAGCAAGAAAAGCTAAAGATGCTTGAACTACAAGGTCAATATGCAGGAAACAACACAGAAGATCCAAGCAGAATATAACTACAAGGTCAATATGCAGGAAACAACACATTGGGTGTCAATGCTTGATGTTTGTGACTGTTTCAAGCAGAATGGAGTTCCTAGTGATGTGATCCACCTTCGGCTCTTTCCATACTCTCTACAAGGAAAAGCCAAAGAATGGCTCAATGGTTTAGAAGAGGGCAGCATAACCTCTTGGGAGATATTGGAGGAAAAATTTAGATCAAGATTCTTTCCACACAACAAGATGGTAGATGCAAGAGCTGCTCTTACTAACTTCTGTCAACAGTTCGGTGAACATTTGTATGAAGTTAGTGAGAGATTTAAGTTGCTTGTCAGGTAGAATCCAGGTCATAATCCAGAAAAATGGGTATTGCTGATTTGACACAACCTTAGTCGAATCAGGGTCAAATTACAAATTACCACGAATTAAATGTAATATAGTGCAAATAACTCAGGATCGTTCTCTTATCAAGGAGTCATTTATTTTGATTTCCCTAAGTAAAACTAAGTGCTACAAACATGGTTAGAGAAAGGGGTTTTTGAAATTGGTTTTCTAGAAATTAAAATTTATGAAAATAAAGCTAATTCTAATATTTTTGGTATTTTGGGAAAAAGATAAAGAAACGATTTGGATTATAAAGGCGTTATATAATAGAATGAATCTTGGTGACAACTTTGGTGTTTTCCTACCTTCTTTAAAATATTTTGGGAGTTATTTTTACATCAAGAAAAATTAAGAACCCTAAGCAATCGCATTAGGTCCAATCAACCTAATTAATGACTAATCCTACAATCGCATTCATAGTCATCTCTCAGATTAATTGTTAAAAACCCACTTGATGTGTATTGAAAATTTTCTTAATGCACTTGCTTCCTATGAATTGAATGCACAATCGCGACATTCAAATTAAATTAAATCCATCACACAATCTAGATATCACATAAAATGCATAACTTCATTAATCCAATAGCAAAATAAGTCCAATAAAATTGAAATGCACCAATACCAAATTCAACACAAGATAATCCATCATAAACAAATTATCACTCATCTAAGTCTCAAAAAACGCATATATCAATGCGAAATTAATCCACACAAACATAATGTATAAATTGAGCCAATAGAAATTATTGAACTCCCATTTATAAAAGCTCTAGCCACCTCTTCTACCACCAAGACTCGATGAAATCTCGACACACACAGCCACTGTCATCTCTAGAATCGGATAACCAATAAAATTACCATGGAGGCCAATGTAATTGTCGAATTAATGAGGAATGGAGAGAGAGATGTGGGTTCTTAAAATGGAACTGAGCTAGGGCAAATGGAAGTAGACAGAATTAGAGGAACAATATGGAAGAAGAGTGAGGCCGATAGAGTGTGGAGTTGAGAAATATAGAGATGGCGTGGTAAGTGAGAAAGGCGAGAGAGTTTGACGTTGAAAGAGGGAGATATGATGAATGAAGGTGGAAATGGAAGTGGGTGGTGTGGAGACAAGATCAATGATAGTGATGGTGGACTGGTTGTGTAATGGTGAAGCTCAGCTGTAGTGAGTGAGGGATGGTGAAGGTAATGGTATGGTGAAGAAGAAATCGAGTGAAAGAGAGAAAGGGAAAGCAGAGCTTTCGACGTTGCAAAACAGAGCTTACCAAAATCTGGGTTGTTCCGTCGGAATCTGGAATTATAATGAAGGTCACCGGTAATCTCAAAGAAGGCCGACGAAGGGGAGAGGAAGAGATGAACAAACGGTGGTGGTGATGATCGACTTCAACTTCTGAAACTCACGATGCTACTTCTCTGTGTCCAGAAGCTCTCTTCCTCCATGGCCGTCTTCTCTCATCCTAGCTCTGACCTCCACCAACGATGGAGGTGTTGGAATCCGACGGAGAAGGAGGAATGGTGAAGGTAGAAATCCAAATCTCAGCTCACCCCCTCTCTGTGACGCCCTGCTCTCCCAGATCACCCTCTCCATTTCTTTCAGCCCCCTTTCCACTTCGTATCAGGTCTGGGCTTCACTCCTCTTGGCTCCTCAACTGCCAGGTTCAATCAATAGCCCAAATTCTCTGGTCAAACGACTTGCATTTTGGTTTTGGGCTCCCTCTGTTTCAGGCTTTCAGCTGCCAATTTGAACATTAGCCTAATTTCCTCAAAATAATTAATTTGAACCTTCAAAATCCTCAATTTCTTCTTTAACACCTACAATGTAAAATTAAGCACATGGTAACATTAAAAGTTAAAGGGACAATTGTATAAAAATAATTAATAAATTGTAACCATTTTACCCCTAATTACAATTAATTCAAAACAATTGTTCCCAACTAAAATTAGTGCTTAATCACGCAATAATATCCAGGAAAATGCATCAAAATCCCAATTTAATTATTAAAAATCATATACAAATATGGTTCAATCAATTCCCCCACACTTAGACCTTTGTACTCCTGAACAAAGGCAATTAAACATAATTTTCTAATTTCCTATCATTAATACAATTGAAATTTGAACAATTTCATAATTGAAAGCAATGGATCTATTAATCAAGTTTCTCAAGCCATAATTAGTCTTAGTCAAGCAATGCAAAGAAATTAGCTAACTACACAATTCAAAATATTATAATAGAGCACAAGATTACTCTCAAAGTATTAGTGTTTAACTTAGTTCACCTTATTGGGATAATTTCACTCTAGCTCACTTAATCAACACCATACCATAGGCTTGTAATAACTCTAACATCTCCACTACTAATAGCAATAAATGTAATGAATCAAAAGGGCTTTAAGGCTTGAAATGATGGATGAAGGCTAAATGGAATGAATTAATTAGAGTAAGGAAATAGTTGACATGCAAGTCAAAGTTAAATAGCAAGTTCATAGCAACTAAATAGCTTGACCTCTTGCCAATCTTTTTCTAGTTCAAGAACCAATGCGTTCTTTGTATTTCTTTTGTTTTTCTTTCTTTATTCACATCACTTTTCTATTTTTTTTAATACTTTCTCTCTTTTTTATTTTTTTTTTCAATTCAATTCTTTTCCTTTTCTTTTCTCTTCTAATTATTTTTTTCCCTCTCTTTTTTTCAAACTAACATACACTTTCTTACTTACTTTCTTTTTCTTTCTTTTCTATATACATGGCATTTCAATATATACATTGTTTAACTTTCTATTGGCAAATCACTTTGATTTTAAAATACCATGAACATTTTGAGTAAATGACATGCATACCACATAGGAATGGCTCAAAGGGGTAAGCAAAGGGTAGATGAATGGGGTAAATGAATAGGGTAGATGAATGAGGCTTTGTGTTTGGGTGAAAGGATTTAAAATTGAATGCCTCTTTCATTTCCATCACACTGAGGCAAATGTTGTTTGAAAAAGAGTGGAAACAAGTTCTAGAAGGTGAAAGACTAAGTGAACATGCATACATGGAAAGAATTTAAGGCTCAAATAACCTTTCAACAAGGTTTCTCTCAAATGCTCACTCCAATACAATAAATTGCATAGCAAACTAACCACAACACATTTATTTAACCATTCCAAGTGCTAACTTTACTAAAAACAATCAATCAAAACATTGCAATCAATTAACAAAAATGCTTAGCTCCCAAAAACATTAATGATGTGGAAACTTTCTTTTCTCAAAACAAGAAGTAAGCAAGGATCTTAATTGTGGGTTTATTTCTCTTCCCATTCACTTGAAAAGCAAAACATGGTTTTGAAAAGTTGCCAAAATACTAGATCACATGAAAGCTCAAAGAATTTCTCACAAATCACATTTCTAAAGTGGTAAATGTGACCCTTTACCACTTAGGACATGCATCAAAGCAAGTCATTCTTGAAAAATTTTCTAGTTTAAGGCATTTCTCATTTAAAACAACCAGTGGGATTCAAAATGTATTTCCCTCCCCCACACTTGATTAAGACATTGTCCTCAATGTGGAAAACAGCTATATTATTCTAACTTGTTCCTTAGTGACATGGGAATTTGTGAAGTCCAATTGCAATTGGAGCACAAAATGTCAACATCACATAAAGAGGGAGAAAGAGAAATAAGTCAAAATAACAGAGAAAATCAAGATGAAGAGGCACAATGGTGATTAAGTGTGATAGTGGCAAAAAAGGCAAAGCATACAAAGGGGGTTATTATTCTAATTACTAAGCTACACTACTTCTACCTTTCTACTGGAATGCCCTTCCCCCACACTTATCTCAAACAATCAGTCAAGCATATATAACCACCAATCCAGTAATACTAAAAGTAAAAGATAGTGAAAGGAGAAAAGGCAATCTGACCTCAAGGTATGCTTTGATGATTCACAAAGCAAGTGAAATCATGTGAGAAATGCAAAAATGAAAATGCAAAAGCAAAGAAAATCAAGATATTTAGTTGGTTTTCTAAAAAATTTTGATGCAAGACACTCTACAAACCTAGACTAATTATGAAAAAAATGAAAGAAAACCTAATAGGATCACAAAAGCAAACCCCCGTCAATCTAAACCAATTGACACTTAGTAAACCAAAGGAGCCAAAATTAACTCCTCGGCAACAGCGCCATTGATTTGATACAACCTTAGTCGCCTCGGGGTCAAATCACAAATTACCATGAATTCAATGCAATATAGTGCAAACAACTCGAGATCGTTCTCTTATCAAGGAGCCATTTATTTTGATTTCCCTAAGTAAAACTAAGTGCTAAAAACATGGTTAGAGAAAGGGGTTTTTGAAATTGGTTTTCAAGAAATTAAAATTTATGAAAATAAAGCTAATTCTAATATTTTTGGTATTTTGGGAAAAAGATAAAGAAACGATTTAGATTAAAAAGGGATTATATAATAGAATGAACCTTGGTGGCAAATTTGGTGGTTTTCCTAGCTTCTTTAAAATATTTTGGGAGTTATTTTTACATCAAGTCAAATCAAGAACCCTAAGCAATCACATTAGGTCCAATTACCTAAATAATGACTAATCCTACAATCTCATTCATAGTCATCTCTTAGATTAATTGTTAAAAACCCATTTGATGTGTGTTAAACAATTTTTTAATGCACTTGCATCCTCTGAATTGAAAGCACAATCGCGACATTCAAATTAAATTAAATCCATCACACAATCTAGATATCACATAGAATGTATAACTCCATTAATCCAATAGGAGAATAAGTCCAATAAAATTCAAATGCACCAATACCAAATTCAACACAAGATAATCCATCATAGACAAATTATCACTCATCTAAGTCTCAAAATACACATATATCAATGCAAAATTAATCCACACAGACATAATGTATAAATTGAGCTAATGGAAATTATTGAACTCCCCTTTATAGCACTTAAAAGCTCTAGCCACCTCCTCTACCACCAAGGCTCAATGAAATCTAGCCACAAACAGCCACTGTCATCTCCAGAATCGGATACCCAACTAAAATTACCATGGTAGCCAATGTAATTGTCGAAATAATGAGGAATTGAGAGAGTAATGTGGGTTCTTAAAATGGAACTGAGCTAGAGCAAATAGAAGTAGATAGAAATAGAGAAACAATATGGAAGAGGAGTGAGGCTAATGGAGTGTGGAGTTGAGAAATATAGAGATGGCGTGGTAAGTGAGAAAGGCAAGAGAGTTTGATGCTGAAAGAAAGAGATATGGTGAATGAAGTTGGAAATGGAAGTTGTTGGTGTGGAGATGGGATCAATGATAGTGATGGTGGACTAGTTGTGTAATGGTGAAGCTCAGCTATAGTAAATGAGGGATGGTGAAGGTAATGGTGTAACCCCCTACCTTAATAGCCAAATTTATAGTTTGAGAATGCGTCATTAAGTTGAAATAGAGACCAGTGGTTAATTTAAAACTTTTCCAAAACTTGTTTAGTACGGTCTCACATTCACATCTCGAATATATTTGGTCTGTCCAGTTCGGTTTCATTCATACATATCAGAGTGCAACCAAAAATTCCTGACAACGCTCAGGTTTCATTACGTAATAAAGGGTTTACGACGATTAGTTTCCCATATAGGGGATTACACAACACTATTCAATATATACAACATGTGCAACTAATCCCCAACAAAATATGACAACCAACTACCAAAATTAAAACTCCTAGCTAGGAGCTCTAACCGCCCTTTGTCACTTGCTTTTCCTTTGAACCGCTTGCCCTTGCTGTAGGTTAGTCATTGGAAAGAATGAGATTCAAAAGAATCTCAGTAGTAACAATTCACTTATAACATGTACAATCACAAAGCATGTAAGCAAATCACAACAACAACAACAACACAACGGCATTTCTGCAACAGCTTTCGCTGCATTCACAACGGCATATTTCACAACAGCATGTTTCACAACAGCACAACAACAATATTTCACAACGGCAATGTTACATCACGGCATATTCAATGAAATGACATACATGCAAGGCATCATACACATAATAAGAGAAAGAGTCACTACCTTGTTCTTTCCGCTCGTGCACTGGCACTGGTTTATCACGTGCAGGGCAAATGTCAAATCCTATAATTAGAATTACGGGCGATAGGTTATTACTTAATCCAATTCTTTAATTCAAATACTCAAGTTGGTTATCATTAGAGGCATTTAATCAAATCAACTAAGGAGTTAAAGTGGTCAATTAACCTAAAAGACCAATTACTAACCTCAAAATTCAACAATACTACATTATGCCATTACATCTTCAATTTTCGCATAAAAGACCAAATCTGCCAGAATTTTCTCCAGACTTTGAAAAATCATAACTAATTCTACAAAAATTGAAATGAGGTGATCCCAAGTCCTATGGAAAGCTATTGAAGTCCTCTTCATAGGAAAAATATGAATCATTACTGGAAATCACCACACAATTCCAGAATTACACAAAATCCCACACTGCTCCAGAATTAAGTCCAGTTTCGACATCAAACTTTGGGCAACCAGAACTCACAGCTCAAAAAACGAAATGACACAAATTATATGTCCATTTTGAAGCTTGGAATGTGAACTTTAATACTGGAAAGTTTCACAATTTTTAGAGATCATTTGGTTATCCAAAAACACCACACAAGTAGAGTACCTCGCAGGAATTCTGTTCAGGCTGAAAATCCAGATTTTCATTTTGAGTTTCAATGACCCAAAATTCACAACCCAAGGCTATTCCCACATAATTTTTCGTGTAGAACACAATGGTAACATCAAAATTAACAAATTCCCACTCGTTCTCCATGTCCTGTTTTGGCAGAAAAATCAAAATAAATTCCAATAATTATCAACTTCCAATTTCAGCATCAAACTTATGTCACATGGTTTCCAATCATCATAAACCACCAATAACACAACCAAAACATCATGAATTACCCAAACCCTTGTTTGACCAAAATCAGGGAAGATTTACACATGCCAAAATACTCATCCAACCAACACAACCAATAGCTCAAATTGATGCTAATACTCACCTCTTGCTTCTCCTTAAGTTCTTTCTTTGATTCTTCAGCTTTTGTTCTTGCAAGGTGGCTGAAAACTCCTCTTCTTCAAAAACAAAAACCATAGAAATGAAGCTAAGGAAGAGAGGAACAAGTTTCATGAAGGACTCTTGAGCCATAGATGAGGTTAAGGAGGTGAAAATCAAGATTAAAGTCTTACCTTCACTTGCTCCTTCTTGCTCTCTCGGGTTGCACTGCTGAACCGACTTAGAGAATGAGAGAGAGAGTGAATAAATGATCAGATTTTCTTTTCCCTTATCACTTAAAGAGCTGACCGAAATATGGGACTTGAAAGGGATAAATGATTTGTCAAAAATATCACACTTCCACCTCCTCAAAATAATATATTCTAATAGCCTTAACATGTGCCAACAAATTGATATCATCATCTTTCTCTTTCCTTCTTGATGACATAGCCGAAATAATTGACTTGAGGGGAGGGAATTTATTGATTAAATGCTTACTCTATCTCTCTTAGCATTTCCTTGACCGAAATGAAGAAGAGAAAAAGTGATAAAAGACTTAGCATGAGATTGTTGACCAAGTGCTCATCTTTTATAACTTGGTCA
Source organism: Inga laurina (assembly GCA_963855925.1). Classification (NCBI taxonomy): domain Eukaryota; kingdom Viridiplantae; phylum Streptophyta; class Magnoliopsida; order Fabales; family Fabaceae; genus Inga; species Inga laurina. The sequence continues at coordinate 35,746,882 of OY979704.1, forward strand.
TATGTTTGTTTCCATATGTCATATTTAATAGTCAATAGGTATTTTTTTTCTCTTGGTTTTCCCTTGTCATACGTGAATCATGGCCTTTTGAAGAAGAAGATGATCTTGTAAAATATCATCTTGCAATATGATATTTAGTTGCCAATTTTGCATGTGAAATTCAACTAAAGTTATAACAAAATTTCTAGAGGTAATTTTGTCATTAATCCCATCATCTATTTTGTACATTTAGCCCTTAAGTACATTTTGGGATATTACAAATGGTATGGTGAAGAAGAAATTGAGTAAAAGAGAGAAAGGGGAAGCGAAGCTTCCGATGGTGCAAAACAGTGCTCACTGAAATCTGGGTTGTTCCACCAGAATCTGGAATTATAATGAAGGTTGCCGGTAATCTCAGAGAAGGCCGACGAAGAGGGGAGGAAGAGATGAACAGACGGTGGTGGTGATGATTGACTTCAGCTTCTGAAACTCATGGTACTGTTTCTCTATGTTCAGAAGCTCTCTTCCTCCATGGCCGTCTTCTCTCTTCTCAGCTCTGAGCTTCACCTGCGATAGAGGTTTTGGAATCTGATGGAGAAGGAGGAATGGTGAAGGTAGAAATCCAAATCTCAGCTTACCCCCTCTCTGCAGCACCTTGCTCTCCCAGATCTGCCTCTCCATTTCTTTCAACCCCTTTTCTACTTTGTATCAGGTCTGGGCTTCACTCCTCTTGGGTCCTCAGCTGCCAGGTTCAATCACATTACTACAGAATTAGGATATAACCACCCAAAAGGACGTCCCAAATTTAAAATTGGGTGGTTAAAAAGGCAGGCGGTGGCAATTTCATAATTATTTGTATGTAGGGAAACCTTTAGGCGTCCCAAATTTGAATTTGGGACGCCTAAAGTTCTTCCAGGCGCCAAATATAAATTTTGTAAATTTTTTTAGCGCCAGGAGCTGGGTTTAGACATCCCAAAAATTTGGGACGCCTAAACCAAAACTTTAGGCGTCCCAAATCCATCTGGGTTTAGGAGTCCCAAGTGGATTTGGGACGCCTAAACCAAGACTTTAGGCGTCCCAAATCCACTTGGGACCCCTAAAGTTAGACTTTAGGCATCCCAAATGCCAAGGCGTCCCTGCGCATGTCAGACAAGTGTCTCACATGCGTCTTCTCCATCTTCACTCCCATTCCCTCCTTTTTTGACCAAAGTGCCTTTACTCTTCTTCCTCCTCCCTCCTTGCTTGTCTCCGTCGACCACACTCTTTCTTTCTTCAACTTCTCCCTTCTGCAACTTCACCTCCTCCACATTATGGGTTTTTGCTCTCCTCCACCTCCTTCCTTCCATTGTCGTCCACACCTCTACACCACTGTGGTTCTTTGCTTTCTCCACCTCCGATGTACCTCCCCACCGTGCTTCTCACCACCTCTCCAGCATACATAACAGTGGCGCCCCCTTCATCAGGTTAGTTTACTTTCTTCTTTTTTTTGTAACAGAATGGTTTATTTTCTTTTTGAAATATAAATTTACTTGAATAAATTAAAGAAGTATCGCACACCTGTAAAGGAGGATATACAACATTACAAGTTGAATATAAGCAAAATAGTCAAGTGAAACACAAATCTATTTAAAATCAATCATAGGTGGTAACATGTGTTAAGCTAGAGGGTCTAAACTACCAAAAAGGGGCTTTGTAAAAGCCGCTGTTTTAAGAAAAATGTTTGTTACATATTTATAGTGCAAAGGGTTTGGGATATTATATGGTAAAGAGCTTCACAATTTAAAATTTCTAAGTCTAGATTATAGCATTTAGAAAAAAAAAATTATTGATAATTTTTTATGTGGTAATCTTATTGATAATTTCTTTATGCCAATATTTGACATCTATTCCCTAAATATTTAGGCACTGAAAGATCAAAATGAGCTAAAAATTGGATGTAGCACAGTTGAAAGATGGGAAAATCAAAGTTCTCTTGTGTATCTCCTTTCCCTCTTTCCAAATTAATAGGAAAAGGGTAACAATGCCAAGGGAGAGAAAAATGAGGGAATTATGATTTAAATATTATGTCATGTCAGCTGAAATGGTAATAAAATTCATTATTTTATAGTTAGAAATTCATTACCTTATTAAAGAAGATTGTTTGAAACACTTCCATATAAATAATGATCTCACAATCAATTTTAGCAAATCCTTTTTTTTTTTTGTTTTAGAGGCTTGAATATGTCAATCCCATCTCAAAACTCTAAAATCACAAATTCCCACCCCCTGCCAAAAATAAAAATGAAGACAAGAAACTACAACTTAATTGTCAAAATTTCCAGCCATGTTTTGCATGTTTTGCATAGAACTTAAAATAAGCTACTATTCATGGTTTTAATTATTTTTTTTACATACACAGCCATTCCATGTAATTTAAAGGAAATGTATATATATTATTATAAATAAATGGAGCTTTTGAATGATTTTGATGAAATTAACAACAATTAAACAGATTGGTAAGATTATTAATGTAGTTTCCTTAATATAATAATATAGTAAGTTGTATGATTATTATTTGTGTAGTCGAGAGATAGGGTTGCTTGAAATTTTGGGATGTTTTACTTTTAAGGGGAAATTCTGTCAAAATTTTTGTTGAAAAATGTGAAAAAAGGCAATCCCATCATATGTCGTTAACAATTGTACTAAACGTGTGAATGTTATTGGGAATGACTTAGGTGGTAACAAAATGGATCATAGTTGGATGAATGCTTTGAGAACTAGTGAAGAATATGAGAAATGGGTGGAAGAATTTATTGAATTCGCTAAAAAGAATGCTCCTGCAAAAAATGGGAAGTATTTTTGTCCTTGTGTCAATTGTTTGAATGAGAGTCGACGGGATATTGATGTCATAAAGGATCACCTACTTTGTGATGGAATAAATCTGTGATACAGAAGGTGGATATGGCATGGTGAGGAAGTAACGGATTGTCCGTTGCACAAGAAGGAAGATGTGGATATCATAGATGAAGATAGAATGGAGAAAATGATTTACGATGTTGAGGTAGAATCCTTTGTGCAGTCGCAAGAGTATGACAACCTGCAGAGTGATGCTGAGACACCATTGTACCATGGGAGTAAGTACACGCGGCTGATGGGAACATTACATTTGGTTAACTTAAAGGCAACTTGTGGGTGGATCGATAGTAGTTTCACATTGCTGCTTGAACTATTGTGTGATATGTTTCCAGAGGATAATGTACTTCCAAATCGTATGTATGAAGCTAAGAAAATCCTGTCTACGATGGGTATGGAGTATAAAAAGATACATGCTTGCCCTAATGACTGCGTACTGTACAGAAATGAGTATGGAGGTCTTAGTTAGTGTCCTAAGTGTAAAATTGCACAATAAAAAGTGAAAAAAGATGGTGGTTGTGGCGATGTGACAAGTAAATGGCAACCTTTGAAGGTTATGTGGTATCTTCTAATAATACCACGTTTTAAATGTTTGTTTGCGACTACAACAAAAGCGAAGAAGTTGAGATGGCACTCTGATGAGAGAATATCTTATGGGAAATATCTTCGGTACCCAGCTGACTCTCCACAATGGCCAAAAATAGATGAAATGTTCCCTCAATTTGGCAGCGAGCCGAGAAACCTTCAGCTTGGGCTTGTACAGACGGCATCAATCCGTATGGAACTCTTACTAGCACACATAGTGAGTGGCCGGTTCTCCTTGTAATATACGACTTGCCTCCTTGGCTATGTATAAAACATAAGTATATGATGCTATCTATGATGATTTTTGGACCAAAACAGCCAGGGAATGATATTGATGTCTATTTGGCACCTTTGATTGAGGACATGAAGAAGTTGTGGGAGGAAGGCGTAGATGTGTTTGATGCTATAAGAAAGAGTCTTTCAAGCTATGTGCAATGATTTTCACAACGGTAAACGACTTCCCTGTGTACAAAAACTTGTCAGGGTACAACGTGAAGGGTCATAAAGCATGCCCAATATGTGAAGCAGACACACACTTCCAACAACTAAAGCATGGAAGAAAAACTGTCTACCTTGGCATTAAGAGGTTTCTTTATCGGTTCCACCCGTATTGTAGGCTAAGAAAGCGTTTTAACGGCTTACCGGAGCATGGAATGGCTCCAAAGTCATTAACCGGAGAGGAAGTTTACAGTCGAGTAGAACGTATCAATATCACTTTTGGTAAGAATTAGAGGATTGCGGGTGAGAAGAACATATGGAAGAAGAGATCCATTTTCTTTGATCTTCCATATTGGCATTCTCTTGACGTGAGACACAGTATTTATGTGAAGTATGAGGAGAAGAATGTTTGTGATAGTATTATCAGTACACTTTTACACATACCAGGGAAGACTAAGGATGGGATTAATGCGAGATTAGACCTTATTGATACGGGAATAAGAGAATGGTTACATCCACAACTAAGAGATGATGGTAGGAGGGCATATATGGAGCCAGCATCGCATATACTATCAAAAGCAGAGAAAAGAAGTTTGTGTGGGTGTTTGCATGAAATTAAGGTGCTGTAAGGGTATTCCTCGAATGTGAGAAGATGTGTCTCAATGGACGATTTGAAGTTAGTGGGAATAAAGTTCCAGGATTATCATGTGTTGATGCAACAACTATTACCGGTAGCTATTAGAGGCATAATGAAAGATGAAGTATAGACCACTATAACAAGATTGTGCGTTTTCTTCAATGCTATCTGTAATAAAGTAATTGACACTAAAAAGTTGGATGAAATAGAAAATGAGGGTTACATTATTTTGTCACAACTAGAGATGCATTTTCCTCCTTCTTTTTTGATATAATGGTGCATTTGGGTGTTTGCATGAAGAGGTGTTGAAAGCCCACTTGTATATCCTGAATAATATGGAAGAAGTTCAACCTTACATAGATGAACACAGAAAGACTTTGAAGAACAAGAATCCAAGGAAGAATGACATGTATATTACTATTGAGCAAAACAAGACATTAATGCAGTGGTTCGAGGAAAAGGTTTTGCACGAGACCAGTGTGACTGAGACAATTGAGTGGCTAGCTTGGGGGCCTTCGTTTCAGGTCATTACTTAGACCGGTTATGATATAAATGGCTATTCTTTCTATACAAAAGAGCAAGATGACAGAAGTACCATGCAAAATAGTGGGGTGATGGTAGAAGCTGAAGCTATGCACTTTTCCAGTTCGAGAGACAAAAACCCCATATTAGCGTCTATGGCCTATTATGGAGTTATAGAAGAAATATGGGAGATGACATACAACAAGTTTAAAGTTGCTTTATTCAAATGTAAGTGGGTTAGCAATAATGTTGTGGTAATAGATAAACAATTTGGATTTGTCTCAGTCGATCTTCGAAGAGTTGGCTATAGAGATGAGCCCTTCATTTTAGCAAGCTAAGCGAAACAAGTGTTTTATGTCACCGATCCTGTGAGTAAAAACATGTCTATTGTCCTTAAAAGTAAAAAACAAAAGTATGGTGATCCGACCTTCAACCTTGATGACACACCACCTTTCACAACAACTCCACCTCAAACAAATGAAGTAGAATCGGTAGATGATGACGAATATGCTGTAAGAAATGACCATGGAGAAGAACTTTGGGAAACAATATAGAGTAAGACCTTAATTTATAAACAAGAACTGTGTGTTTTTCTGTTTTACTTCCTGCTTAGTTTATTTTGTTTTTATTGCAATTTATTTATGTTTCTGACGATGCTTTTTGTGTTAATAGGAATATGGACAACTCTAGTGATGACGAAAGGCATAGAGATCACGAAAGCCCTTGCAATAACGAAAGGCCTAGAGATGAACCCATTACAAGAAGGAGGGTTAGAGGTTGTACAAAGATGAGAGCATTGGTTGCACGTCATGAACATCAACAGGAGAGGATGCATATAGACTTCGATGACAATCTGAATCCAGTTGGTCCTGAGGAAGACCACTTCCTTAGCTACGTAGGGTTTTTAGGTCAAAGAAATGTGCGCATTACCTACGATAATTAGATATTGGTTCCCCCAAAATCGAAAGACATGATTTGGCAGCAACTTTTGGTATATAAGTTTTGATGCATCTATGGTAATTGTAGCTTTATTCTTATTGTTTGAAATATAATAATCTTATGTTTTACCTTGCAGCAAACATACGATGTCCCAGACACCAGGGAGATGTATAAGCACTGGATGGATGAGGTTCGTGTATGATGGAAAGGTTTCAAGAACAAGCTAACAGCTCGGTACATTCAAGGGGCCCTTAGGGGTCAAGATCCATGTACACATTATTCGTATTTGTCTCCAGAGGACTGGAGGTTATTTGCGGCATCATGAGTAGATCCTTATTTTTTGGTAAGATTTCTGTCATCATGATATAGAGCTTTTAATTTTCATATACTTGATATCGTTGATTTATTTTTTGTTGTTTTTTATTCATAGAAATTAAGTACAGCAAATGCACAGAGGCAATTAGAAAATAAATATCAACATTACATGTCTCATGGTGGATATCGGAAGCTTGAGCGGCAAATGATGCAAGAAGAGTTAGAGAAAATGAAGGAAGCAGTGAAATCTGCTCTTAACGTTGTTATCAAGCCACCGCCAGCTCCTCCACGTCACAAAAAATGGAAAGCAGGGAGGATTAAGGCTGGGAAGTACATAAATCTGACTGTTGCTGAGGTTGCTGCGAGGATTGTAAGTAGTTATACCATAAGTACCTAATTTTTTGCATATCGCGAGTGGTTTCGATACATTTATGATAAACTATATGCTACAGGATGAACTGGAAGATCAGAGTAACCAAGGTTCATTCAATCCAAGTAGACGGATGGACATCTTGTCAACTGCTATTGGGAAGGCAGATGACCTTGGCCGTGTTCGAGGAGAGACACGGGGAGTTAGTGCCGTGAGGTATTTTGAATAAGACTCACGTTATTCGTCACAAGCTGGACCTAGTAAGGACCTTATGGCCAAGATTCGAGATGACCTCTGATGAGAGATCGAGGCCAACCTTCGCGACAAGCTCCGATAAGAGCTGTTGCCAGAGCTTCAACTTGAAAAGGCAAAGATGTTCGAAGCACAAAGGGCAAGGGACGAGCATAGAACTCAGGAATCCCCGGCCTTGAATAGCACTAGAGGAAGTTACAACCCTCTGGAGGAACCACTTGGCGACCCTTCTCCCACTCCAGTGTCGGGAGACCCTTCCACCCTCTATTTGGATGATCTACTGTTGCGTGTTGTTGCTGATGCTCTCGTTCACACACATGCTACCACCCACCATCATCAACAAATTCTGTAGGATTTTCGTAGGGTGAATGTGACAGGTTTTAGAAAGGGGGAAGAAGGTACAACCATCCCTATTCCTGATCTAGAGGTTTGCATGTTAGGTCAAGCGAAAGGATCTTTCATCCTTTGGCGTCACAATCTTATTGGTTCAAACGCAAGACCTCCAATGGTAGGAATTACCTTACTATTACTAAAAATCTGTTGGCATCCTAATAACATTTTTTTTATGTTCTAAAAGGATGACGAAGATGCGAGGAAATGGTCCTACTTAGCACGGCTGCAATAGATCTAAAAGGGCATTAAACAGATTGACCTGAAGATGCCTCCAGGGATTGTGGGCCTTACATTGGAGTATCCCTACACGATTGACAATTCAGATCTCAAACAGTTTATCAGGTTGGAGGAGATAGATGCAGGCTGGGTGAAATTTGCAGTCCGGTAAGGTTTTTTTCAATTTTCCCATAGAATTCATTTAGTGGTTTTTTGATTTCATACATTCAATAATTCATTCCTTATTTTAATTCTATTATAGCACCTTCCACGGTCTTGGCACAAACATGGAAAGATGTGATTGGTATGGATTCTTATGTCTTGCGAATACGACAGGGGATACTTGTACTGTGGCGCATAGGACTCACTATGTCGGCTACGCAATGGGAGAGACCAAACTTCGTTGTTATCTAGCACCGATTGTTCAACGGTTCGTATTTTCATTTTGTCAATTTAAGAAGTTTAATAAATAATTGTCTTGTCATCTAACTTCATTTTAATGTGTACATGTTGTTAAAGTTACCACTGAAGTTTGTGTGTTATATGTCCTCGGCACAAAATAGTCTATTGGTTTGATCCCTTGAGTAAAAAGCCAGATAAAGATACAAAATCTGTCTTCGACACGTAAGTTATTCTATTTGTATTTCATTGACTCTTAAAAAAATGAATAGTTCTAATTTCTGTTCATTTTGATTTTCATGATAGTGCTTGTCAAACATATAGAATCCTAGGTGCGTCACGCGAGGGTACAGTTGTTGAAAAGCCAAAGTGGTTTTATCCGATAGTAAGTAGTTTCGATCCTAATTGTTTCATTGACGGTCCTTCTAGACATACCTTTAATGATTTTAACAACCAATTGCATGCCTTTGATTTAAAGTGCCCTCGGCATCCTGGCAATACTGAATGCAGATATTATGTTATACTTTATATGTATAACATCACTCAAAGTGGAATTACTAGCGATTTTGAAAAGGTAATCACTTCTTCATTTTCAAATGATAATATTTTTGGTGTTCTAATCGAAATGCTAATTAATTCATTTGCTTGAGATTCATTTCATCAAAGCTTGCTTTCTAATTTTCCGATTTTTTATAATAAAGATGCCTACCTACGTGAAGACCTTAATTTAATCAGAGATCTTTTGGCTGGACATCTTCTTCAACATATAGAGCATTAAACTTTTTATTTATATCAGTTTGTAGTTGTGTGATGACAGCGTTTTGACACTCTCTGGTTGTTATTGTTGAGTAGTAGGTTGTATGAGTTCATATTGTATGTATATATAGTAAAGATTGTAGTGCTGGATGTCTTTACCATTTTGTAACGGACATTGTGGTTTAGGAATCCATTTTCTATTCTATTTTTGCAGTTTGATGGGTAATATAGAATGTAAATGATGGTATAAAAAAAATATAACCTTTAGACGTCCCAAATTAAGAATTGGGGTGTCTAAAGACCCCCGGGGGACTTTAGACGTCTCAAATATCAATTTGGGACGTCTAAAGCCCCTCCAGATGGGATTTTAGACGTCCCAAATGACAATTTGAGACGTCTAAAGTCTCACTTTAGATGTCCCATATTTTTGGGACGTCTTTTCTTACAACATACTACGCCCCCAACATATACGTCCCCCCGTTTTTGGACGTTAAAGGTGCCAAATTTGGGACGTTATAACCCCTTTTTGTAGTAGTGTCAATAGCCCAAATTCCCTGGTCAAACAGCTTGTGTTTTGGGTTTGGGCTCCCCCTATTTCAAGCTTTCAGTTGCCAATTTCAACATTAGCCCAATTCCCTCAAAATAATTAATTTGAACCTTCAAAATCCTCAATTTCTTCTCTAACATCTATAATGCAAAATTAAACATAAGGTAGCATTAAAAGTTAAAGAGACAATTGTATAAAAATAATTAATAAATTGTGACCATTTTACCCCTAATTACAATTAATTTAAAATAATTGTTCCCAACTAAAATTAGTGCTTAATCAGGCAATAATATCCAGGAAAATGCATCAAAATCCCAATTTAATTATTAAAAATCTTTTGTACTCGTTTTACTCTTGAATCTAAATCTGAATTGAACGCCATCACTAATGGAGGAATTACAAAGCAACCAGTAAATCATGTCTGGAAATGTTTTGATGACTTATCAACTGACTTTATCCAAAACAACAATGAAAAAAGAGCTGTGAAGAAAGTTACCGAAGACCATTCATCAGATTTAATGGCAATGTTATAGACTCTCAACAAGAAGTTTGACCACTTAGAAGCACAAGTTGTAACGCCCCAAGTTTTGATTAAGGGCTAATGGCAATTATTGAAAATGATCTGGGAATTAAAGTTGATTTGGGATCCGAATTATTATTGGGAATGTCCAATACCCTATATTTTAGCATAATTATGTGGTGAAATAATTATTGGGCTAAAATAAGGGAAAAAGGTGCATGGAAGAGGAAAAAGGATTTAATTATGAGCTACGTGGCAATTTAGAAAAAATTTCCATAATCAAGGGAAAAATTGAAGGAATGGAAATTATCAGTTAATTAGTTAGTGATTAATGGAGAAATTAATTACTAACTAAGAGAAATGAGGAGTGTGACTAAATGGTTAATGGAATTGGTTAGTGTAACTGAATGGAGGAATTACATGTGATGAGATTACATAAGATTGTGACATGTAGCACATGTGGATAAAACAAGAGAGTGGTTGGTGGAAGAAAAGTCAAGCAAACAATATTATAATCTTTTCTCTTCCCTCTCCCTCTCTCTATTTGGTCTAGGCATGGGAAAAAGGGGAAAAATTCTTCATCTTATGTTCATCTTCATCATCACACATTCTCCCTCCCTCCAAGCTCTCTTGTGCGCCATTTTTGAAGAAGAAAGAGGAAGGAAAAGCTTGAGATTAAGGTAAGATTTTGACTTCAAATGCCAAAATCTCGTCTTTAAAGTTGTTCCTCTTGTTAAGAACTTTCATTCAATTCTATGGTTTTAGATTTTTCATTGGTGGTGTTTTGAGCACACAAGGAAATCTAGAAGTTGGAGAACCAGGGAACTTTTTTGGGAAAGTTGTTGAGGTGAGAGAAAGCTTCATTTTCATATATGTTTTGTGGCCATTGGTTGGGCCTTGAATTTATGAAAATTTTGCCCTAATTTTCGTGATTTAGGGTCATAGGGGAGTATGGTATGTTATTGTTATGGAAATGGTGCCTTGTTTAGTGTTTTGAATTGAAAGAATTGCATTGAAGCTTAAATGTGAAGTTTGGCCACTGTGTTGGTTTTTGTGCATTGGACAAAACAAGGCATGTCAATAGGTTGTGATTTGGTTATTTTGAGGTTGCCATTATGTTCCTTGTGGAAAATTGTATGGGAATAAGTTTGGTTATTGATTTTGTAGTCATTGGACACTTTGGTAGAAAATTGGAAATATGTCTTGAGTGAACTCTGTTCTTGGCAGCTAGTTTGTATGAAATTTTTGAATGACCAAATAAAGTTCCAAAATTATGAAACTTTCCAGTCCTAAAGTTAACATCCCAAACTTCAAAATGGACATATAATTCATGTCATTTCATTTTATGAACTGAGAGTTATGCTTTGCCAAAATTTGGGACAAAACTAGACTCTGTTTTGGAGCAGTGTTGAGTTTTGTGTAATTCTGGAATTTTGTGGTGATTTCTAGTTCTGATCCATATTTTTCCAGTACAGAGGACTTAAATACCTTTCATTTGCCTTTTGAATCACCTTGTTTTGATTTTTCTAGATTTAGTTATGATTTTTGGAAGTTAAGCCAAGAATCAGGGAATTTCTTGGCCGTGACCCAAGGTGGCTGGCCGCAGCGAGTGACTTTCTGACCATATTTTGGCCGTGGCCCAAGGGAGGGCTGGCCGAGGCCAACCCCTATGTTTCAGCACTTTGAGTTTTTAAAAAGTGATATTCAACCTATAGTTTCCCAACCTTTTAGGGCTTTTATTAGAGGAGTTCGTAGCCTCTTAAGGGTCAATTATGATAACCAAATTTAAGTGTTATGAAGTGAATTAAGTCTTGGAATAGAGTATAACTCTTCATCCTTAATTATGATTCTAGGATTTGACATTTGCCCTACTCGTGAGAGATCGGTGCCAGAATACGCCCGGAAGGATCAAGGTAGTGACTCTTCTCTCATGTTGTGTATGTTGTTTTGGTATGCATGACTTGTCATTGAGTTTTGTGAACTGTATGTGCCATGGTCCATTACAACATGAGCAATGCAGCATGAATTTTTTCTAAAGGAGTTTAGTAGCATAATATTCCTTTACTAATCTTATTGTTGCACTTATTACTTATCAATCCTTTGATCATGGGACGTTAAGAGGTTATTACAATTGTTTAAGGCTATTGGCTTAGTGACCATTCTTATCAAATGTTCAAGTGTGGGGAAATTTGATAAATATATATTTTAATTAAATAGGTATAGATTTTAGGACATAATTGATTAAATTTATTAATATTTTATACCTATTTAATTATCTTCTATATATATTTTTTTAATTAAGTTCCGGATAAGAAGCAATCTTGATGTAAAATCTATTCATATCCTATTTTATTTTGCAAGAGATATCATGTGATCTAGTAGAAGAGACAACATCAAAAACAAAAAAAAAAGAAACAATTTATCAAATTATATATATATATATATATATATATTAAAAAAAAAAAGTTGATGACAACTCTACTTGATATACTTGCCTCAAGTTATCTTCTTTTAATTCGCATGGGACCACCGTCCTTTTCAATTCAATATATATATATATTAAAGGGAAAAAAAGGTAGATCAGAAATAAAGAGATAGATATCAGCTTGTGGACCCGCGATTAAAGAATTAAAAAGGATTCAATAACTGGCGGAAGATATATGTGGCGGGAGGAAACAAAATACCGAAGTTTATAAATAAGAGGAACGACAACGTTTTTGGAGAGCCGAACGGCAATAACAGCGGAGCTCGAGCGGAGATCAAAAGGAAAAGAACAGGAGAATTGGAAGCAGCAGTAGAAAACTTCTTAGCCTCTTTCCACCTATGACAGCAGTGAGGAATTGAGGGAGTCTTCCACAAGCTTTCTTGCTTTCATATTTTTCTTTATTTTTTGAATCTGAATTTCTTTATTTCATTATGGATTTTATTTTACTTATGAGTGGCTAATTTTCTTTTTAAACCCAGGGAAACTATGAACTCACTAGTTATCTAAATGCTATTTTCATGATTTATTAGTTATGATTTATGTTAATTTTGGTTACTTAATCTTGTTTTGATATGTCTGTTTGATGATTGGCCAACATTAAATGTGAATTTGAGTATTAGGATTTAGCTTGATGAAGGGAATTTTAATTAGGCTTTGAGATTAAGTAATATGGGATTAGATTACGATTTAATTTAGTACTTTGCATAGGGCAACGGATGCCACATTTAATTTTTTTTCCCAGTGGGGACCTCACATCACATGTTTCTCTACTTACAAATGCCAAAGAGACATTTTCAATATCCTTCCTAATGCCAGTATACTACTTTTAAAACTTTTTCCTTTTTATTGTACAAAAAGAAACTTTTTCCCTTTTTTATTATTTTGTTCGCCTACTCACTATTCCATTATTGTTGGTGAATGCTTTTAATGATGCTTAATTATTAGTGGGAGTATACTTATAAGGTCCTATTAACTAAACATTTTCATTCAAGAAAATTCTTAAAATTCTCAGGAGTAATAAATATGCAAGAAATATAACTAACATGTCCTAATTTATGAGTGACAAAAAAAGAGTAATAATGATAAAAATGATGAAAGAAAATATACGAGATAAATTAATAAGAGTACACCTTACTAAAAAAATTACAGGTCTTTTAATAGTTATAACTAAATTTAACCCACAAAGGTAGGGAGTGTGTCATTAATGATAACATCAAATTGGATGGCTGAGCGATAACATTAAGTAGTCATCTACAGCTAGTACACATGACTATAGATACTCTACATTACTACCTTGCAGCTGTTGGCGATCTGGCTCTTGAAAATTTGCAACAGATCAAATTCTGGGAAGCTCATCTGGTATGAACATCAAATCCTTGTTGATCTTTCATTTTCTGATCATGATCAGTGTTTTCTATTTGTTACTCTCAAAGTATGAGTACTAGCGATGGGAGCTGTCTATGACACACTGCATTTCTTGTTTTCCTTCAACTTCACACAGATCTGAAAGTAATACAATCTGAACAGTAGATTTAGTTACTTTAGTGTTAAAAGTTTTGATCTCATAGCAAGAAAGCTTATCTGCTACGAAAAGTTACTTTACTTCAGTCTTTCATCATTTGATCGATTTTCTATGTACAATGTCCACGAAGAGTAGGGGCCATGGTTTTTACTGATAAAAATTTTAAAATTGGAAAAGATATTTTTTATCCTCTCATGTATGACGGTTTCAGGGAAATTGTGATATTTTCATCCAATTACGTATCCGTGCCCATTCTTTAAGTTTTTGTTTACATGAACTTCATTGACTGGAAGCTCACTTAAGAAGTTATCCGAAGAAGGATATGTCGTTATGGGGCTGTGGCAAAAGCAAACAATGATAGAAGACAACTTATTGGCCATTTGGTAAGTAATTATATGGCGTTTCAGCTTATTGAACACAAAAAGCATGTGCTTGAATATGTATGACAGGAGACTTTTTCCTTCAACCATCACACACAAAATGTGTTATTCTTCAAATGAAAGTGCTCTTGATCGGTTTCTTAGGGGACATACACTACTTCAAATTTATCTATATTTCATGCTTATTTTTACTTGTATTTAACTATTTTATGGTTATCAACCATAAAATATATGGCCCTATATTTCACTGCTGTTTAAATAAAACCGTCATTTATAGGGCCATATATTTCACAATTTTTGATCAATGACTGTTAAATATAGTAAATAATATTCAATGGTTGTTCATGAAGAACTATGAAACATATAACAGAATACCTTACAGTTCAAATGATGAACTGTAAAGTATTTGACACTAGTTTTGGTCATCCGTAAGGAGTTTATTTCACAGTTGTTAGTCTATAACCATATGGAAACATTCCTCTAATGAATTCCCTGGGAACTTCTATAATAAATGGAATATACAAAATTGTAATCAATCAAATATTGCAAAGCCTCAGTACCTATTACTGTTCAGAATTAGACCATAATGGAATTTCAGTTTATATCACTATATATCAACCCCTGCAAAATTACATATAGAAATAATATATATATACCAAACACCCAAACAGATCCAGTTCTAGTTGGAGGTATCACAATATACAAAATAATAATTCCAACAAGCGACATAAAACTAAAACATATCATCCAGTACTATATATATACAATTATCAATACATCAAAATAGATCCAATTCCAACAAGTGCATGTACATAGTGAGTTGCGTATCCATCACTACTAGTTAATTACTCTCCATGTTGCTGCCCTTATTGGAGTCATCATTTTACACTAGACAAATTGTTGGCAGCAGCACCTGCAGAAATACAGCAAACATATAGTTTGAGTCGCACCCAAGGGCACTGTCCGTAGGAGATATTTTGCAACCCCTCTAACAAATTAGGAAGCAGCACTCCCCAGGATAAAATAAGTCCTTCCTAAAAAAAAGATAATAGTGTAACTCACAAGTTCGGTGCCATATGATGTTGCTACTCTCATCGTAGCATGACTAACCTTACTCCATACATTGCCTTCACTTGAACTCTCTCATATACCTTCCTTTTATTCTTTCCATTTCTTCAGGTGCCCTCATCCATTGGAAAAGGACCAAGGGATACTCAAGCTTTGAGACATGAGGATAACTTCAATTTTAAATTTCTTCAATTGACTCCTTCCTTAGTATCTCTCATCATTTATACCATAGCAGGAGGGAACTACAAAAAATGGAAACAACAAAAAGAATGAATTTGCAAGAGTTCAAGCAAAGGATGGCTGTCGTGACAAGATATGACGTATTAGAGGTCTATGCCATAAAGATCCAATAAAAGCAAGATAGAATAAAAGCATGTTACACTGCCCCCTTTTTCTTAACTAACCAAGATTGGGGTGACATTGTTCTCAAAGATGAATGTTTTGTCATTGAGTTCTTTCTTCAAATCTATGATGACATGTGTTGCGAAGGTGATAAGAGGGGGTTGTGGGTGGGGGATAAGATTGATGTGGAGTTTCATGATGACTCCTATCTTATCCCTCACCCGTAACTCCCTCTCTTCAGCTTCACTACAAGTACTACCATAGTTCTGAAGAAAGAACTCAAAGATGACACATGCATCTTCGAGAATAATCCCATCACACTCTTCGTCACATAAGAAAATTAGGGCTCCATAAAATGCTTTGATCCTATCTAGCTTTTCTTTTATGGCTCTGACATACACTTCTAGTATGCCATTCCTTCCCATGGCTGCCATCCATTGCACAAAATCGCTCATATTCATTCCTCTCATTCTTTCCATTTCTTTAAGTGCCATCATCCCATTGAATAAAGGATCAAGGGATACTCAAGCATTGAGACATTATGGTAACTTCAATTTTGAAGTTATTCAATTGACTCCTTCCTTATTATCTCTCATTCCTTTTACCATAGGAGGAGGGAACTGAAAAATAAATATAGACCCCATAATCCTGCCCATAGAAGAAGGCTTGATCAGCGCAATTCCATTGAGGGTTCAGGAAGGAAAGGAGGAGTTTTATACTCCTTCCACAATATCCCTCAGTCCTTTGTTCCATGATAGGACAGTACTTAAAGAAATGGACAAAACAAAATGAAGGAATATGAGAGATTTCCAACAAAGGATGGCTTCCATAGGATCAAATTAAATGACATTTCTTGACTTGTATGCGACAACCATCCAAGAAAAGCTAGACAGGATTAAAGACTATTATGCAAACCCCATTTTCTTAACTAATGAAGAATGGGGTGAGATTATTATCAAAGATGCATGTTTGATCTTTCAGTTCTTTCGTCGGGACTACTATGACTCCTAGAGTGTAGCTGACAAGAAGGAGTTATGGGTGGGGAATAAGATGGCAGACATTTTCAATGATTTTACAAATGGTAAAATCAATGAAAATGCCTTCCATCTGATTCCCAACTCCACAACTCCCTCTTGTTAGCTATGCTCCAGGAGTCATAATAGTCCCGATGAAAGAACTTAGATTAAACATGCATCTTTGATAATAATCTCACCCCACTCTTTATCAGTTAAGAAAATGGGGGTTGCATAATAGTCTTTAATCTTGTCTAGCTTTTCTTGGATGGTTGTCACATACAAGTCAATAAATGTCATTTCTTCCTATGGCAGCCATCCTTTGCTAGAAATCTCTCCTAGACCTTCATTTTGTTTTGTCCATTTCTTTAAGTACTATCCTATCATAGAATAAATAAAGGACCAAGGGATATTGTGGAAGGAGTATACAACTCCTCCATCCCTTCCTGAACCCTGGATGGAATTGCGCTGATCGAGCCTTCTTCTATGGGAAGGATTATTGGGTGTATAGTTATTATGATTTCTTCTGCCATTGAAGTATGTAAACAGAGAGGGTGGAGTTTGAGAGAAAGGGGGGATAGAGTAGAGCATAGGAGAGTGAGGGAGATAGATAATGAGAGTGAGATTATATAGGGACATTAGACGCATATCACCTTATTCTGTTCATTGTTGTATATCAGAACATGATTAAGCAAATCTTTGTACTATTTGGAGAAAAAGATGGACAAAACATCAAACAGTATTGGCACGATGGTTGTCTGGATACATAAGGATAAAGAGGTTGATCATTCTAGAAAAGACAAAATAAAAAGGATAAGGAGGTAGATGGTACTTTTAATTTCCGTAAAACATAGGCAATAGTAAAATATTCGAAGTATTATTATTAATATTTTCTTCTGTGTTTTTCCTTCGAGTGGTCCATATGAACACAAAATAGGAAACGAGGTAGTAGTATAATAAGAATAGGGTAAGAGAGGACCCCAGTTTCCATACATAGCAGAACCTATTTTGCTTTAAATGTCGGAATTTGGGTTAATAGAAGAGAAGACCACTATTTGTTAGAGGGGGAAAGAAAGATCACCATCAAACTTTGCTTTCATTGTCGGAATCTAGCTTCCCACCCAAGTTTCTGTAAACCTATTTTCTGATAAACTATGCAATATTTGCCCTTATTTCATAAAATTAGAAGTTAATATACTAAATGTTATGGCAATGTTAGAAGAAAAATCAAGAGACGGCCCGCGACCTGCAAGTGGGTGTTGAAAGCAAGAATGGAGTTTTCACATCACACAAGTGACTGTAAGAAATTACTTGCTCTTTGTACTAATATTGTGAATTAATTAAATAATTGGGGATCAGGGAAAATTTCTTATTTCTAAACTATATTCGGTATAGTTAATTGGTGTCATTAAACCGCACATAAATTGAAATAAAAGATTTGGAAAACAGTATCTCTCCCCATTTGAGACTAAATAGAAATAGGTGTCCTTTAGGTATAATTTGCATAGTACATTTACCAGTCAATCCACACCACTTACTAAAAACTTCTTGTCCTTATTATCTTGCCTATCACATGTCCATGGTTTAATTTGGATGCAAAGTCATTTATAAGTACCTCACTCCTCAGCGTCCTCTCTTCCCTAAATTTAAAATCACAACATTAATGGATAATAATAGTTTGTAATATTAATGAAGGGTAGAGAGTAGTGTTAGGATCGGCACGTACAACGGAAGAATTTTAAAATTTTACCCATCCTAATCGAGGATCTATCAACGGTGTTTAAATCGGGTTAGAAAGAATTCGTACCTTTTTCACTTAGGGTTTTCATGATCTCTAGGAGCCCACACGTTAGGTCCGCTCCCTCTACCGGTATCCACACGAATGCTCTCCAACAGAGACTGCGTGCTAGCGCCTCCAACGTTTTTAGGGTTTCCCTTGCGGCTCTGAATTATCATGCGCATATGAGTATATCTGCTCTATCAAGTTTATAACCTATGAGGACTATATTCAAATTTCAAAATTAATCATCATTAATTTTGAAATTAATCAACAACTAATTATCTTGATAAGCTAATTAAATAAATTCAGTTTAAATTAAATATGTCCAACAATTTTAATTTAACCTATTTATTTAATCCAAAAAAAAGAGCCATTAGATTTAATTTATCTTTATAAATTAAATCTGAGATACTATATCTCTATCATATTAGTTATTAAATTTCATATATCTTAATAAATTAAATTTAAATTTAAAACTAACACAATATAATAATATCATATAATATATATACATACACATACATATATATATAAATATATATAATATAAGATATATATTTCAAAAATATATATCTATATAATATTATTAACGAATTTTATATTATATATATATAATTCGTCCACCCTAAATTAAACATTATCTTGTGCTAGGCCATTCTTGTGTGCAACCCTATAGGCCCATATGAAGTTGGCAATTGGCAATAACTGTACTAACTCAAAAGTTGCAAGTGGCCTCTGTTAGATCTCATGTTTTGATGATAACAAAAGAATGGTTTGAAAAGGAAATGTTTAATAATCAAGCTTGAACTAAGTAATGACAGGAATAAGCTTTACTTGAGGTAAGCATGGAAGTAATGAAGAGAGGCCAAGAGATAAAGCTGAGAAACCTGATCAGAAGCAAGTTTTCTAAGGCATTACTCGAGGCGGTACTCGAGTAATGAGACAAAACTTGAAGTAATCAAAGACAACTTCCAGTAACCAGGCAACGTTACTCGAGGAGCTACTCGAGTAACAGTGTAAAAGTTTTCAGGATGCCATTGATACTCGAGGAGCTACTCGAGTAACCCTGTTTCTAAAAATGTGCAGCTCTCGGCATTTAGTACTACTGCAACATTACTCGAGGAGCTACTCAAGTAACCATGTGAAAAACTTCCAGTTGCCTTCAGGTTGCCAACGATACTCGAGGCGCCACTCGAGTAACTCTGTTTCTGAAAAGATGGAGCTCTCGGCACTTTGTACCACTGCAACATTACTCGAGTAGGTACTCGAGTAACGCACAAAGGTAAGCAAAAACTTGAAGGTGGTACCCGATTAACTTGATCTCTCTTTATTTCATGTTCCTCGAGTCCTTACTCCAGTATGCATATATTTAAGTAGATTCCTCGAGTAAGTACCCGAGTATGCAGAATATTTTCGAAGACAACTTCAAGTCTTTACCCGGGTAAGTCATTGACAAAAAGCACAGTTACTCAAGGTGGTACCCGAGTAACCTATGGAACAATGAGTGCATTACTTGAGTACGTACTCGAGTAATGAGGTAAGTGCTCTCGGCATTGAAATCCTGCAACATTACCCGAGTAGAGCATCGAGTAACCAAAAGTTTATTTCAAGTTTTACTCGAGTTGGTACCCGAGTAACTCATAAAGTTGTGAGTGCATTACTCGAGTAGGTACCCGAGTAAACATCTATTTCCAAAGTTTTGAAAATTGGTTATTCCAGGCACTACCCGAGTAATCTTATGTTTATTCATTAACCTGCAATTGATCAAAGATTTCCCAAGGTTACTCGAGTAGGTACTCGAGTAACATTCAAGCAATACTCGAGGAGATACTCGAGTAAGCTTACCCAGAAATTTTGAAATCATTCAAATGTTCATAGATTTGTCTTCTATATGATTAATCTTTCATTGTATTAGTATTCTTAGTCTATTTACAGATAAACAATGAAGAAAACACTTCAAGAGATTGAAGTCAAAAGAAACGTTCAAATGCCAACCACTGCCAACGGATATTTTTCAAAAACTTGAAAAGTCAACAGTGGCTGCGCACTCTCCAACGGACGAAAGAAAATGTTCCAACGGTCATCACCAACATATCTATATATATGGGAACATCCAAACAGAGAAACAATAACAAGCACACACACAAACGTATTATCAAGTTTATTGTTCTGTTTTCACGTTGAAATTATATTTCTATGCTTCAGTGATTCTTATTCACTCTGTAAGAGAGATATTTTATTCAAACTCAATATTTGTTATTGAGGTAACTTAAGGTTGTGGAACCTTGAGTTGGGATTGAATTACAACCTGTAAGGGGGAGTGAGTGTCCAGGTATAGGAACTTGCTTGTACTGAGGTGCCAAGAACCCACTGAATCTTGGAAGTTATAGTAAAACTCTCAGAGAAGATCTGAGGACTGGACGTAGGTCAAAGTGGTTGTGACCGAACCAGTATAACTCCCGGTGCACACTTCGGTGATATTTCTCCTTACTCATTACTGTTTTAATTTCTCTGACAAAGTTTTATATTTCCGACGAAATTTTAGTATCACCCAATTCACCCCCCCTCTTGGGTGAAACGCTTGTTCTAACAGCCTCTAGCAAGATATTATGACTACCCAATTCATATGAGGATCATTATCACGATACAACCTGTCATACAACCATGTCACGTCCCTTTTGTCACACAATTTGTCAATCAAGGATAAGACATGGATAATGTCATCCTCTTGTTCCTGACCATTACTTTCTGGATTCTTGAGTAGCCTGACAATAGAAATGGAAACTCCTTTCCATTGTAGTATGGCCATACATTTCTCAGACTAACTCATCAAGGGGCCTAGTAATATCTCTCTACTAATGTGAGGGACAAATTCCATCTTGATCATTCATATTCCTCTACATGAAAACCCACCAAGACCGATCACAGCCTTTATCATCACTCGGTCAAAAGTGACTTGTGACTAGTTCAAAGCTTAGCAACTCTCATGTAGGAGTCTATGATGACCTCAAGTTTAAGGGCATTGTGACGTGGTTATACAAGAGAAAAACTTATGACTTTATCTATGTAGCTTTCTCATAGTGGGTCGGTACAACACCTTGTACTCTTACAAGTGCCTAAGACTTTGATTCGTATCTCCATATCTTATCAAAGTCATACTGATCTTGTTTCATCTCTGCTCCCGCAAAGATGACTGACCAGGGACATTTTAAGACAATCTTCATGAATTATCCAAGGATACAATTATTACAGTTAACATGCAAATAATATGATAACATAATAGAGAAATTTCATTAAAATAATAATGTTCAAAGTACAATAATCGGCCCTTAGGGCACAATTTCCAACAAATAGTTATGCATAATAAATTATGCATCTCGGAATCATTTGTAATATTAATGAAGGGAGGAGAGTAGTGTAGCTTAGTTGGAAGTCCATCTCGGAAACTAATATTTATGGGCCATTTAACCAAGGACCAATGCATAATCTGCGGGATCTAGTGAATTGCTTGACAAGCACTTGGGTGTGTTGAAATTTACATAATCTGCGGGATCTAGTAGTGCACGTTCTTGTTTAACTTTTCGATTTTGATTTGGTTTCAATATTTGTGGTATCTGAATTTAATGCATTGGATCAGCATTTTGTTCTCTTTTTTCTTTTCATGTGCGGCTATTTCTCCCCCGTTATTTTTTTAAACAATCATATATAAATAACTATGGTAAACAAAAAAATTAGAAAAATAAAGAATACTACTCGCTCCGGTCCTGATTATAAAACAAAGTTGATTTTTTTGGAGAAATTAAGGAAAATAATTAAATTACTTTAGAGCATTTATACACTAC
The DNA here is from genome assembly GCA_963855925.1 of Inga laurina. Lineage (NCBI taxonomy): Eukaryota > Viridiplantae > Streptophyta > Magnoliopsida > Fabales > Fabaceae > Inga > Inga laurina. The sequence continues at coordinate 35,769,074 of OY979704.1, forward strand.
TACAAAAAAGCAAAGCTGTGGCGCTTATAAATACATTAGCTGTGGCGCTAGAGAAATGCCACCTATATGGACGCTACTAAAAACAGCTGTGGCGCTTGGAAGCGCCACAGATTTTTAATTTTTTTTTTTAAATAACCTCCTGTGCTCCTCCTCACGCAGGCGCCACAGGAGGTGTTTTTTTTTTTAATTCTTCGTATTGGTTTTTTTTAGCATATTTTTTCCTCATATTTTTTGGGTTCTTCGTATTGGTTTTTTTAGCATATTTTTTCCTCATATATATCTCCCATGCATATATAATTATAGTCTGCAAGGTTTAATAAGAACAATGATAGATAACTTTAAAATGATACCAACAATTGATTAATTAGCTAAAGTAGTACTGAAAATTGTTATACAATATATTGTAAACATAGCTGAATGAAATACAACAAATTCAACTTCAACAAACATGCATGACACAACAATTGGCAATTAGAAACAACACAAAAAGGACCAGCTAGTGAATTTAATAGTATATATAGCTACCCAGAGATTTGCCTAAACACATATTCAAACCATTCCTCGATCACTTCATTAACCTGATGGTCTGTCAAAGCGTCACAACGTTGATCTTCATAATACTACAGATATATACAATCAAACACAAGTTAGAACGAATTAAAATCATTAAAACATAATTGTCAGGCACTAATTTAATTTCATTACAACACAATATGAAGTGCAACTAAATGACTTACTTTTTGAGCAACAAATGGCTGATCATGTATAATAACATCCTTTATAAATTTCATGATATAGTACCCACAATCATTGTCATTAGGTTGGAAAGGGCATTGCAAAAATATAATGCAATATTTAACTCTGTTCATGAATAAAAAGTGTTTACTAACAAAGTCTAAGTAAAGTCAAATATCAATACCTGTATCTTCTTCCAAGGATAGCTAAGGCGAGGGTCAGTAGCTTTAGAATAGTTTAACGAGAGAGACGATCGATACGCAGTCAATGCGCTAACAAAACAAATAGAAACTGATTACTTTTGGTTATTCAATCACGTACACAAATATTTATACATAGGCACGTATACTTACCTATTGATCAATAGTAACATATCAAAACGGTCTTGTGGAAGACCATTTTTCAGAGGATCCACATAGTAAATGTGAGGGCCTGAAGGTTCTGCTGGATTGATAATGATCAATATCCAATGGTGCCTAAAATATGTTTTAAAATTTTTTTTTTTGAACAATCATGTTATGATAGAAGTTAAACAATAAAAACAAAAATTGTACCAATAATAACTTACCCCGTATTATATAGCACTAAAAATATTGTATTTGGTGTCGCTTTCTTGCTAAAGTATTCTTTCAGCTCATTAGACTGCTCATTTATATCTACTTTACCCTCATGATGACCAACGAGAAAAGGGTTGACAAATGCGAATTGGACCCTGTGTGTATCCATTAAAACGTCATGGTCCAAATGCCTGGTATAAAACATACAGTGTCATGAGAAACAAAAGAAATGGAATGAGAAATATTAATAACAGTGATAAATGATGATAGTGAAGTACCTTATCCAGATGTTGATAGCTGAAGCACTAACCCAATCACGAGCACATATATCCTGCACGACCTCGGCAGTAACATAATCAACTAGACCACTAACACTGTAGATATGTCTTAGAATACGTAATTGCACTTCTCCCCCATCGATCAATTGTGGTGAAATCGATATTAATTGATCGAGAAATGAGGTATGTCTTCTTTTGCTCTGTTGGCTAGCCGGTGCTTTTGACTTGGGTTGTGTTGTTGAACACTTTGAAATCTTACCCTGCGCAAATCAGAAAATTAAATCACAGTTTGAGATGAAAGTTCAAAGGAAAAGTGCAGGGAATTTTGAATGAACGACCTTTTCACATGGCTCGATAAGACCTATTGGCCAAGCAACATAGCCACCTATAACATCTGCCACCTTTATTTGCTCATCCCGAGACGGGATCGGTAAGAGGGTGTCTTCATTCGTGCAGACGTCAACCCTCACCCGGAGTGTGTTATCGGGCAACAGTGAATTGTGCAGTATGTCCTCACCAGTGTTGTAGGCAGTACCCACTGCAACCGCGTGCTTGGATGATTGCTCGACATATAGCTTGCATTGAAATTCGCCCTACGGAAAATAGAGTTAATATGTTAAAGTTGGCTTAATTATAGAATTTAACATAAAGTTAAGTAGTAAAGAAATTAATTACTGAAGGAAAAGGGACTTTAGGCATGGAAGTGCAGCTATCTCTGAAACTTGGGCTATCACATAACGGAACATTTGGTGTTGGCCTACCCTGGACCAACTGTTGTATTTGCGTTGTTAACAACGCATTCTGTTCTTGCATCAAACACATTTTTTCGGTGAATTGTTCTTCTCGTTGTTCCTTGTAGCGCATTTGTTGTTGAAGTTCTTGCATTTGATGCTTAAAGCTAACCATCTCGTCACGCAGGTGGGAAGCATCACTTCTATTCAGGCACTTCTGACATCCAAAGTATGCTAATGGGCTGACTGCAAAACCAGTACCCCGAACACGACCATCATACTCGGGTACTGGTAACGCTCTGCTCAATAAATCGTCCCGACCAACATAGGTCGCCAACACAGGATCCTCCTGTGTCATTTGTCGCGTTCCCAAAAAGAATTACAATGAAAATTAGTTATTATAAATGGAGTTCATTTAAGTAAAGCCAATTATTTATTGTATGTATAATATAATTGAATACTTACACAATATTTGGCTATTCTTCTTGCTTCCTCACTACGAATTTCACCTTTGCTTATTTGTGACACCGGCTACCCACAGATCATGTCGTGGAACCTGTGTAATATCTGAGCCTAATTCTTGTATTTGCACATAAAATTTAGTCGAAGTTAAATGATATTCATACAATTTTTATTACGAATGAAATAATCATCAATTCGTACCATTTTTCTTTCTAACCATGCATATGAAACAGGTCCTTGTGTGTACCGGTATGCCATGTTGGTCGTGTTAGCTTGATTTTTCTCGCTCAACTCCTAGTTAGATCAAAATGATTCATATAAATATATAAATGTTAATTACCTATACGTACATTACATGTAATAGGGAAAGACAAACAAATCCCCTTACCAGGAAATCAGGAGTTGTATGTGTTATGATAAACTCATCCCACATTTCTTGAGTGATGATTCCTTCGTACAATGGATAAGGCGGTGTAGTAATGATATCATCATTATCATCCCTCAAGAAATATTTGACAAGAACAGAACGAAACTTTCGTATAAGTTTTCCGGCTTTTCTTATTACGAAGTTCTTCTGATCATCATCAATAATAAAAATACTCTGTAAACAAGTCAAAAAACATATATAATATGTAAGATTGAAATGAAGTGAAACAAAGCAAACCGAACAATTATATAATTAAGGTGTTACCTGTACTTCAGCCCAGATCTCATCCTCATAATTTTTCTTTTCCATTTTCCAATTTTGAACTGTAATAGGGACTCTGTCTCGAACCGTAGTCCTGATGAAGTTATTTAAGGAGGTACTGTTCTCCCCGAACGGGTTTCTATTTTCATTCCACTGCAGTTGTAACTTGATTCCGTCACTTCTCAGTCTGATCAATCTCACCATAATTGTCCTGCCACGTCTGACGTTCTCCTCAAATCTCTGTCTACCAATGTGCCTGGGAACATCATCAATGTCATCATGTGGTGAGTCCATACTCCTGCAAGTGAAATAAACCAAATCAAAACATCAATGCACAATGTCAAACATGTCTTGGTAGGAAGTACATTTTCTTCTAGAAGCATATCTTGCAACAGTTCAAGCAATGCGGTGAAACCCGAATCACTCAATCCGTAGCGAGCTTTAAAGTTGTACAACTTCAACACTGCTAGCAATCTTGTGTATTTAGTACTTTCGACATATAATGGTTTCTCTGCATCACCTTTCAACTTCTCATATTCTTTTGGGCAATTATGAAGCACCCCTTCAACCATATTTACCATTTCTTCAAGACCATCATCTTCATCAAATATGCTTTGATCAAATTCATCCGAGGCACCACCCGTGGTATGTACCCGATCACTATATGCATCATTGGTCTCACCATGCCTTGTCCATCGTATATACGTTTGATCAATACCATAACACACTAAATGATCTAGCAAATCAAGTTGACTAATCCGCTTTCCAAAACAACAAGATAAACAAGGACATAAGATTTTGCCAGGATCTTTTGTGTGCTCAGTTGCAAATGTAATAAAAGCCTTCACCCCATCTATATATTCTCTTGAACATCGATTAGATGACATCCATTTACGATCCATCTATGGGCTTCAATCTATTTTTTTAAAAAAGTACGTGGTTAGTTGTATGACTATTGCATTTACTAATTACTTTTATATTCTCTTACCAATTTTAATTTAAAATAACATACACCACATGAATCTTCATAATTGAAGCTTTCTAAGTCTTAAACTGAATGTTTAAATTGCCAAATATATAATTCATTAATTATTCCCAGGCATTATAATAATTTTTACAACTCATAACAAAAGAAACCATATTTGCCATAATATATCATAGTTAATTAGAAAACATTACAAGTCAATAAATAAAATACAAGTGTTAAGAATATATAAATAATTATTTTGCTTATGCAATTAATCAATAACAATCATTAGATATAACTATTAAATTCAACTAAAATCACATTTGTAAGCTCAAAATTTAAAAAACATACCGTAAATAGAAGCTTCAATAGACTGATGAACTAAAACTACAAACACAAATTAAACATAAAAAAATCAATAAAATATTTGAGGTTCTAAGTTATTTTTCTTAATAATAATATGTGTAATAAACATCAATATATAATAAAATCAAATATGATTAGCTTAAATCAAAAAATATGATTCAGAAAAAAAAATAAAAATAATAAAATAAAATGAAAAAGAAAGCATAATCCCAACATTAATTATCTCCTTATTGTATGTTTTTTCCCTTACGGTTTTAGTTAATATATTTAAAGTTAAACAATATAGACAAATTATATTTTATTTTATTAAATATTAACATTGATATATATTGATATATTAAAGTCATTTTATCCATATTTTAAAATCCTTAAATAAGTTAATGACTCAATTAACGAATTATTCAATTTATTATCCTGATTTCAATTTTTACTATTTTCATTGGGTTTATATGGGATTTTCTCTATTATAGTTTAATAAGATAATACAAAAAATTATTTTCTTACCTCTACAAAATAGCACTAACACAAATATATATGACATATAAATATATACTCTACAAAATAGTTTAATAAGATATATATTTGTATATGACATATACAAATATATATGACACAAATATAAATTAATCAATTGCATTAATAAATTTTGTTGACCACAAACTATTCTTGGAACCTAATCTAAAATTGTTCTGAATTAAAAAAAATATATAAGAACTAAGATGTTTCAAAATATATAATCAAAAGTGTTTATTAATATCTTTGTGAATCACTCAAATTAATTCAAACGCTTACCAAATAGCCTCTTAAGTTAAGCGCAATATTTGACATACTCTACAACATTGTCAAATTATTAACATATGTCTTATTTCATGATTACACATGATTTCACGCTTTAAAACCTTCAATTCTAAAATAGCCTACTTTATTTATATTTAGTTAAATAACGACACATATTATGATAATTACATTTTTGCTCCATATATTGAATTTTATTCCTAAAAAAAATACTTGTTCGTTAGACATGGGATAGAAGTGGACAATGATGCATGACAAGCCAAACAGTTTTCTATCTAAGTAAACTATATATATATATATTTTTTTTTTGTTGGCCCGAAAGGAATAATAAACTTGATAGTTCATACATTTTTTTTTTACTAAAGATAACTTTATTTGAATAAAAACTTCAGTAAAAATTTTAAAGTTTAAATTTAAATAGGAAAAAATGTGTAAAGAGAATAGATAAAGACAATAATAGAACAAATAAAGCACAGAGCCTAAAGTCTAGCCTGCACATATCATGGAAAATTGGATTCTTTGTCACATGTTGGAAGTTATGGGAAGTTAGGAATCACAGGATATTTACAAATGAGTCTTTCACAACTGATGGCTTGCTTGCTCAAATTCGGTCTATGGTACATCACACACTCACCAGTTTTGCTATTTTAAATGTCATAAAGTAGCCTTTTATTAGATTATGTGCTTAAGTCATCTCGTAGGTTGTTTCTTTGTCGTGACTACACTTGTACAGCTTCAATTCATTGTATTGTACAGTTACTGAGTAATGGAATACCACTTTTTACTAAAAAAAAAAAAGCACAGAGCCTAAGTGTACACTTTGCAAGACTTGTAAATTTCAGTAAATTATAAAACTATATTATTCGTGATTTACAAAGAGTATAATAACACCATGCATGAAGAAGATGGCTATATATGACATATAAATATACATGCGTGCCATAACAGGGGAAAAAAAGCAACGTAAGCATGCCATAAAAAAAACGCAGAACAACTTGAAAAAAAATTAATAAAAAGAAAACGCAAGTTGAACTTACAGGTTGATCAGTGCAGTGGAATGGGGGACCACGTAATTGCCGTTGGTGACGCAATCTTCAGTGAGGGAAGGAAGAAATTTGAGCTACCAAATGGAGTGGGCACCAAAAAGTTGACGACAATACAAAGAAAAGGGAATAATAGGGAAAGGAGTGGGGTTGGCAGTTGGGAAAAAACAAAGATGTGTGCGGGTGTGGGTGTAGTTTTAAGATGTGAAGATGAGAAAATGGAGGGACGAGGAGCACGCACAAATGAAAGGGAAAATGAGAGAGGAAATAATTAAAGATAGAGAAAAAGGTAGAGAAAGAGATGGGGGGTGTAGGCGAGAAAAGGAAAGAGATTGGGGGGCGGGAGGCGGGAAAACAAAAGGATAAGGGGGTGGGGACGGGATGGGTTCTGATTCGTAGGGAAGGGATAGGAAATCCCTTTTTTTTTAAAAAACAAAAGGGTCAGGTGTCGCCTGACCAGGTAGGCGCCACACCTAACCCAAAATTTTTTTAAAAGACGCGTAGGACTTCAGCACCTCAGCAGTGAAAGAAGATAAGTATTTTATTCACTCTTCCATATTGGAGATCTAGTTTACTTCGCCACAGTCTTAATGTAATACACATTGAAAAGAATGTTTGTGACAATGTGCTGTATACGCTGCTTAACGAACTTGGCAAGACAAAAGATCAACGTCAAGCGAGGAAAGATTTACGCGACATGGGAGTTCATGAAGACGCTTGGCCAGATGAGCATGACAGATTTCAATCGGCAAATTTTACCCTCACAAAATCGAACAAGGAAGTCTTCCTCACGACGTTGAAGAAATTAAAAGTTCCTGATAGGTATTCAAGCAACATTTCTCGATGTGTTGACTTGCAGCCTTGAAAGGTTGCTGGCCTGAAGAGCCATGACTCACATGTTCTTATGCAGTAGTTACTCCATCTGGCTATAAAGAATACACTTCCTCCTGATATTTCCATAATTTTGGTAGAACTTTGTTCTTTCTTTCAGAAGTTGTGTTCTAAGGTTTTGATCGTTGAGGAGCTCGATCAGCTACAGTCCAAAATTATTCTTATTCTTTGTCATTTGGATATGATCTTTCCTCCGTCCTTTTTTACTGTGATGGTTCACCTTACAGTCCACCTCGTTCATGAAACAAAGCTCGCTGGACCAGTACAATATCGTTGGATTTATCCGATTGAGAGGTACTCATTTTAAATATGTGCTTTATTCTCCGTATTTAATGTTTGCTAGTCGTCCTTTTCAGCATTTTATATCAATTTTCTCATCTGTACTTCGTAGGTTCCTTAGGAAATTAAAATCTTACGTAAGGAATAAGGCGTGGCCAGAAGGTTCTATAGCTGAAGGCTATATAGGGTATGAGGTGCTATATTTTTGCTCAAGGTACTTTGAAGATCTTGAGATGGCTTTCAACCGCCCACCTCGTGTTGATGATTGTCTTGAACCTGTGCCGACATCAGGAGACTTTATCCCTCGTGTTGGTAAACCAGTTGGAGCAACTGAGAACTTCAAACTAACGGCAACTGAGAAGTTGCAAGCACATAGACATGTCTTGATTAATTGCACTCAAGTTGAACCTTTCATATGGTAAGAATTGTACACTGACATGTTATTCGATCTATATCTTTCATAACATTTCTCACTTTCATTTCACTATCGCCTTTCCATTATTAATTACAGGGAATTCAGAAGTCATGTTAAGAGTCAACTCAGTATCCGTACACAGACATCCTCAGAAGTTGATAAGAGGGTCCATAGAGAATTCCCGAGCTGGTTTGCGCCAGAATACTAAATGAACACAACCCACTCTCACCAGATTTCAGAGTTCTCGCAATCGGCCCTCTTGATCATGCAAAAAGGTTTACAGTATACAATGTCAATGGTTTTAAGTTTTGCACGGTTTCACGGGATCAAGGATTGCAAACTCAGAATTTGGGTGTTTATGGCACATTTGGGACAAGGAGTTATGCAAGCAGCAGTGACGCCAACATGCGGTTCGAAGGCGTCCCTTACTATGGCAAGCTTCTTGATGTGGTCGAACTTAATTATCAAGGCCATTTCACCATGACGCTGCTCAAGTGTTTGTGGGCAAATACCACTACTTCTCAGGGACTGACAACTGACGACTTAGGGATCACATCAGTCAATTTCTCACAGCCAATTCATACTGGTATTTCTCAAGATGATGAGTCGTATATTCTAGATTCAGAGGCACATCTGGTTTATTATGTCGAGGACGAGAGGCACAGGGAATGGCACATTGTCGTTCATCTAAAGCCACGAGACCTTTACGACATGGGTGAAGGCGATAACATCGCCTACGAGTGTGAGTCATTTCAGCCAGCTGATTTTGAAAACTACTTCCCTGAAGGCGATGACAATTTACCTCTACTGCGGTGAGTTTTTTTAAGTCCATGTCATTTAAATTAAATTTTTTAAATTTAATAAAATATCCCTAACAATAATTTTTCTACATAATTTCTGTAGGGATGGCGACGATGAGTGATCAAATTCAAATTATGCTTTTCTCTTTAAAAAAAATTGGAAAAAAATTTAAAAATAAAATAAAATAATATTTGTAGCGGTTATTAAACCTCTACAAAATTAAAAATAACCGCTACTAAATAAAAACCGCTATAAATAGTACGTGGATCCCTATAAATACCCTTACCACAACTCATTTCAAACACTCTCCCATTTCTTTTCACCTTACCTTTCTTTCATTTTCTCTCATTTACAACTTCTTTTGTATGAGTAGAGGAGCTGAATAATACGATCACATATGGTAACAAGTTTTTTTATTTTTTTTATAATACTTCTTTCCTTTATATAAAATTTATTCTCACCATTTTTTTTCATATATTTTACAGCTATATCTCATTTTCATCTATTTTTCATACACAATTACATTATATTAGACAACATAATAATTCCTTATTACCTACGTATCCTTAATAATGTTATTAATATAATTTTTATACTAATCCAATTAAATTAAATTTATCCTTTTAATTTATTAATAAACTAACTAAATTAGATAAACTAATAAAAAAAGAAACTAATTAATTTAATATTAAAAGAACAGAAACAAATGATCGTATTTTTTTAAAAAATTTTTTAAATATTTGTAGCGGTTATTAAACCGCTACTAACAAACACGCCTTTTTAAACTCAAATTAAATTTTTTTGTGCTAAATTTGAATTTCATGAAATTAGTAGCGGTTTTATAACCGCTAAAAATTTCATACAAATTCAAATTTAGTAACGGTTTATTAACCGCTACAAAATTGAAAAAAAAAATGTCATTTTTCTTTTCCTGCCTTCAAAAATTTCAATTCTTTGGAAAAAAATTTCATTCATGGGGATGTTGTAGCGGTTTTTTGTAACCGCTACAAAGGATGTAACGGTTATTTTCCTTGAGTAGTAGTTTTATATAATTGTTCGCCTCCGCAAGTGCACGGATCGCTCAAGTAATAAAGTGATAATTAAAGATCATTCCCTCGAGGATTTGAGTAACAAATTAGTCAAGTAATAGGTTTGGTGAATTCGATTAAGTTGAGCCAAAACATGTTGTGTGTGGAAAAAGGAATTTCAAAAGATATATTTTAAAAGCTAGACTTTACTGAACAAACTCGGAGTTGTATGATTTCAATCATGTATAATAGGCCTAGGATTGCTCATCCCTTAGTATTTCATAAATTTACTTCTTTTCCTCTCCAAGGATCCTTTTTATGGGGTATACATATGTCAGTTTAAGAATCCAAAGCGTATGATTAAGCTCTCTCAAGTCATAACCAGTTGCATATTGTCTATTAGCATGCACAATCTCTTGCTACAGCTAAGAGAAGATATTCATTACATACCAATCTTAATTTCACAATGCTAGGTTAATAACTATATCTCTATGTTACTAGCAAACCATCCATTTAGTTATAAACTTCAAGTCTAGCATGATTTCACTCTAGTTGTGCAATTAAATTAACTCTCTCAAGCTTAATTTAATTGAACACATCATCCACAGTGATGGCCAGTCACATACAGCAGTAAAAACGGAATGAAATCAACATATACATGCCATTAGATCCTTAGAGAAGAAAAGAAACAAGTTTAATCCATACAATGGATCAGAAACAATCCTAGAAAGGAACTCTAGCTATCCATGATCACAAATGATTCACAGACATAAGCTCTCATTACAGCCATATCAGAATTACAGAGAAGAAATGGAAGGAATACAGAATAACCAGAGAATCTGAGCTAAAATCTCTGCAAATCCTCACTCTCTCCATGATTCTCCTTGATTTCAAGCACTCCTAAGCTCAGAGGATGTTCTCAGCCGCCTCCTAGGTCTTTCCAAATCTCGGATCCTATCTTCAGCCTCTGGTTTTCACTTTTATAGTTCCTCAGATGACAAAACGCACAACAGCATTTTTGGGGGTTGGCCACGGCCAGGAAATTTGTGGGCCGCGGCCAGTGAGCTTCTGTCCATGTTTGGGCCGCGGCCCATGAATCCTTGGTCGCGGCCCATAACTTTCTGGCCTCTTGTTGGCCGTGGCCCATGAATGGGTTGGCCGCGGCCAGTCATCTCTGAAGTTCAGCTTCCTCTCTTTTTATGCTCTGTTCTCATTCCCTTCTTGCCTTTCCTTGGCATGTTTGATGGCTCCAGCTTCATTTCACCTCCTTCTCATTGCATTCGGCTTTCTCTGGTCCAGCTATGACTGAATCTATATCCTTTCAACACAAAGAACTCACAAACAATCATAGTTGAATAGTCATAGCAGTTAGTGATATATTTCCTCCACATTTGCATTCTTTTTGTGCCCAGCATGAGTAAAGCACATTTCATCAACTTTAGCACTCTCGGACGCGCACTAATATACCCAAAGTGAGGAAAAATAGGATGAAATGTGCAATTCCGACAAGAATTTCATGAGGTTAACACACCCCCAAACTTGAACTTTTGCTCCTCCTCAAGTAAAATTAGTCAAATGACAAAAGCAAGATTAAATTAATCCCAGACATAGTGCTCATGCATGACCATTTCTTTTCTTAAGCTACTCATGACACAAAATATACATGGATGCCTGATTCATAGTTTTAAAAATGAATTTCCCAACATTTTTTCAGACTGAGTGTGTGTTTGACAAGAGTTGAATAACAATCTTCCTACATTTATCAAGAACAAAAACAATACTTCAACATGTATGACTCAGCCTCAATATCCAAACTTAATCCTCTGCATTCTCTTTTCTTTTTACTTATAAATCAATCCACACACCTTTAGTGCCAATGGGACTTTAGGGTTTCATGGAATTGCTCATTGTCATCGCTTGAAGCTAACACAAGCTTTAGTATGAGGCAATATAGATGAATTAGATTAAAGCTCAATCAATCAAAGTTATGTACATACGAGAACACTCACAGATTTAAGTGTTTAGCTCTCACAAATGGGGGTAATTTCGCTCAGTACCACTTATAGTAGATCCTGCCATAGGCTTATAGAAACTCTGCTCTCTCCACCACTTGTACACCTGGATTCATGAATCAAGGGGGCTTTTTAATAGGGTTGCAATGTTGGAAATGGTCTAATGGAAAGGAATAATGGAACAAGTACTATGCACGTATAAGTGTATATAATGACATCTCTCTCTCTTTCTTTTTGTTTCAACATATATATTGCTTTTCTTTCACCAATTCCTTCTCTCTTTTGTAAATTGCATAACTTAGCACCTATTGAAACAAAGAGTGAATAAAATGCTATTTAAATGCCTCTTAAGTGTGATTCTAATGCAGAACAGAAACATGCATAGCTTGTTGTTGAATGTTAGATTTTGAAAAGTGAAGGGCTCAAAGGGGGTCATCAATGGGTGAGTATGAAAGGTTTGTGTTTAGATCAATGGGTTCAAAAATGAATGCCCCTATCATTTTCATTAATCCACATGCATATGTGATTTTGAAAAAGAATTTAAACAAGTTCTAGAGGTACGCTAGCATAAATAGCACAAACACACTAATGAATGAAACTCGGGCTCGAAATCCTTCCAACAGAGGTTTTCCTCTCTCACGCACAATCCCCAAGATTAATTCAACATTAGCCTAATCCAAATGCATTAACTTAACTGATCCATCTGCTAACTCTACGTGCCATAACCAGCCAATTCCTTACAATTCACCCAAGAGCATAAGCAAGTCCCATATTCAACGTGTGTGAAATGCTAATTTCTTTGAAGAAATTCAAATACAAATTCAAAAGGCTTTCAATGAAAACAGTTAATACACGTCAATTTGCTATAAAATCCCTTGACAAAGCATTCGAATTATTTTCAACCCTCATGCGCAGTGTTTAATCAGGTAAGTATTAAGAATTAGCTTTTAAAATGAGAACCAAGCATTCATGAATATCCAGTCTTGTTTTCCCAGAAAGCCTACAAATCAACTATTCACTTCAGATATGATTAATCAAATCTAACTTGACTTTGACTCAAGGACAAGGCACAAAACAGATTTACAAACATGCATACAAATATTCAAGTACCCCCAAACTTGAGGTAGATAGTGTCCTCACTGTCACAGGGCACAACGTGTCACAAATATCACCTGCAATGAAAGAGATCACACAATAATCCACATACAAAATAGTGACAGGTATATTAAGAGGCACAATATCAAGCGAAATCCGATATCAGTCATTAGTAAGAGAAAGTGTAACAATAGTTACTAAAGTAAAGTATGAGCAATAGCCAAAGGAAAAGGAAAAACAACAGTAAAAAGCTTAAAAACAACAAAATGAACACTAATCCTCGCCATCATCGTCACTGGCAGCTACATCGGCACCATCTCCGTCATTATCATCATCCTCGCCATCATCACCATCACCAACCTGAGCTGCAGCAGGTTTGTGGGCAGCAAATAACTCCTCTAACCGGGTCAAGCAACCACCATGGTCCTACAAATATGTGACGCATTAGGCGGCAATGGCCTCAGTGCGCTGGATGGCCGCGAGGATCACATCCAACATAGCAGAAGACTGAGAAAAAGAAGGTGCACCGGATGGGTCGCCCTGCTCCACCTGTGCCGGAGGGGCCTGAGAAGGTCCTCCCTGCTAAAAAATAGGGTTGTTTGTTGAACGTTGGGAGGCTGGGACTTGCTCATCCGGTTTCGGCTTGATGCTCAAGTAGTTGAACTTCTTGATAGGCTTAAAAAGAACATCAGTAGCCATGGCGACGACACCCACAGAAGAGCAGAAGGAAGAAATAAGGTACGGCAACATCAATCCCACCGAATGATCACGTGCATGGTCTCTCAGAGTTTGATAAATCAATGCACCTAGATCGACTGGCTCCTTTTTCATAAGAAGGTAAATCAGGAGAGCCTGGTCTCTAGTAAGTTGATTCCGGTTTTATGAAGGCCAGAAGTAGTCCTTGCCAAAATGCAACCAAACCCGGGCCTCAACTGATAACTGAGCACGTGGTAAATACTTCTGAGCCCCACCTCAACTCTGCTATGCCACCATGTTGTTGTAAACCAGCAATTCAAAAATTTCATCCTCAAGGATGTCGTCTTCATTATCCAATAGCTGCTTATACTTGCATTCCTCAACAGCCGGGAGTGCTGCAAACTGCCGGAAGCTAGGTAAAGTAAAGTCAACGTCGACCCCCCTAAGGGTAAACCACCAAATGGGTCTCACACAAGCATTGGCATAGAATTCCTGGACAATCTGCAAATTCCCGTCAACCTTAGGATCCATGAGCCTCTGCAAGTGATAGGTACGGGTGGCTAAATCATGAAACATATAAGAGACGTTGAACGGGAATTCACGCTCTCGCAACAAGGGTCGGGTAATGATCTTGGCTTTAGCCTCAGCGACGGCCCTAGGACCCGTGCGGTCAGTAACACGCTTGGCAGGCATTGTAGCTGGAGAAGGAGCAATGCGAAACCAAAATAGATGAAGAAATAAACCGGCACTCAATACTGACACCAGAAGTAGACAGGACACATAGAACCTCCCCCAAACGTATAACCTAAGCAAGACCACATCACTTAGTGCAATTCCAACCTAACCCCTATCCTGACTTCATGGAAATTACCCTCTTGTGCCCTAAACAACTAATCATATCCAAAAGGAAAAGCATTTTAATGATTAAATAAGGAATTGCAGTTCAGCATGCTATTGGAAAAACAAAGCAAATTCACAGAATACCCCCAATCACTAAACCATTCTGCACTTTTTAAACCGAGGCTCAATATATAATTGAACTATTGGAAATTTTGCCAAATACAGTTCAAAATGACAGAATATCCTTACTTTCAGAAAATAGAGGGAATAGTTTATGAAACCACAGAATCCAGGACAATGAGTAAGAACAAACCACAATAGGGGTCACAAGCATTATGAAATTTCAAGTGCAACAATCCCAATACAAATAGTTTTGGCAAAATGCTAGAACTTGACAGAGTTGGCACAGCAAACCTCAATCAGATTTATTACAATAACCAGAAAACAAGTTACGTTCAAGACACCAATGATTAAGTAATGTCAAGTAAGTGCGATGCAGTAGGATAAGACAAAACATGGCAGTAGCTTAAGACACAAGTGAGATTCAACAGGACATAAATGATTTAGCCTAAACCTTGAGGAAGTTAACCTTGCATTTCCAAAAACAAAATGGCATTTTATTGACAACGCTACTACAGTAGTAATCAATGCAGGACACAAACAATTGTAGATTTCCACCACCACACACTTGGCAAAATCAGAGCAGTAGCTTACAACCAGCAATGATAGCAATGCATACTAACAATAGCAACATTCAATTTTTATAATAGGGCAGCAACTTTTAAGGCATTTTAAGGCTAACTAAATGCATCAATTGCTGTCACAAGGACAAAAAAACTCTATAATCATGTACATTATCCTCAAAACTAGCCATTATAACTTATTAGTCCCGCCTACGTGTAAATCCAAGATTCTAAACTAAACGATACTACCCTTAATGCGAGTAAAAGAGCAAGAGCGAGACCTCTTTACCTCAGAAGGTGGAAGAATTAATAGATTAGAGGAGGAATCTAAGATGAAAGGTACCCGTTTGGTGCCCTAGGTTGCTCTTCTGCAGCAGAGGAGTGTAGAACGACTCAAATCTGCAATGGGGAAAGCAGTAGAATGAGGGGGTGGAGGGAAATCAAAGGGGAAACAAAATGGAAGCATTAGATTGAGGGCAAAATTGAAGGGGAAGGCTAAGGAGGGTGGATCGACTCTGGGAGAGGAAGAGGGGAAGGGGTCGGTGGCTGAGAAAGAGTGGAATGAGAAAAGGACAGATGTGGGCAAGGTTTTTAAAAACCCTGTTGTCGCGCTTGGGCTGAGGCCAACCATTACCTGGCTGCGGCCCAAAACCTTCTTGAACATCATTGGCCACAGCCAACGTCATCCTGGCCGTGACCAGGATGTAATTCCCAGCTTTATTAGATGTCAATGGTGACACACAAGACACAGAACCATTGAATACTCAATACAACACACCAAAACTTGAATCATTTACACCATCCTTCCACATTGACTCTTACACAATCAATGACCATTGTCCACACATTTCTTATGATCAAGATGCCTCCCTAATGCAGAATTCACTATGTATAATCAGCAATTTGACATAATTAAGCACAATACAATGCACATTGCCTCTCTATCATCTACTACAACCATCATATCACATCACAGTTATCAAGAATATATGTTCAAGCATAAGAATTGAAGAACTTCCCTGAAATATGCCTGTCCAAACCAAATGCCACCTCTTTTCCTTGTAATCCCCTTGCTCTCCACTGCTTTCAACTTGGGGTCCCTTCTTTCCTACAAAAGCTAAAAGACCAAACGTAAACCTACCAAATTATACTAAAATCAAAGAAACTAAAGAGATTAAGTTCAGAACTTGGGTTGCCTCCCAAGAAGCGCTTAGTTTATAGTCTTTAGCTTGACTCGTTACTTTGGTCACTCCTCATTTGATAAGTAGATTGTGGATACCAGCCTATCCACATCTCCTCCCAAATAGTGCTTCAACCGTTGACCATTATCCTTGAATCTCTCTCACTTTTCATTCTCCAGCTCCACATCACCATATTTTGATGCTTGAACCACCTTGAATGGCCCAGACCATCGAGACTTTAGCTTTCTTGGAAATAGCCTTAGTTTGGAACTATAAAGAAGAATATTTTGACCAGGTTCAAAGCTCTTAGGAATGATTTTGCTGTCATGGTCCCTCTTTGTCTTCTCTTTGTAAATCCTTGCACTCTCATAAGCATTTAAGCAAATTTCATCTAACTCATTGAGTTGAAGTAGCCTCTTTTCTCCTACAGCTCGCGAATCAAGATTTAGCTTCTTAATAGCCCAATAGGCTCCATGTTCCAATTCCACCGGTAGATGACATGCTTTTCCAAACACCAATCGATATGGAGACATACCAATAGGTGTTTTATAAGCCATTCAGTAGGCCCACAGAGCATCATCCAACTTAGAAGACCAGTCCTTCCTAGTAGTGTTCACCATCTTCTCAAGAATGCTATTGATCTTCCAATTAGAAATCTCAGCTTGGCCATTTGTTTGGGGGTGGTAGGGCAATGCTACTTTATGTCTAACACCATATTTCTTCATCAAAGCTTGAAATTGATGATTGCAGAAGTGTGATCCACCATCACTGATAATTGCTCTTGGTGTGCCAAACCATGTAAAGATGTGTTTCTTGAGGAATTTCAGTACCGTCTTGGCATCATTAGTTACACATGCCATAGCTTGTACCCATTTTGATACATAATCCACTCCAAATAAAATGTATTCATTGTTGAAAGACTTAGGAAACTGACCCATGAAATCAATCCCCCAAACATCAAAGAGTTTAACTTCTAGCATGCTATTTAGTGGCATCTTATTCCTTCTAGATATGTTCCCCACTCTCTGGCACCGATCATATTGGAGGACAAAAGCATAAGCATCTTTAAATAGAGAAGGCCAATAAAACCCACTCTGAATGACTTTCACAACGGTTTTCTCTCCTCCAAAATGACCACCATACTCAGACGAATGACAACAATGCAAAATGCACTCTTGTTCATTTTCTGGGACACACCTTCGAATAAGTTGGTCTGGGCACCGCTTGAATAAGTAAGGTTCATCCCAAAAGTACTTCTTCACTTCATGCAAAAATTTACGATTTTGATGAGAGTTGAACTCTGGAGGTAACACTCCACAGATCAAGTAGTTTACAAAATCGGCAAACCATAGTGTGGATGAATGATCAACGAAGAACAGTTGTTCATCCGAAAATGATGCCTGGATGATGTCAGAATTATCAAGTTGAGTCTCGGTACTCAGCCTTGATAGGTGGTCGGCTACTTGATTCTCTGTACCTTTTCTGTCAACGATGTTCAGGTCAAACTCTTGGAGTAAGAGCACCCAATAAATTAGTCTAGCCTTAGAATCCTTCTTGGTGAGTAGGTACTTTAGAGCTGAATGATCAGTGTAAAAAGTAACCTTAGTACCCACAATATACGGTCTAAACTTCTCACATGCATAGACTATAGCAAGTAACTCCTTTTTAGTGGTGGTATAATTGAGTTGGGCACCATCAAGAGTTTTGCTAGCATAATATATAAAGTGAAAGAGTTTCCCTACCTTTTGCCCAAGAACAGCATCGACAATGTAATCACTCGCATCAGCCATGATAATAAAAGGTAAACCCCAATCTGGAGCTACTAGGATCGGAACTGGAATGAGACGCTTCTTTAATTCTTCAAAAGCTTGTAGACACTCATCATCAAACTTGAATTCCACATCTTTCTCCAATAGCTTAGAAAGGGGTTTGGAAATTTTTGAGAATTCCTTGATAAACCTCCGGTAGAACCCGGCATGTCCAAGAAAACTTCAGATACCTTTTACATTAGTAGGCGGCGGTAATTGCTCAATAATAGCAATTTTAGCCCTGTCTACTTCCAACCCTTTCTTAGATACTCTATGGCCAAGTACAATGCCTTCTTGCACCATGAAGTGACATTTCTCCTAATTGAAAATCAAGTTTGCCTCTTCACATCTTTTAAGCACCGCATCTAAATTCTCCAAGCAAGAGTCAAAAGATGGACCAAAGACAAAGAAATCGTCCAAGAATACTTCAATAGTCTTCTCAATCATATCAGCAAAAATGGAAATCATGCACCGTTGAAATATGGTCGGCGTATTGCATAGTCCAAAGGGCATTCGTCTGAAAGCAAAAGTGCCATATGGACAAGTAAAGGTGGTCTTCTCTTGGTCTTCTAGGGCTATGGCAATTTGGTTGTAACCGGAATATCCATCAAGAAAGCAGAAGAACTCTTGACCTGCTAGCTTGTCCAACATTTGATCTATGAATGATAAAGGAAAATGATCCTTTCTTGTAGCAGTGTTGAGCTTAGGATAATCCATACACACCCGCCAACCAGTCAGTGTGCGAGTGGAAATTAGTTCATTTTAGGTGTTAGCCACTACAGTCATGCCACCCTTCTTAGGGACACATTGGACTGGGCTCACCCATGAACTGTCAGAAATAGGGTACGCAATTCCAGCAGAGAGCCATTTAAGGATTTCTTTCTTAACCACTTCTTTCATTATTGGATTCAAGCGCCTTTAATGCTCAATAGAAGTTTTATGATCATCTTCTAATAAGATTTTATGCATACACATCGAAGGGCTTATTCCCTTAATATCCGCTATTGTCCAACCTATAGCCTGCTTGTGTTCTTTCAAAACTCGTAGGAGTTTCTCTTCTTGCAAATTAGAAAGATCAGAAGAGACAATCACTGGTAGAGTATTGGCATTCCCCAAGTAGGCATACTTGAGATGAGATGGTAAAGGCTTTAATTCAAGAGCTGGTGGAACTTCAATAGAGGGCTTCAAAGGAGTACTTAATGCCTCTGCCACCTCAAGTGGCTCAAAATTCCTCTGTCTTGAGTGAGGGAATACTTCCATACGAAAAATATTTTCAAAAACTTCTTCATCAAATTCATCCAAACTTTTCTCCCCAATTAGAAATGCCTCTAAAGGGTCTTTTATCATAAGAGCATATGACTCTTGAGGAACAAGTGAGTCCAATATATCAACAAATGAGCATTGATCTGAATCATCATGGAATTTCAAGGCTTTTGGCATGTTAAAGATTACTTTTTCATCGTCCACCCTCAAAATTATTTCACCCTTCTCCACATCAATAAGTGTTCTTGCTGTAGCTAAGAACAGACGGCCTAGAATGAGCGGGATCTTCCAATCAACCTCACAATCAAGCACCATGAAGTCTGCTGGGAAGATGAACTTGTCTACTTTCACTAGGACATCTTCAATGATTCCTCTAGGTTTAGAAATACTACGATCAGCAAATAGAAGGGTTACTATGGTAGGCCTTAGCTCTCCTAACCCCAATTGGTTAAATACAACTAAGGGCATCAAGTTGATGCTAGCACCTAAGTCACATAGAGCTTTACCATTGAAGTTCGTTCCAATATTGCAAGGAATATATAAACTTCTCGGATCCTTCAGCTTGGTGGGTAACTTCCTTTGGATTACTGCACTACATTCTTCGGTTAATGCCACAGTTTCAAATTCATTAAATCACCTTTTCTTGGACAACACATCCTTTAAGAACTTGGCATATTTAGGCATACCCTCTAAAGCTTCGGCAAATGGAATATTTACATGTAGTTGCTTAAACATGTTCACAAAATTTTTGAATTTTGCAACTTCCTCCTTCTTCTTAAATCTTTGAGGGAAGGGTAGTGGAGGCATGATAGTAGAGGTGGTTGGCTTGCTCTTCTTCTCATTATTCAACTCTTGTTCCCTCTTCTTGCTCTTGCTAACATCATCCAACCCTCCTTCAGTTTGCTTTCTCTTCTTAGTTTCATCATCTTCCACCATATTTTCTTGAGTCATGACTTCTTCCTCTTCAATCTCAATGTCCTCTTGCTCATCTTGCTATGATCCAGTTGTGCTCGAGTTAGGCATGTTTGGAAGCACCTTACCATTTATCAAATGAATGGCCTTGCATTTTTCTTTTCCACCCCGCTTTGGATTAGGGATGGTGTCATTTAGGAGACCATTTCGAGCTATGGCATTTACTTGTATTGCTAATTGTCCCACTTGAACTTCAAGGTTCTTAATAGCAGATTCATGAAGAGAAAAGGTAGCCTTACTCTCACCCCTTGAAGATTCCACCTCTGATAAGATACGGGCCAACATCTTGTCCGTCTTAGATTCTTCTTCTTTTACAGGAGCTTGCCTTGATGGCAATGGAAAACCCGGTGGAGGAACCGGCTTGGTGCCAAAAGTATACTCATGTGGGGGGTTCAAGGTGTTACCTTGACTCCAAGAAAAGTTGGGATGACCTTTCCAAGTACGGCTGTAAGTTTGTGAGTATAGATTACCTTGAGAAGGTTGAAATTTTCCCATATAGTTGACAGATTCAGTGCCTATGTAGAGGGGGCAGTTATCAGGCATGTGGACATCATTGCATTGCTCACCCCCTTAGTAATAAAGTGATAAGTAAAGATTGTTCCCTTAAGGATTTGAGTAACAAATTAGTTAAGCAATAGGTTTGGTGAATTAGATTAAGTTGACCCAAAACATGTTGTTGTGTATGGAAAAAGGAATTTCAAAAGATATATTTTAAAAGCTAGACTTTGCTGAACAAAACTCGGAGTTGTATGATTTCAATCAAGTATAATAGGCCTAGGATTGCACATCCCCTTAGTATTTCATAAATTTACTTCTTTTCCTCTCCAAAGATCCTTTTCATAGGGTATACATATGTCAGTTTAAGAATCCAAAGTGTATGATTAAGCTCTCTCAAGTCATAACCAGTTGCATATCATCTATTAGCATGCACAATCTCTTGCTACAGCTAAGAGAAGATATTCATTACATACCAATCTTAATTTCACAATGCTAGGTTAATAACTATATCTCTATGTTACTAACAAACCATCCATTTAGTTATAAACTTCAAGTCTAGCATGATTTCACTCTAGTTCTACAATTAAATTAACTCTCTCAAGCTTAATTTAATTGAACACATCATCCACAGTGATGGCCAGTCACATACAGTAGTAAAAATGGAATGAAATCAACATATATATGCTATTAGATCCTTAGAGAAGAAAAGAAACAAGTTTAATCCATAGAAAGGATCAGAAACAATCCTAGAAAGGAACTCTAGCTATCCATGATCACAAATGATTCACAGACATAAGCTCTCATTACAGCCATATCAGAATTATAGAGAAGAAATGGAAGGAATACAAAATAATCAGAGAATCTGAGCTGAAATCTCTGCAAATCCTTACTCTCTTTGTGATTCTCCTTGATTTCAAGCACACCTAAGCTCAAAGGATGTTCTCGGATCCTGTCTTCCAAATCTCCTAGGTCTTTCCAAATCTCAGATCCTATCTTCAGCCTCTGGTTTTCGCTTTTATAGTTCCTCAGATAACAAAATGCACAACAGCATTTTTAGGGGTTGGCCACGGCCAGGAAATTTGTAGGCCACGGCCAGTGAGCTTCTGTCCATGTTTGGGCCGTGACCCATAACTTTCTGGCCTCTTGTTGGCCGCGGCCCATGAATGGGTTGGCTGCGGCCAGTCATCTCTGAAGTTCAGCTTCCTCTCTTTTTATGCTCTGTTCTCATTCCCTTCTTGCCTTTCCTTGGCATGGTTGATGGCTCCAGCTTCCTTTCACCTCCTTCTCATTGCATTTGGCTTTCTCTAGTCCAGTTATGACTGAATCTGTATCCTTTCAACACAAAGAACTCACAAACAATCACAGTTGAATAGTCATAGCAGTTAGTGATATATTTCCTCCACATTTGCATTCTTTTTGTGCCCAACATGAGTAAAGCACATTTCATCAACTTTAGTACTCTCGGACGCCCACTAATATACCCAAAGTGAGGAAAAATAGGATGAAATGTGCAATTATGACAAGAATTTCATGAGGTTAACAATAACCGCTTCTAACATACGATTTAGTAGCGGTTTTGCTAACCGCTACTAATATTGTTTGTAGTGGTTAAAACTGCTACTAATACCCATTTTTAACCGCTACTAAATCACATTTTTTTGTAGTGTCATAGCATTTGATTTGGACCTCATAAGAAATATCCATGTCGACCTAGAATAGTCATCAACAATAGTAAGAAAGTAATGGAAGCCTTTGTGAGTAGGGCTCCTATATGGACTCCATATGTCAATATGGATCAGTTCAAAACATCTTTTTGTTTTTATTCAACTGTGAGTGAAAGGAAACTTGGTTTGTTTGAACTGAACACAAATTGTAAGTATCATGTACAAACCCTTATAGGGTCTGTAATCATGCACATATTATCAGTATACTATCCTATTACCAGAACCGCTTTCGGCTCTGATACCAAAATGTCACCCCTTATCTTATTTTGACTTGCTGCAGATTATTAACATGCGGTTTGGTGGGCAATAGAGGAATAATATAAATATACTGATAATATGTGCATGATTACAAAGAATCCCCATAAGGGTTTGTACATTATACTTATGATTAAGGTAGTTGTATAAGGCTACTAGGGTGTCTAAACCTATCCCAGTGAAATGGAGACTTCTTCCCGTCTTTGCTCCACCACTGTAACCCTCTCTGGTACAGTTCTCTTCTCTGATTTCCACGTACCTTCTGTATTTGCCTGTCTAAATTATTGGTAAAGGAGGGTGAGATTCGAGAGAATCTCAGTAGAAAAATGATACCATAATGCATGCATGATAGATGCTATGTGTATGATATGTTAGCTTTATCTAGATGCATGCCCCATAATGATATTTCTGCATGCTCCATGTTTCATATAACAAAACTATGTCCACAATAAAATAGAAACAGAGCTTTATCTGTTCAAATATGCTCTACATACTCAAGTAAATCAATCACATACATCACTACACAAGCAAAAGTATCAATTACGTGCAATTAAGGTAAGTCCCATACCTTATGTCCCTTTTGCTAAATAGAAATAGTTGATCGATCTACATGCAAACAGTTCGAACTCCATCTTCGATCCTACAATGTCAAATATACCATTAAGACACTTCCATAGTGTTTCTGGGGGTTATATGAGTCTATATTGAAAAATTACTAAATTGCCTCGAGGACCCGGACGGCCCTACCGTACCCCGTTCGATTGTACTTTTTCTGAAATTTTAACATAGGTTATTCTGACATATTTTTGCCTAAGGAATCCATTTTCGGGTTTGGAATTATCAAATTCAATATAAAATTACAAAATTACCCTTGGCAGCCCCACTTTAAGGGTTTTAGGGGTGTTTTTGTAATTATGCTTTTTCAGCCTTTTCCGAAAAAGTGACCAACTGTAACCCAACCTAATGTTCCCTCCTGAACTCAATGGAACTAAAATATCATTGAAAATTCAACTCTAAGGCCCTCTAACAACCCTGGCTGAAATTTATGAATACTCTAAGGAAAATTGGGGTTTTGCGATTTTCGCTCCACAGACATGTTCCTTTCTACTCCTAACCACTTTATTAACTATTCCATTAGGTTATAATTACAATTTGGACCCAATTTTGGCAGCATAACCGCTAGACTTACACCTTTCCAAAATTTAAAATAAAGGACAATCCGACAAAATTTTACTCATTAAATTGCTCACGACAGCCAGAATAGTTAATATATGAATGTTGGAAGTTACCTCAAGCTCCTACTAGTGTTTCCTCAATATGGCTGAAACCCTAGGCTTTCAACAACAGATTTTTGAGCCTCTAAACCTTAAAGATCAAAGAAGATAGCTTAGGGTTGAAGTTATATGCATTAGGAGCTAAATCGTCGGAGGAATTGGCTTATCTTGTAAGATTATTTCTTCTTTCTGGTTCAGAAATCATACACACTCTATTCTTAATCAAATTCTGAATGCCTTACAAAGCCTTAAGCCCTCCTATTTATACTAATTAGGAAGGGAATATAATCATGAAATTAAGCATAATGATGAGGATAAAGCAAAAGAAATGCAATGAATAAAGAAAAGCACATCCACCGAAAGCACATCCACCTAACACTCCACTACACCTACTTGTCTGTTACTTTATTACTGTTTCATCCTCCCGGGGTTGGACATGACTCATCCTCGAGTTGGAATCGACATCGTCATCAATATACGGAGATAGATCTGCAACATTGAAAGTAGTTGAAACACCGTAGGCACCTGACAATTCCATTTTGTAAGCATTGTTGTTAATTTTCTACTAAATCTTGAATAGACCATCAACTCGAGGAGACAACTTGGCATTTGGCTATTTAGGAAAACGTTCTTTCCTCAAATGTATCCAAACCAGATCTCCTACATTAAAAATTTGCTGCTTTCGATGCTTGTCCCTATGTGCTTTAATTTTCAAATTTTGCTTCTGGATCCTATCTCAGACTTGCTTATGTAGTTTCTTGATTTCTTCAGCCCTTTGGTCTACATCTGCATTGTAATTTGCAAGCTGAAGGAATCAAGTCGAATGGATTGAGAGGTCAAGTGCTATAAACAACTTCTAAAGGAAACTTTCTAGTGGCTTGGTTGATTGAATTGTTATAAGCAAGTTCAACCTGAGCAAGGATAAGATCCCACTGCTTCAAATTCTTTCCAATAAAGCTTCGCAGAAGATTGCCAAGAATCTTGTTTATAGCTTCTGTCTGTCCGTCCATTTGAGGGTGACTAGCACTGCTAAACTGAAGTTTAGTACCCATCTCTTTCCAAAGAGTTCTCCAAAAAAGGCTAAGAAACTTAAAATCATAATCAAATGTGATAGTCTTAGGAATGCCATGGAGACGAACAATGTCTTTAAAGTACAGTTCAACAACTTGCACAGCATCATTAGTCTTTTGACAAGGAATAAAATAGGCCATCTTTGAAAATCGATCCACAACCACCATGACAGAATCTTTCTGCCTCTAAGTTCGTGGTAATCCCAGCATAAAATCCATGCTTACATCTTCCCATGGAGCTTCTGGGACTAGTAACGGCAGGTATAATCCCGTATTTTGACCTTTTGTTTTGGCCAAATGACATATTCTGCATCTCTGTATGTGCCTGTTGATATCTCATTCAAGTCTTGGCCAGTAGAAATTCTCTTTGACTAGAGCAAATTATTGCCTCTCGCAAAGAACACTGAGGGATGCACAGGGTTTTACCTCAAAATAAAAACTCATCGTGTATGTAATATTGGTGAAAAGGTTGTCCTGCAGTTTCCTCCCATATTCCATGAAAATTTGGGTCATCCTGGTATAACTCCTTGAGGCATTCAAACCCAACAACTTTCGCTTGAATTGTTGATAGTAATGCATGATAGCGGCTAAGAGCATCAGCTACTGAGTTTAAAATTCTAGCCTTATGTTTTATCAAAAACGGATAAGATTGTAATATTTCACTCCAACACGTATGCTTACGATTGATCTTCTGCTGAGAGTTTAGATACTTGAGGGCTTCATGATCAGAAAAGAGTATGAACTCTTTATTTAGGAGATAATGACTCCAATGTTGTAGAGCACGAACAATGGCATAGAATTCCTTATCATAGGTAGAATATTTGAGCTTAGCATCATTAAGCTTCTCACTGAAGAAAGCAATTGGATGGCCTTCTTGACTCAGGACGGCACCAATTCCAGTGTTAGAGGCATCACAACTGACCTCAAACACGTGGTCAAAATTAGGAAGGGCTAGCACAGGAGTTTCTGTCAAGCGTTTCTTCAGTTCTTCAAAAATTTTCTCAGTTTTCTCTTTCCATTGGAACTTGTCTCCCTTGATGCAATCGGTAAGGGGTGCGGCAATGGAACTGAAGCTTCGAATGAATCTCCTATAGAAGGAAGCCAATCCGTGGAAACTTCTGACTTCTTGGATGGATTGCGGTGTTATCCAACTGTTAATGGCTTCAATTTTGCTTGGATCAACCCGTACACCCTGTGTAGTGATAATATAGCCCAAAAAAATGACTTCATTTGTCAAGAAAGTACACCTCTTCAAATTAGCATAAACTTTCTGCTCTTGAAGAACTTGCAACACTTGTTGTAAATGCTCCAACTGGTCTGTTAGGCTTTTGCTATAGATAAGAATGTCGTCAAAGTAAACAACAACAAACTTGACAATGAAAGGGCGAAGGACCTGATTCATCAAGCGCATAAATGTACTAGGAGCATTTGTCAACCCAAATGGCATCACATTCCATTCGTACAACCTATCTCTAGTTTTGAAAGCTGTCTTCCATTCATCTCCGGGGCGAATTCGGATTTGATGGTATCTATTATGAAGGTCAATCTTAGAGAAAGTAGTAGAGCCATATAATTAGGCAAGCATGTCATCAAGTCTATGTTTCGGAAACCGATACTTAATTGTGATCTTGTTGACTGCACGGCAATCTATGCACATTCTCCAACTTCCATCTTTTTTGGGGACTAGGAGTACAGGTACAACACAAGGGCTGACACTTTCTCAGATTAATCCCTTTTTCAGTAAATCTTCAATTTGGCTTTGAACTTAAGCATTTTCTCGAGGACTCATTTTGTAAGCTGGCCTGTTAGGAATTTCTGCTCCTAGAATGAAATCCATAGCATGTTAAATGTCTCGCATGGGTGGTAATCCTGGCAGTATTTCATTTGGAATTATATCAGGAAACTCATCTCATAATGGCTGCACTTCAAGTGGAATGTCAGTTTCATTATTTGCCTCGAGCAAGAAAAGAAAACCCATTACTTGGCTTTCTGTTTTGGTCACCTTCTCGACTAAAGACACTAATGGTTTAGATTCATTTTTGCCTTTGTTGTGTTTATCAAGTGGTAAATGAGCGAGCTGGATCTTCACACCATCCTTCTGGAAGGAATATGTGTTTGTGTGACCATCATACAGAACATGTCGATCATATTGCCAAGGTCTCCCAAAAAGAAGATGACAGGCATCCATGGGAACAAAATCACACCAAACTTCATCATCATACCTTTTACCGATAGAAAAAGTAATAAGGCATCATTTTGAAACTCTTACCTCGCTATCCTGATTAAGCCATTGGAGCTTGTAAGGGCACGGATGGTTGGGTCTGTAGATGCAACTTTTCTACCATATAGTTGGAAACTATATTTTCATAGCTTCTGTTGTCAATGATGACGTCACAGACTTTAGCTTGTGTAGTGCAACGGGTATGAAAAATGTTGTAACATAGCCAAGGCTCTTCTTTTACAGTTGTTGTATGCAAACTTCTCCTAATCACAAGTGATTCACCGTGATCAGCAGGAGTAACTTTCTCATCAAATACTGGCTCCTCATCAAATATTGGTTTTGTTTCAGGCATAGGCTCCCTTTCTTCTTCAAGTACTGCAGAAGCTTCTCCTTCAATAATGGTGACAACTCTGCGGTTAGGGCAGTTAGAAGCAATATGACCGAACCCTTGACATTTGAAACATTTAGGTGCTTTGGAGCTGAATTCCCTAGTAGCCTTAGGTGGAGGCGTGCTTGAAGAGCTAGGATGATGCATTTATGGCTTACGCCCATTAAAAGGAATTCTGGTTGAGGAGGACGGTTGGTACGGAGTCCTTCTGGGCTGCTGCTTCTCGATACGGATGGCTAAACGAATGACATCGTCCAGAGTCCAGTATTACTGGAGTTGTACTGGATGAGCGATGTTCGTATTTAACCCTCCGAGATAACGAGCTATTGTTTGCTCCTCCCTTTCTTGTATATCACATTTCATCATAAGTTTCTCAAATTCCCTGGTATATTCCTCTACAAACATAGCCTTTTGGCGGAGATTATGTAACTAAAGGAAATTATCTTGATAATAATTTTCTGGAAGAAACTTACGTGAGTGCACGCATCGCATCTAGTCTCACATTCATATCTTTCTCTTTCCTTCTCTTTCACGCCTTCTTTTGAGATTCTCCCACCATATGGAGGCATGTTTCTTCAGTTTGATGGCGACAATTTGAACTTTCTGCTCATCTGGAATCTCTTTGTACTTAAAGACTCGTTCAATTGTTTGTAGCCAGTCAATGAATTCGTCTGGTTGGAGTCTTCCCTCGAATTCAGGAATGTCTACCTTAATGTCATTAAGGCAGAATGATTGTTGTCGAGGATGATGACGGTAGTCATGGGATGACGAACTGTGGCTATTCAAATCATCTTCTGAGTGGTCTCTAGGAGTTTCGAGCAATGCTTGCTGTTCTGTTATAGCGGCCTCTAGTTCTTGAATCCGGCGTCTCATCTCCTCCATCTCAATCTGGTGTCCATTCCTGTGTCTTGGAGGCAGTGTGTAGTTTGTTTGATAGGTTATGACTTAAGTACGCAGTTATTAGGTACAAGGTAGAAGGGTAGGGGAAGGATTTGTGTTTATGGAAAAGTCAGGGGTAAAATAGAAATTTGGGCAATTAGGGGCAAGAATGTAATTTTGGCAGAATCTGGGGGTCAAATTGCAATTTCAGAAAATTCAGGGGTCTGAAATGTAATTTTGGCAGAATCTAAGGGTCAAAATATAATTTCAGAAAGTTTAGGGGTCTAAAATGTAATTTTGGCAGAATTTGGGGTTAAAATGTAATTTCAAAAAGTTAGGAGTCTGAAATGTAATTTTGGCAGAATCTAGGGGTCAAAATGTAATTTCAGGAAGTTAGGAGTCTGAAATGTAATTTTGGCAGAATCTAGGGGTCAAAATGTAATTTCAGGAAGTTCAGGGGTCTGAAATGTAAGTTTGGCAGAATCTGGGGGTCAAAATGTAATTTCAGGAAGTTCAGGGGTCTGAAATGCAATTTTGACAGAATCTGGGGTCAAAATCTAATTTCAGAAAGTTCAGGGGTCTGAAATGTAATTTTGGCAGAATCTGGGGTCAAATGTAATTTCAGAAAGTTTATGGGTCTAAAATGTAATTTTGGCAGAATGTGGGGTCAAAATGTAATTTCAGAAAGTTCAGGGCTAATTTGTAATTTTGGCAGAATATCGGGGTCACAACATAATAATAGAAAGTTCAGGGGTCCTAAATTTAATTTTGGCAGAATTTAGGGCACAAAATGTAATTTTAACAAAATTCAAGATGAACGTTAGGCTGACATGGCTTGACTGACATGTGTCAGTTAGGGATTGGCTAAACTGGCATTGACTGATGAAGTGGACGCTGACTGGACTGATGACACGGCAGATGCTGACGGCTCTAATTACGTGGCGTTGGTGACACATGGTAGTCAGGGAGTGGACCAACTGTCAGTGACTGGATGGAAGTGCTGATGTGGCGGGTGACGTGGAGGTTAACGTGGGTCGTCTTCAACCTCAGGACAGCGCGTGGCCGGAGCGTGTCTCCATTGACGGTGCATGTGTCATAGAGGTGGCGCGTGAAGGCGCATGATGGTGGTTCACAATGGTGGTTAAAGCCTGTTTTGGGTTTTGGGACCTTCTGAAGACGATGCCGGGTCAAATTTCTGAAAATCCGTCGGTAGGATGGAATTCGCACACCCTGTTTTTCCAACGTTTTTTTTTTCTCTCAATCCTATTCCTCACTCTCTCATTTTTTTCTCCCTCTGGAACAAGGCTCTGATGCCAAATGGTTCAGAAACCATACACACTCTATTCTTAATCGAATTATGAATGCCTTACAAAGCCTTAAGCCCTCCTATTTATACTAATTAGGAAGGGAATATAATCATGAAATTAAGCATAATGATGAGGATAAAGCAAAAGAAATGCAATGAATAAAGAAAAGCACATCCACCAAAAGCACATCCACCTAACACTCCACTACACCTACTTGTCTGTTACTTTGTTACTGTTTCACTTTCTCTCTCTAAGAATCTCAAACGTTCTTTCTCTAGTTCAGTTGAATAAAGCATCGGTTTTGAAGCTTGGAGGAAGAAGATGATATGTTATATTATGCTTATTTCATTATTCCCTTATTTATTAAATTTCCAAAATTCACAAATTCCAATTTTTATGACATAAATTCCCATGTACATGTAATCTTGCCCATTAAAATCAACTAATATTTTCTTCTTCCTACTACATGTAGGAGACACCTAGGGATCCCTCCCTATGGTCTCAATTGGCTTCACAACTTGTTCCGGTTACATATATACGTAAAATCTCAAATTTGGTCAAAATTGCACTTTTTACTTAAATTTTCAATAAATTCATAAGAAATTGATCAAAATATTCTAAATATATTTTTCCCTTTTATTTTCCTTAATTAAATGAAATTAAATTCAATTAATTGGAAAATAATTAATTTAGTTCTAATTTGAAAAAATTACAAAATTGTCATTACCTTTTTCTTCATGTTTGGATTTCTGGTAGATTTTCTGCTCAAACTTTGAAAAATCATAACTAACTCTAGAAAAATTGAATTTTAGTGATTCTAAAGGATATAGAACCCTTATTGAGTCTAGTTTCAAGGAAAAATATAGCCTTTTACCAATTGGAAGCGCATCATTTCCAGATTTTTAATCTTTACATGTTGTTCCAGAAACTTCACAGTTTTTCTTGGCTGGATTCAAAAATTCATAAATTTTTGTATATAGCTCTAATTGAGTCATATGACCTATCAAATTAAAACTTAGGATGTCTAATTTCACCCTGTAAAAGTTCATAATTTTGTATCATCATTTGTTTATACAAAATCACATAACAAGCTCACTGCCTTATAGACGATTTCACCAAAAACATAATTATATTCCCCAAAATTCACCATTTTATTTCATTGACTATTTTCAATAATTACTGCAAGAATTATTGGGTGGATCTGAAGTGCAACCGTCTATCTCTTGTACCCACGCTAATCGGATCACAGTTGCAGAAGCGATTATGACGCACAGCAAATACACCACGATAGGAAGAGGAAGAGATAAATATAGTAGAGGAAATGGGGAGTCAGTTTGACAGAGTTTCTGTATGTTATTTTCAGTGTCTTATAACTGAATCTAGGGGTGAGCAGGGTGCCTAGTAGATCGGTGTACCCACCCTGGCCCTACAAAAAATTGCCCAGCCCAGCCCTAAAAAAGTGGCCCGAAAAAATTTTGGCCAGCTTTGTGCGGGTTAATAACCGGGCAGTGCCGAGCATCGGGCAAGGAGTGTTGCCCAGCCTATTTGGCCTTGCCCAAAAAATTATTTTTCATTTATTTAAAATATAAAATATTATATCAATTAAATATTATTTCATATATATATTTTTATTTTAAATATATATTGTCTATTGTATAATACTCTTCTAGTCCTCTCTTTTTTGCCCTAGCCACAAAACACTATTTACAAGTAGATTTCTTCCTTTCCATATGCTTCATCATTTGATCAACTTTTGGGACATTGAATTGATGCAAACTACTTTGACTTCATGGCTTTAATTACAATCATTTTGTTTCCTTATTTATAATGGATTATGGATGTTGGTTAATTTTTAAAGTATGGATATTTGTTAAGACATATGGTAGTTTTTAAATTTCAAGACTCAAGTTGTAGACTTATTTTGACATATCACAAGATGTGGGATCATCGAATGTATTTGAAATTTATATTACTTAGGGCAAAGTTAAGACATATGGTATTGGTAACTATAGGAATGTTCATGAAATTTACACAGAATTATTTTTTTCATATTTGGACAAGATAAGGCGTTATCACTTGGGCAGGGAAGCCCACCCTGCCCAGCCCACCCTTGCCTAGCCCAAAATGGTTAAGGCTTTTAGCGGGCAGGGCAGGGCAGGGCATCAAGCTACAAAATGCAGATCGTTTATCCTTTGGGCTGGGCATCGGGCAGGGGTCTCGCCCTGCCCAGCCCTGCCCATGCCCACTCTTAACTGAATCCCCTACGTCTATTTATAGGGTTCTATGCACTCCTTCCTCTTCTACTAACATGTCCTTCCATCAGAGAGACCAGATATCCTTTCGATTGAGAGACATAGTGTTTCGATGAAACAATACCACTTGTAGAGTCATAATCTATCAGTTAAACAACATCACTCATAATGTTTTAGGAAATATTACATATATCCACCGAAGCATTTATATTATTTATATTCTGACCCCAATCTTATTGGGCTTGGGCCCAATCCACCAAGGGTGGACTAGGCAATTTTCCAACAATTACAATATATTTGGTGAATAAAATTTGGGGTGTTACATATTCCTTCTTGCAGCCTCCATCAATGAAGCCGAGTTTTTGTCATCCTCGAAGAGCAATTTTCATTGCACGGCTCCACACCGTGTAGTTCTTCATTCCGGTAAGGACGTGCGGCACCAGCATTGATGATTACATATCAGACATATGCAAATAAAGCGGGTGTGTAAACTGCAGTAGATTCACTGCTAAAATTATGGCAGAAATTGTCTCGGTGTTGCTGAACACGGCTGGGATTTCTTGGTTAAATCTGAGATTGAGCTTGAGATCATGACTGTGATCTTGGATCAGAAATCATCTGAGTTACGGCACACGGCTGGGATTTCCTGATCGAACCTGAGATTAAGGCTGAGATCGTGACTATGATCTTGGATTGACTATGAGATCAGGGCTAAGATCCTGGAGCTTCTTTAGTTTTCTTGGATTGGGTTTGCTATTGGGTCGGAACCTGGGGCTCTAGTACCATGTGAATTTCCTGGACCAGCCCATACGCAATATTGGGAGCATAAAACTCTTTCCATTGAATTGAATAATAGAAGTATACAACCACTAACCACAACTTATGTGCAGACTATATATATAATACCTGATACAAGAAACTAAAACAACAAGTCACTATCTATCTATATAACATATAATACTATTCCACCACCTGTTCATAAGCAATGAATGGCTTCGATTTCTTCTCCCTTTAAAAACACTGTTCATAACGAATCAACGGACCAGATTTTACTTATGTACCCATCATCCTTACATGTTGTCAGTGAATTGGACAAGCCTATCCCTACATGCTATTTTGCCATGCCTTTCATTTCAAATTCAAATCAGAATGATGTCGGTGACAAAGTGGAAAGGAGGTATATAAGATGGACAGAAGCAAGGCTAGCCATTCGTCGCTGGGAAATTATCATCCATTCTCACATTATTTTACTGGTGTTGCTGCTTTGAAGTCTTTCACTTTGAACTTTCGCTAATGGCTATGAGATCTTTTGTTCTACTCATATGATGATGGATCAGTCAATATTTCATTCACACACTCCGACCCTCAATTGCTCCTCACACGATATATCTTCCCCAGAACCTCTCTCTCCTTGTATAGCGTTCACCCATTTTCTTCAGTCTCCACGCTATCCGAAAAGATGACAAATGACGGGTAGATCTGGTGGTGACACCAGCAGATAAGATGCC
The DNA here is from genome assembly GCA_963855925.1 of Inga laurina. Taxonomy (NCBI): domain Eukaryota; kingdom Viridiplantae; phylum Streptophyta; class Magnoliopsida; order Fabales; family Fabaceae; genus Inga; species Inga laurina. Next base: position 35,803,036 of record OY979704.1, read on the forward strand.
AGAATGATGTTGGCAAGGGAGTGGATCAAGAGGTTACGGGAAGAATAATGTTAGTGATGCCGAAGAGTTTAAGGCAGCTTCATTTTTTCCTTGAACAAAGTCTTTGCACCCTTCCATCAATGTAATGGTGTACCCTCCCTGCCTTTCTTTTCTCTTCGTCTCCACACACACTATTGTCAAAATCTCTTCTGCATAGAATTTTCCTTTATATCCGATTATGAATATTTCTAATTTATCCAAGTTGTTGTACTCTATTTTCCTTATATTTAGACTAACCTCCCATCTTTTTTTTATAGTTGGTGGGTGATCGTTAGACTGGGTATCATTATGACTGGAATTTTGTACCAGGACAAGCAAATGAAGGAACGAAGAAATCTCCTTCATCCTCATATATATGGAGACCTTCAACTGAAAGAAAAATTTTAGATATTGATGGTAGATCTTTAGTGGCTTTGGTATAGAACCAAATAGGTTATTTGTATATAAAGACATAGCCATCATTATTGTTGCTTATTCCCAAGGTTTGTGGTGGATATGCAATATGCAGATTTCTGGTACCTTTTGTTGAGCTTTTGTAGCAGGACTAGCAAATGAAGGAACGAAGAAATGTCCTTCATCTTCTTATACTTCTGAATAATAAATCTATTTCCAACCTTAGGCTCTTTCTCTCGTGCGATGTGTGATGTTTAGCTTTGTGTGGACCTTTTGGTGCTCTGTTTATGATTTCCCTCTTCTAACATAGGCTATTGTAGTTGAAAAGACTGCATCCAATAGAGATGAAAGGGGGTGATTGAGCTTTAACTGAAAGTTAAAGTGAAGATAGTAATGGTAGATATTTTGTGGATTTCGTATAAAATCAATGGGTTATTTGTTTATAAATACACGACCATCATTATTGGTTCTTATTATTGATTCACAAGGTCTATGGTCTGACTTGGTGGATATGCAATATACAGTTTGCAATCCCTTCTGCTTGAATTTTGTTAGTATTCTTTTTTTATTTTAATAAATTTGTTAGTATTCTTTTTAATCCAACTTAATGGCCTGTGGTGTTAGTATTAGTCATGTGATTCCATTGGCAATCTTTTTTGTTTACCACTGGGTATCCTTAGACAGTTGAATTTGTAGATTACTTTTTACCTTCATATATTATTGCTTCCCCTGCACAACTTTGACTGAGTGAATTTCGTTTTCCTAGACTTAGTTATCTTCATGTTCAAATTCAATCAAATCAAGTTGATGAGTAGTTTATTAATAATAATTAATACTTTATTAATTATTATTTTTATCTTTAGCCATATGATTGAATCTACAATTTAAATATGTTATGTGGTATATTAAACTGAAAACGTCTGAACATGCATGATATTATAACCACATGTAATCAATCTTGGACTTTTAAAAGCATATCAGCATATGTTATATGTAACTACCTATCTTATTGAACATGTCATGCTATCAATTATGGAATCTTTAGTATTAGTCGATAAGAATGAACATGCATCACTGTTTTAGGGTTGCGAATACCATGAGGCATGCACCATTGATAGAAACACATCTTAATTAAGGAGTCCGCTACAATTAAAGAGTCAAAGTAATTAAAGCGACAAGAAAAACCTTACAGATAAAACATAATCTAAAGGACATTGGAGTCAACAAGAAAGCAACGATAACATAGTAACCATACTCTTAGTTCTAAATCCTAAAGTTCCAACCACGATTAAAAATACATGACATAAAAGAATAATAAAAAATAAAAAAGATAGCCATGATAGAAAGATATCATGCCATATTTAAATGGTGCCATTGACATTGATTAATTCAGGTTCCTATTTCCATATAAACTACCACAGTATGACATACTCTATTTAAATAGTACATGTAAAATCATGTTTATTTGTATATAACTTATATAATTATATAATATATATGTGCCAGCTCAATCCCTGACTGCAACCATTAATATGAATTGTCAACTTCCGTTTGCCTTTACCATATAGCTTTGGAAATAAACCTGTTTTTAGGAGGTTAAAGCAGTGTTCCAGTGCCTTACTTGTGAAAAGGCAAGAACAACTAAATCATCATCTTTAATGAACTTTGGACATATATGTTTGATTTTCTCTCTCTCTCTCTCTTTGGTCATCTCTGATAAGTCATTACATTGCATAGTTTGATTTTCTATAAAACCCCAAATCACCCCTGATCATCATCTTTACTGAAATTTGGACATATATGTTTGATGATGATTCATCTGCAAGTATTGTATCATATATTGCCTTTTTGTCCTTTGTGAAACATCGGTTATATGCGGTCAAAGTATGAGTCTGGTCATGATGTCACTGTATTAGTGCATGGCTGGACGGTTCTAACAGATCTTCAAATCTTTAATCCTCATCTTTAATATTCAAAAGTTGAAACATCAATTCGATTTTGGTGCCCAAAAATCAGAACCCTTGCTACTCGATTTCATGACAGAATTCAACGGTGTAGTTAGTCAGGTAGTTAACTAAAATTCTATAGCCATGAGTTAGGAATGAATGTCTTTGATTTCTTTTGAGTTGTCACCTAAAAAAGATACAAAACTTTAGTCAACTGATCATTCATATTTATTCACTTCAGGCTAAGGCACAGCTGATCAAGTTAGTTAGTTATGGAATTACATGATGCATGTATACAATTTTAGTTACTTGTCAGTTTTCCCAGCTTACTAATGGTTTTTAATGTAGCATACTTGTCAGGTTTCTACAGAGGAAGGAAGTGATGTTTCTGGTATACATACCCCTGTGACCCAAGCAATAAATGAAGTCAGTGTTGAAGAAGCTGAAATGACATTGTTACAGATTGGAAAGAATGTATTAGCTGCCCCTCCAAAAGGTAAAAAAAGACTAACTTGAAAAGAAATGTTGTTGCAATTGAGTCTAGCTTCCAAAATCAAGCATCACCAAACCTAGCTCCTGATGGAAGATTGTTGAAAATTGTTAAGCAAGAGAAGATGTAGTGTCACATGCAAGTTTATGATTTAAGCCCTATGTTTGAGCTTTCCTCTACTCATGTCAGTTGTAGTTATTTTTGTGTATGGTGTTGTATTTCGTCCAATGTTAAGTTTATGTCTTCTTTGTCTGTTCTTGTACTACGTTTCCTCTTAGTTTAAATTTCAATTTCTGTTTCCAACCCTAATTTCGATGTTCCTTACAAGTTTTAGTTCATCAGCTATATGTCCTAGATTATCTTTATAGTTGAAAGTATTGACCATAAGCTATATGTTGTTGTGAGGTGGTGAAATTTAAAAACTTCATTGGTGATAGATCTCAGTAACTTCCTTAAGCCACATTAAACCTTCACCATCTATAATGTGAAGAGCGCTCTCAGTTTCTTCCATATCAGCTATATATTATAGCACTTGTCCATGTTGTTTTAGGGTGGTAAAACTAAAAAACTTCACTGGAGCCAATCAGTTAGAACTCAATGGGTTGAAACTGAATTATTATTTTTAGTTTATTGGCGAGCTTATTGGAGTCTAAATTATTATTTACACATGGGTAATTATATGTTGCATTATCTAGGCTTAGAAGCATGGATAGCTTGAAATTATACGTTCCTACTAATTTGGATATTAAAAGTAGGACCACCACAAATTTTGTCTACAAGGAAGTCTTTAGGAATTTGTAGCGGTGATTGCTCGTAGTTACGCTGATGTGGAAAATTCCTTATGCTCGTGGGTGCCATGCAATTCATATGTCCTTGCTGCTTGATGTTCCAATTAGTAATGATTTGTATTCGTATTTGCTTATTAGACATTGGCTGGTTTTCTTTATGATTTGGTAGTTGTTAATGTCTTTGAATCATTTGCTTTAGCTTGTGTCCCTTGTATTTCCATTTTTGCGTTTTTATGTTTGCATTGAATAAACACTTGCAATTTGCCTTGGATTATGAAGTTCGATTGTTTTCATCGTAGAATGAGTTATGCTTTGCAACCGTGAGCTTGAATGAAAACAATTTCTATAATTACTGCTTCCCGCGCAACGCGCGGGGAAGTTCATGCTAGTTTATACAATTACACAATCACCCCTGCTTACAGAAAATATACATAACTAGAGAAAATGATTCCTTAAATGATTTGTTGAAAGTAAAACTAAGAGAGAATATCAGGAAAGAAAAATCCTACACAATTAATTCCTTAACTTTTTAAAAGAAAAATAACAAAGCAAGGAAAAAAATATTGCCCAACTGTTTAAAATCAAATTACAAACAGTGTAATTAATGCCTTTCTGTTTTTATTTGAAGCTTATGTTAGATTTTTTAGAAGTTTAGGTGGATATGGCTGACCAAGGAAAAGGGAGACATGCCAAAATGTTGATGTAGTATTTTCTAGGAGACAAACATAAAAAGCCATGAACTTTTATATGATTAAGTATTTTTTGGAACGACTTAATCACCCTGATAAAATTCATTGTTATCACCTTAGTTGTTATTGTATTTGATAAGTTAATGTATTGACTTGTTAAATTGTTGTTATAATTGATACTCAATAAGAAAAAATTTGTAAAATTAGTTGTTATCATATTAATTATTGTTGTATTTTGATAAGTTAAAATCATCAATAATCAATCCATTATCAATCAATCAATCATTTATTCTTCAAAACTTGAAATACTTGGTTCCATAAGAAATGGGTCGGATTCAGCCATCATTAAACACACCGTCTTAACCATTATTTCACAATATTTTCTAATCTATTTATTTCTATTTTTCATATTTGATTGGTTAATGAATTATATTTGGAAATGATTTGATAGTTTTAAAATTCTCTAATTTTTTTATATTTTTTAAATTCCTCCATTTGACCTAAAAAGTATCCTAAAAATGGTAATATATGTGCGAAATTTATCTCTCCATCAATGGTATTACATACCCATAAATAATGAGGATTCCATTTTTATCATCCCCATAAATCATGTCCTAATTATAGTGATTTCATTTGGAAATAGTGATTTCATTTTTTCCCTGTAGCTTATATTTCAGCTCTTGACTATCATCAGATAATTTCTAACTATAATGATTCGTAATATATAGTTATAACATTCCAAATTTCTAGCTGAAAAATTAGGAGATTATTAAGGACAATTATCAAACTTTTGTTGATACTTAATGGATTACTAAAAATTTTCAGACATATTTTAGAAATTCATCAAACCTTTAATGATAATTAATGGATTGATAGAAAACTATATTGTTTTCAATACCTTGTTTAATGATATTTAATGGTTAATGACAATATGCAATAAAGATATAAATTGTATTTCCAAAATGCTTTCAATGTCATTAAATATCATTATTATTTTATTTCCATTATTTATATGCCACAATCATGAATAATCTCCTTTTATGTCAATAGTGATAGTGATTTGGAAATAGTTATTTCGTTTTTTCCTCAGTAGTTTATATTTCAGCTCTTGACAATCATCATACATTTTCTAACCATAATGATTCATGATACATATTATAACATTTCAAATTTCTAGCTGAAAAATTTGGAGATTGTTATGGACAGTTATTAAACTTTTAATGATATTTAATGGATTGCTAAAAATTTGCAAAGACATATTAAAAATTCATCAAACTCTTAATAATAATTAATGGAATGATAGAAATGTACATAGATTTTTCAATACCGTGTTTAATGATATTTAATTGATTAATGACAATATGCAATAAAGTCAATTATAATGATTCATCAAACTCAGTTGTCCCATGCTTTTACTTTCATATATTAATTGTTTTTTTTTTTTTTACGTTTCATTTAAATTTGAATGTAAAATATTAAGATTGTAAAGTCACAATACAAATGACAAGTGGAGGTTGAAGAGGAGGAGAACGTAGGTAAATGAAAATAGCGCTCTAGCATATTCTGACCATGATGAAGAAGAGAAAGAAAAGGTCAATGAAGAAAAGTAAGAAACAAAAGAAAAATGAGAGTTTAAATAGAATAGAAGTGACGCTTCAAACTATCATTGCACATTGGAATTTGATAATGAGCTGTCTTGTGCAGTGTTGGGTGAGGGTTATTAAAATGTTCTTGGTTATCATGCCAAATGAGGGCGAGAGCACGGAAGTGAGGGTCATGAAAATGTTTTTTTTTTTGGAACAAAATATGTGGTAAGTGAATTACGAATCAAGATTTGGATGTGGTAAATTCTTTTATCTAGGAAATAATTATAATGACATCTAATGCAAAAGATTTTAGTATAGTTGAAAATATACATAACTAGATAAATAATTCCTTAAATGGTTTGTTGAAAGAAAAACTAAGAGAGTATATCAGGAAAGAAAAATCCCACATAATTAATTCCTTAACTTTTTAAAAGAAAAATAACAAAGCAAGGAAAAGCTATTGGCGAAAAATTTAAGGTTATGCTTGATTTTTGAGAAGTTTAGGTAGATACGGGGGACCAAGGTAGGAAAGGGAGACATGCCAAAATACTGATGCCGTATTTTGTAAGAAACCAAAAGGGAAAAAGACAAGAAAATACCATTTGAACTTCAAAATCCTAAATCAATAATTTTGTACTAAAAATAGTTGTCAATTGTTACATTCTTATAATTAATACCTATGCTCTTGTGGGCAACAATATTGATTTTGGATTTTGAAGTTTAAATGGTATGTTGTTACCTTTTTCTCAACTAAAAAGCCATGGACTATTAAAGATTTTTTTTGGTTTTGAAATGATTTAGTTACCTCATGAAAATTCATTGCTATCGCCTTAGTTGTTATTGTATTTGATAAGTTAATGTATTTATTTATTAAATTGTTGTTGTTACAAATACTCAAAGAGTTTGTTGAAATTAGTTGTCATTACATTAATTGTTGTTGTGATTGAATAAGATAAAATTACTTGTTAAATTATTTTTGCTATTCAAATTAAAGGCATTTTTGTAATTTGGCTACAAAATTTAATCTCTAACTGGTCCCAAAAATTTCACGGTAATTATATTATTTTGGGTCATGAATTCCAATTAACATAGTTAAGGTTCTTTTGTGTCTTTCTCCCCATTTTCTTTATTTATTTTTCTTAAAATATTCTGCATATATAAACTTGAGAAAAATCTACTAGATATTTTCAAATGAGAGACCTTTGGTGTTTATTTTCGTTTTTCTCCATCTTTCTACCGTTTGATACACAACATGTACATGACTCCTCTGATTACAGTCCCAAGCTTAGGTGAGCTTGGGCTCGTCATATCAAATTTAGATTGTATATGAGTCAAATCATTCTTTTGATTGATTCGGTTAAAAGTTTTAAACATGTCGATTTGGTTGGATGATTTTTTTAATATTTTTTCTTTGAGAAAACAGCAGTCCACCATATTTGTATGTCAATAAATATGGTTTATTGGATTATGTGTGGTTTATATAAGAATATTTCATTTACTCATGTACAAAGTTGTCAAATTCACGAGTTTAAGCAAACTCATGACAATAGCGTAAACTCGAATCGTAAACTTGGGTCGTAAAATCGTAAGAGTTTATCTCTATCAATAAATATGTATTAAAAGGATATAGTTAAATAATTAAAATACAGAAAAATAAAAAACAATTGGTTTAAATGTATTTCAAATCTAAATAATTGAAATTAAAAATAAATTAATATTTAATTTAATATATGCTTAAATTAATATATTTGAGAAAAATATATATATGACAAGTTAATTCCTTTTTATAAGTGCATGTATTCTCTTATTGAAAGTAATTCTTATAAATATCTTACTCTCTTCAGTCCTTAATATAAGAGCTAGTTGACTTTTTTTTAAAGAAATTAATGAAGATAAATAAATTATTTAATCATAATATATGTTGTGAACTATTAGATTATATATTAGTTTATAAGTTAGGAAAATTAGTTTGAAGAAAAATGATAAATATAAGTACTTTAATGAAACTTAATTAACTTTCTTAATCTCTCATAAAAAGTCAATGAACTCTTATATTAAGGATGAGAGGTAGTAGTACATAGTACCAAATTAAACCACCAACAAATAAAAAAGTAAAAAAAATATTTATAAACAAAAATTTTTAAAATTACATGTCTAAATTATATAAATTCAAATCCTTCTATTTATAAATAAAAATAAACTAGTTGTTAAAAAAATTCCAAAAGCTGAAATAACACTACTTGCTTTTGTTACTAATATAATGTAATTGAATAGAGTTGCTTTTTATCATTTTTTTCATGATATGGGGTTTATTTATTTGATGGTAAAACGCCTGAAACATAGTATTTCCAGATTTTGACCGTGGAGTTGAATAAAATATAGTATGACAATATATTCTGTGGCGGTGAGAGAAAAACAGAAGAAAAGATAAGAAAGTTAACCTCATAGTCAAACTCTTTAAAAACCTATTATATCGCGATCTTGCTGCGAGTTTGCGATTTCACTTGCGAGTCCTTACGTTTTTTTATTCTTCCGAGTTTGTCACTGAATCAACACGCAAGGGGAAGGTGCAAGGGTAAATTCGTACGATTTGACGAGTTGAAGCGCGATTTTAACGACAATGCTCGTGTATTAATGTCTATTTTATTTAAATAGTAATATTTTCATGATTATATGCGAATATTTTTATATTTTTTAATTGAATTATATTATTTTAATCATGATTTAATCAACCCTAATTCAACATAGCTTACTGGCTGCTGAACCATTGTCTCAACCAATTCAATAGTCAATCCAATTTTTAGTAGCCAGCATGTTTATGATCAGACACTTTCTTATTATTGGAACATTAGTTGTAACAGTACTTGTTTAAACTCCAAATAAGGTATTCAATGTGTTGATTGGTTGGTTTCAATGTTTTAAAAGCTGAATTGGACGTTGAGTCAGAGAGTCTAGTAGGTCACGGTTCAAATGATTAGATTGTTTGGATCGGGGTATAATAATTAAATAAAATATATCATACATATTTAATAGTATATTTATAAAAAAAATTAAAACATAAAATTGTTAAGTAATTTGGATAGGAACCTCGTCCCATATGCAGTGTAATACTACCATATATAATATTTACATTTATGATTTTTTTTTAATTATTGATTCTATTATTTAAGCTTAACGAGTTCAGAGACCCGGGCATTGCGTGGGTGTGAATATGTGGTATTTTAAAAGATTGAATAGAAAATAAATAATTATTTGCAGCCTAAAAATGTAATTTAATTATTAAATATTAGAATATTATAGTTAATAATTACCTAGTATAACTGGCAATAAATAAGATAACTGACAATAAATAATATAACATAAATATGAGATCGAAATATTGGATATCCCACCCCACACGTCTAAACAGCTTAGAAGGAAAATTCAGCATCCTTGGGAGTTGGGAATTATATTTACTTAAAAATTTATTAAGTTATCATGTGTGTAAGAAGATTTAGCATTTAAATTTTTATAATAGATTAAATATTTCATCAATTTATCAGGTACATATTTTCAGTTTTAGGTTTTAAAAATGAAGATTGAAGTTATGATAACATAATCGCAGGAGTGACTGCATATCTCGGGAAGTTATGAGGTACAAAGAAGGTATAATGAAGTTGATGATGATAACCATCTATGCATCTCAAGGATCGCTGCCATTGAAGCAACATCATGATCATCGGGTTTAGCATGCACAACATCAAACATAGTGTATGCCATAGCAAGAGAGAGATTTGTAAACATAGGTTAAGATAACAAAATGAATGCAACAAAAGCAAAGAGAGCAGTAAACACATAGTTAACAGAGTAATTGCATCAGCACGTTGTGAAGCCAATGGCGTGAGGGTTGAAAACACTGGAGATGGGCAGTGAGATGAAAACGAGTCCCTTCTTTCATATAATCAATAGATAGATAATAGATATTACTCCCCCCGGTTCTAATTATAGGATAACATTTGAGAATTGATCTTGGTCCTAATTATAGGATAAAGTTATAATTTTTATCAATTTCTTCCCAAAATACCCCATATTGATACTTTCTCAGTAATAATTAAACAATAATAATTTAATAAGAGTATATCGGAAGTTGTTGAGGGAGATTGATGACGCCGGATTGTGTGAGAGCTTGGAGAAGTGATGTGAGAGGCAGGAGAGGTACAAGAAAAAACAGAGAATCAACGTAATTGAATGTCATTTTAAATTTTAAATAAGGGTATTTTAGGAAAATAAATATAATTAACTAATTTAACCACTATTCTTAATTTCTCCAAAGCTAGGTAAATTAATTTGTCCTATAATTAGGACCGGAGGGAGTATAAAAGTAATTTCTGGTTTCTAAAATGATTTATCCCATAGAGTAGCTGGATCAAGACGGATGTAACGTGATAGTTGATGCGTTGTGCTATATAATAGATAATAGATGGATATTTTTATATTTAAAAAACTAAAATAGAAAATAATAAGTTTATTTGAATTTGGAAACTTTTGTTCCCAACGATGTGATCCGTCATAATCAGGACAGTAAAAAAAAGTATTATTGATTAAATAAAAATAACTTCTAATTTCTAAGAATTATTTCCCACAAGTTTTCTTTTTTGAACAATTCTGCTAATATTCATTACTGCTAAAAAATCAGATACGTAGGCTACTTGAGGTAAAGATAAAATACAGTCCGAATAATAATTAAAAAAAAAAAAAAGCCAGGGAGAACACTAGAAAAAACGAAAAACAGATTGTTATGAAATATAAAAATAAATGATTCATCAACGAGAAAAGATTTCAAAATATTTTATTTTCATTATCTCTTTATTTTTAATATATTCGTTTTAGAAATATTTTATTTTATATCTCAATATTTCAAAATATTTTATGATTTGTAACTATCTCTTAATTATCTCTCTTTATTTTTTTGAGCATATTTTATTTTTTATCTTTATTTTTTTAGTTGTTGTGATATACCTACTTTTGTGATAGGAGGGCATGCCAGATGGCAAGAGAAGGAAGTGTCAACGACCCTCCTTTTATATAATCAATACATAAAAGATATATTCTTTTTCGGTTAGTTGTCTTTTTTGCCTACTTTTTTGGTTAGTTGTTAATATGCACCCAGGTTCTACCCAAAAAATAGAAAAATGTATGTGAGATATTAATTAAAAGGTAAAATAATAAAAAAGTTGATGACTTTAAAATAGAGAAAATCCCTAAAACAAAACTTTAAAAATCATAAAAGACAAAAAGGTATTTTAGATATTCATAATCCGAAAAAGATTTTAGGTTTAAATTATCTCTTTTGAAATTATAGGGAAATGACCACATTGCCCTTAAATATATTTTTTAAAAAAATTATTACCCCCGCCACCTACCGCTGGAGTTACAGCGGTAAGTGGTTGGGCTACTAGTCACTGGAGCTCCAACAAGAATATTATGATGCGAATAAATATCCTGAAAGTGCCAAGGGTAGGATTTGAACCCTCCACCACTTGATTTGCAAAAAGTACCGATGCTTTTAGATATATATTATGCAAGTAAATATATATAAACTAACCCTTTGACTTTTACTTTAACTCATTCACAACATTGATTGGTTTGAGAAGCTTATAAACTTGACGATATTGGTTATGTGGGCTTTAAAAATTCCTCTATTATTGTGCAAGGAGTTGATTGATTTGGACAAGCAGGGTACCCTATATCACATTGATTCTCTATTTTGGTATTTTTGTATGTAATTACGCGATTCTACCATATAACTCTTTACTATTATAAAAATGAAATAAATTCATAAACAACCCAAATTGAGCTGAACTAATATGATTTTATTAAACTTATGGGTTTAAGCTCTAGAATGAGAGCACTATTCTTGCAATTATCATCGAAATGACTTAGTATTCCTTTTCATTTTGTTCTCGTTTTCAATAAAAATCGTTATTTTTTCCAAACCCTTGATAGATATTTTGCTATTGTATTATGTTAATATTCTCTTTCGTTATTTTTGTTTGCATAAAAATTTTAATCGTTGTCTTTCACACACTGTCGATACTCATGTTCCTTCTTTATCAAAACCCATAATGAAAGTTCAGTTTTTTTTTTTTTTTTTTTTTACATCCTGCTATGGAAATCCATACAAGACCATATATCCATGTATTGAGAAGTGTTCTATATGTGATATATGAGGTGGTGTGGGTATGCCAATATATTCATGATTGTTTCAAGTTCAATATTGTCATATTCCAGATTTTGAGCCTCAATTTTCTAAGTTGAAAGGATAGACAACGGCAACATTGTATGTCGACCATCTTAGGTTTGGGCAGAAGCGTCATTTTCGAAAATTACAGGTACGTGATGATAATTTTGAAAATTATGCCTAGATTTTCAGAAAAAATCCCTGGAGACACAAGAAGGTAGAAAAAAATTTCTCAAATTATATTTCAGGCTTAACTGTGATATAAATGAGAAAATGACCTCAAAAAGGAATTTTGAAGCATTGTTAGAATTTTGGTTACTAAAAGAATAATTAGCTAAATTAAATTATGAAAAATATCACGAGGCCTCAGATAATTGGCAAAAATGGGACAAATTTATTTTAAGATTAATGTGAATTTATAAAATGGTTTCATACCTAAAAATAGAAATAGAAAATTTAGTTTAAAGAATGTTTTATGGTGATTTTATTCAATAATAAGGCAAATAATGAAAAATCAGTTTTGTTTCCATTTTCTCTCCATACGTGGAGAGACAAGTTGGGGAGAAAATAATGTGGGTCCCCTGGCCCATTTTCTCCCCAACTTTTCTTTCCTTCTACTTTTCCTTTTTCATATAAATAGGGAAAAACATCATTCTCTCTCATTTTCCTCCTTCATTTTCTTTCCATCCAAATAGGGGTTAAGGACCAAAATTGAGCTCGAGAAAAATTGGGAAACTACCCTATAATAAGTTTGAATTTTTTTTTACATCACAAAAAATTGTCCTATGATTAAAGAATTCTCAAAAAGCATTTGTAAGTGAATAAATTCACCTAAATGACTTAAATGGCTGAATTACGCTTGTATTATCCGTTAAAGCATGTGGGAGAAATTTATATGGTCTCATAAAAAGCCAAGTGGCGTAATCAGATGGAATAAAGGAATAAAGAAGCATTTGGGACCATAGGATCAGAAGAACGTAATTAAATAATATTTGGATGTGTAAGATTATTAAATTTGCTTTATAAGTGGATAAGAGGACATGAAAAAGCCATGATCCTCCCCATTAGTCGGCCACGAGTGAAGAAGACAGAGATCACGAAGATAGGAGGTGGAAGAGAGGAATTGGGGGAGGATGAAGAAAAAGAAAAAGAGTCAAGTGTAGAAATTAAGATAAAGCGAATAAATCACTAATCTCATTAGTTCTTCCTCTCTAAACCTATCTATGGTTTCTAAATCATCTTTTAGAGGTACTTTTAGCGATAGGAGAAAATGAACTTAGGGTTTCAAAGAGAATCTTCAAGGAACCAAACTTGGAGCCACGGTAAGTAGCTATTTTGATATTGTTGATGATGTTACTGGTGGTGTTGTTGGTTGGATTTAGCAGAAAGAGTGAATTAAGCTGGTAGTGATCATGTTTTCTTTGAAAAGGTAATAGCACTATTATGAATTTAAAAAACTTTCTCAATACAATCTATTTTTAACCATTTTGGCAGCTGTGTAAATAAATAAGTTTTAAGAAACGTGATGAAAAATAAAAGAATTATAAATATTATAAGATATTCGAAATTAATAAATTTTATAGTATATGAAAATTTTCAAATTTTCTATACATTATAAATTTTAATGTTCCGTCCTACCAATCCTAAATATAGGTTATAATTTTTGGGATAAGGCTAGCTCTCTTTCACGAGTTACACTATGCACTTGTATGAAACTCTTATTCACATTACCAACAAGCTATGCTCTTAGTGGAAGAGATTTTAGCTGCTTAAACACGAGGTCACGGCTTCAAGATCATGCGAGTGCAGAAAATGTATTTGGGAGAATTACATCTAATTCGCCTAAAAATGTTCGGATCTCACCCGGTGAACTTCGCTCGATGTCATAACTTATAGGAAAATGCTATGGGTCCCACATCGGGAAGCCTCACTGGTGGAGAAGGGTTTAAAAGCTCAAGGGGTCCTACCTTCTAATTGCCTAGTCTATTGGGACCGGGTTCTCTCCCTTTGGCCTTATAATCATCACATTGGCTCTTTCATTTCATTGAGGCTGAGATGTGTGCGAAAGGGGCTACCCACCGAGGCTTCTGACGGTGGAGGGCGTGCGAAGTCCCGTGGATTTATAAGTTCAAGACTGATGTGGGATTACGAGTTTAAGGGGTTCTCCACACTAATAGGCTAGCCGTTTTACATTTTCGCTGAGAACCAGACGATTTGTTCAAAAGCTTTGAATTATAAATAAATAATTTCAATAGTCTCTGGTACAGCCAAACTTATTCCATTTATTCCCTATGATAAAATAAAATATATTAAAATATTTTTCAACCATTTAAATGAAATCTAAAAAAATAAGTTTTAATAAACATGAAATAAAATAAAAAATATGTACATTTTATAAGATATTCAAAATTAATAAATTGTGCAATATATTGCAAAATTTTGAATTTATAGCTATTATAAAATTTTTATTTATCCATCCCTCCAATCCAAAATTTAAGTTGTAATTTTTGGTATGGGCCAGTTCACTTAGCTTTCACTAGTTACGCTATGCACTTGTCTGGAAATGCTATTTACCTCACCAACAACCGTTGGTTATAGTGGAAGTGGATTAATTTAACCGCTTAAATAGAAGATCTGGAATTCGAGATCGAGCGAGGCTAGAAAACACCTTTGCGGAAATTACTTCTAATTAGCCTGAAAAGTGTTCGAATCCAGTTAGACATACATACCAAACACATTTAATCCACTTTTCTCTCACTTAACACAGTCTCATCGTTAATAATATTGAAACCAATGCAGATCTTACACTTTTATTACCTCTAAGTTTAACCAATTTTAACTAACTTCTTTTATATATACAATTTGGTTATTTTTAACTTTTAATTTGTAAAAGATCAAAGAGTACTCATTTGACTCAGAGAATGTACATTGTCGGGCACCAAATATGTACACCTCACCATAGAGATTTAGATACTAGTTCACTTTGTTGCTTTTTTTTTTACGTACATGCACACAAACGTAATAAAAAAAACAAGCTAAATGAATATATTATAGGTCATATCTCCCTTTTTTCCCGTTTCATAATGTTAGATTTGTTCGCCATATGAGCAAGAGATTCAGAAAAATCGAAGTTCTTGCGAAAGTTAAACAATTTTAATTTGTTTCAATGAACAACCTTACTTCGCTGCACTTCAGTTTCTGATATAAATCAAAGGAAAGAACAGAGACATTTTCCTTAAGTGAGGGAGGGAATATGTTCGTGAAAACGTGCAAATATGGACGAAAAACAATCAAAATTGGCACTGTAATTTCTACAATGAGGAAGACCACAACAAGAACGACAGGAAAAGTAGCGAAGGACGTTCAAACATCTATATAGGTTCCACAAGTCCCACTGTACGTATGGTCACAATTCTTCATGAAATGCCTTTTTTTTTTCCCCTTGCCATTCTTTATCCGGCTATCTCAAGTGTCCGCGGGTACGCCACTGTGGAAGTTAAGAAATTGGTTTTCCGTTATAGCATGTCACTATATCCCTTAATTAAGAAGGCCGGCGTGAGCCTAAACTAATGATTCTGATTTATCATTCATAATTAATATAATTTTCAAGTCATAACTTATAGCTAAGAGTCCCACATCGAGAAACCTTAAGAGTGGAGAAGGGTATATAAGCTCAAGGGGTTCTCCCTACTAATAGGCTAGTCTATTGGGGTTGGGCTCTTCCTTTGGGCTTAAAATCAGCACATTCGCTCTTTCATTTCATTCATTGAGGCCCGGATGGTTACGAAAGGGGCTACCCACGGAGGGTTCTGACCGAGAGGGGCGCGTTAAGTGCCGTGGGTTTATAAGTTCAAGAGCAATGTGGGATTAAAAGTTTAAGGGGTTCTCCCCCCTAATAGGCTAGTCTTTTGAGATCCTGACGATTTATTCAAATATTATGAATTTAAATAACTTTCTCAATAAAATCTATTTTTAACCATTTTGGCAGCTGTGTAAATAAATAAGTTTTAAGAAACGTGATGAAAAATAAAAGAATTGTAAATATTATAAGATATTCAAAATTAATAAATTTTATAGTATATGAAAATTTTCAAATTTTCTATACATTATAAATTTTAATGTTCCGTCCTACCAATCCTAAATATAGGTTATAATTTTTGGCATAGGGCTTGTTCTCTTTCTTTTCTTTTTGTTTTTTTTTTTTTTTTTGCATAAAGGTAAGCGAAGCTTGAAGAATTACAAGAATGCTATGAAGTCTGCATCACCGAATGATCTTGTGGCATTCCACCACAGTCGATCGCAAAGAGCTGGTTGCATTCCACTGGGGATGTTTCTATCACCAAGAACTCCTGATTACTCAACTGAGCTTTCCTCGCTAGATAGTCAGCGCATCGGATAGTCTCTCTGTGGGCATGGGTGATCGCCAAGTCCCAGTCCCTGTAAATAAGGGATCTTGTCTCTAAGATGACATCAAGCAGAGGATGATCAATGCCACCATTCATGGA
Organism: Inga laurina; assembly: GCA_963855925.1. NCBI lineage: Eukaryota > Viridiplantae > Streptophyta > Magnoliopsida > Fabales > Fabaceae > Inga > Inga laurina. The sequence continues at coordinate 35,819,692 of OY979704.1, forward strand.
TAACAGGTGAATAGCCTGCAAAGAATCTGTAAAGAGCCTGATCCTGGTAAAACCCAACTGCTTACATAACTGAAGTCCGCTGTTAATCGCATGTATTTCCGCAGCAGTTGAGTTTTTGTGACCTAGCCTTTGTTGAAATCCACACAACCAGTTGCCGTGGTGGTCCCTTATAACCCCACCACAAGCCGCATGCCCGTTGCTATCTCTAGAGCCATCAACATCCACATGTACATACCCCTGATCTGGAGTTTGCCAGCGGTCTGTTCCTCTTTCTGGTTCTTGGAAAATCTGATGACGGAATCTGCCATTTTCCACTCCTTCGAAGAGATGATACAAACATTTGTGAACTATCTGGTTTGGGTTTTCAACTCTCCCTTCAAGCGCCCGGCTGCATCGGTTCTTCCATAGGAGCCAGCATATGGTGCTGAACACTCTGTGCCATGGCCATCTAGCCATCCTCCTGTTCGTAAGGGAATTTTGCAAATTCCATTTAAGCCATTCCTGCAAATTACCAGAAAAGAACATAGTATAGTATATATGGTTAGTTATAGAAAACCACACTCTCTTGGCTTGCTCACAATCTCTCAATATATGGAGGATACTCTCTTCTCTCTCACACTCAAAGGGACAAGTGTTTAGGACATTCAGATTATGCCTTGCTCTCAATTGATTTGTTGGTAATCTCTCATGAAAAACTTGCCACATAAACATTTTAACTCTTTCAGGGCTTCCCCATTGCCATAAAGTTCGCCAGTGAGAATGTCGGCATTGCTCTGGCTTATGATAAATCTTGTCATATGCAGACTTAACACTAAAGTTCCCATATGAAGCCGATCTCCAACAGATAACATCCTCCTCAATGCCCGTGGGGGGAGGGACCAACATGATTTTGTCCACGACCCAGTTTGGGAGGAAGCTCTCCCATCTTACTCTGTCCCATTCCCCTTCATGAGTGACAAAGGACCTAACACAGGCATCCATATCCACCAAATCTTCATTCTTATCAACATAATACTTCAGTGGTCTATCCAAAGGAGACCAGTATTCTTGCCATGCATTAGTGGATCCCCCATTTCAATGAAACTCTTATTCACATTTCCGACAAGCTATGCTCCTAGTGGAAGAGATTTTAGCTTTTTAAACACGAGGTCACGGCTTCAAGATCGTGCAAGTGCAGAAAATGCCTTTGCAAGAATTACATCTAATTCGCCTAAAAATGTTTGGATCTCACCCGGTGAACTTCACTCCATGTCATAAGTTATTAGTAAATGCTATGGGTCCCAAATCGGGAAGCCTCACTAGTGGAGAAGGGTTTAAAAGCTCAAGGGGTCCTACCTCCTAATTGCCTAGTCTATTGGGACCGGGTTCTCTCCCTTTGGCCTTATACTAATCACATTGGCTCTTTCATTTCATTGAGGCTGAGATGTGTGCGAAAGGGGCTACGCACCGAGGCTTCTGACGGTGGAGGGTGCGTGAAGTCCTGTGGATTTATAAGTTCAAGATTGATGTGGGATTACGAGTTTAAGGGGTTCTCCACACTAATAGACTTGCTTTTTTACATTTTCGTTGAGAACCAGACGATTTGTTCAAAAGCTTTGAATTATAAATAAATAATTTCCATAGTCTCTGGTACAGCCAAACTTATTCCATTTATTCTCTATGATAAAATAAAATATATTAAAATATTTTTCAACCAATTAAATGAAATCTAAATAAATAAGTTTTAATAAACATGAAATAAAATAAAAAATATGTACATTTTATAAGATATACAAAATTAATAAATTGTGCAATATATTGCAAAATTTTGAATTTATAGCTATTATAAAATTTTTATTTATCCGTCCCTCCAATCCAAAATTTAAGTTGTAATTTTTGGTATGGGTCAGTTCACTTAGCTTTCACTAGTTACGCTATGCACTTGTCTGGAAATGCTATTCACCTTACCAACAACCGTTGGTCGTAGTGGAAGTGGATTTAATTTAACCGCTTAAATAGAAGGTCTTGAATTCGAGATCGAGCGAGGGCAGAAAACAACTTTGCGGAAATTACTTCTAATTAGCCTGAAAAGTGTTCGAATCCAAGTTAGACATACATACCAAACACATTTAATCCACTTTTCTCTCACTTAACACAGTCTCATCGTTAATAATATTGAAACCAATGCATATCTTACACTTTTATTACCTCTAAGTTTAACCAATTTTCACTAACTTCTTTTATCTATACAATTCGGTTACTTTTAACTTTTAATTTGTAAAAGATCAAAGAGTACTCATTTGACTCAGAGAATGTATGTTGTCCGGCACCAAATGTGTACACCTCACACCATAGAGATTCAGATACTAGTTCACTATGTTGCTTTTATTTTACGTACATGCACACAAACGTAATAAAAAAACAATCTAAATGATTATATTATAGGTCATATCTCCCTTTTTACCCGTTTTATAATGTTAGATTTGTTAGCCATATGAGCAAGAGATTCAGAAAAATGCAGGTTCTTGCGCAAGTTAAACAATTTTAATTTGTTTCAATGAACAACCTTACTTCGCTGCACTTCAGTTTCTGATATAAATCAAAGGAAAGAACAGAGACATTTTCCTTAAGTGCGGGAGGGAATATGTTCGTGCAAACGTGCCAATATAGACAAAAAACAATCAAAATTGGCACTGTAATATCTAAAATGACGAAGACCACAATAAGAACGACAGGAAAAGTAGCGAAGGACGTTCAAACATCTATATAGGTTCCACAAGTCCCACTGTACGTATGGTCACAATTCTTCATGAAATGCCTTTTTTTTCCCCCTCGCCATTCTTTATCCGGCTATCTCAAGTGTCCGCGGGTGCGACACTGTGGAAGTTAAGAAATTGGTTTTCCGTTATAGAATGTCACTATGTCCCTTAATTAAGAAGGCCGGCGTGAGCCTAAACTAATGATTCTGATTTATCATTCATAATTAATATAATTTACAAGTCATAACTTATAGCTAAGAGTCCCACATCGAGAAACCTTAAGAGTGGAGAAGGGTATATAAGCTCAAGGGGTTCTCCTTACTAATAGGCTAGTCTATTGGGGTTGGGCTCTCCCTTTGGGCTTAAAATCAGCACATTCGCTCTTTCATTTCATTCATTGAGGCCCGGATGGTTACGAAAGGGGCTACCCACGGAGGGTTCTGACCGAGAGGGGCGCGTTAAGTGCCGTGGGTTTATAAGTTCAAAGGCAATGTGGGTTTGAAAGTTTAAGGGGTTCTCCCCCCTAATAGGCTAGTCTTTTGAGATCCTGACGATTTATTCAAATATTATGAATTTAAATAACTTTCACAAAAAAATCTATTTTTAACCATTTTGGCCGCTGTGTAAATAAATAAGTTTTAAGAAACGTGATGAAAAATAAAAAGAATTGTAAATATTATAAGATATTCAAAATTAATAAATTTTAAAGTATATGAAAATTTTCAAATTTTCTATACATTATAAATTTTAATGTTCCGTCCTACCAATCCAAAATATAGGTTATAATTTTTGGGCTAGGGCTAGTTCTCTTTCACGAGTTACACTATGCACTTGTATGAAACTCTTATTCACATTACCGACAAGCTAAGCTCCCAGTGGAAGAGATTTTAGCTGCTTAAACACTAGGCCACGGCTTCAAGATCGTGCGAGTGCAGAAAATGTCTTTGGGAGAATTACATCTAATTTGCCTAAAAATGTTCGGATCTCACCCGGTGAACTTCACTCCACGTCATAACTTATTGGTAAATGCTATGGGTCCCACATCGGGAAGCCTCATTAGTGGAGAAGGGTTTAAAAGCTCAAGGGGTCCTACCTTCTAATTGCCTAGTCTATTGGGACCGGGTTCTCTCCCTTTGGCCTTATAATCATCACGTTGCCTCTTTCATTTCATTGAGGCGGAGATGTGTGCGAAAGGGGCAACCCACCGAGGCTTTTGACGGTGGAGGGAGCGTGAAGTCCCGTGGATTTGTAAGTTCAAGACTGCTGTGGGATTACGAGTTTAAGGGGTTCTCCACACTAATAAGCTTTCATTTTTACATTTTCGTTGGGAACCAGACGATTTGTTCAAAAGCGTTGAATTATAAATAAATAATTTCCATAGTCTCTGGTACAGCCAAACTTATTCCATTGATTTTCTATGGTAAAACAAAATATATTCAATTATTTTTCAACCATTTAAATGAAATCTAAATAAATAAGTTTTAATAAACATGAAATAAAATAAAAAATATGTACATTTTATAAGATATTCAAAATTAATAAATTGTGCAATATATTGCAAAATTTTTATTTATCCGTCCCTCCAATCCAAAATTTAAGTTGTAATTTTTGGTATGGGCCAGTTCACTTAGCTTTCCGAAATATAAAGCTTATAAGTAAGACTTAGAGAACATGTATTATCGTATTTCTTATAATCAAAATATAAAGCTTTATGTAGAAATTTTGGCAGAGTCTCCATTGTAAGTAAGACTTCCCGAAAATTCTACAAGAGCTTGTTAGTCTATAATAGAATAACGAGCTCTGCTCCACCATAGTATATAATTTCTCAAGTCTTGTTACGGAATTGAATAGCTTCTAATCATCTAATATTATCTCCTACTTACTTTTCTCCCACAAAATCTATTTTCCTTTCCAATATCATCTTATATATAAAATTATCACACTTTCTTAAATTCCTCAAGATTTCTTTCTCAGGAATTTCTTCAAACACCTTGTGTGCTTCCAACAATTAATATAGCCTGAACAGTCCTAAGCATAATATAAGATCTACAAACATTTCCACAGCAGATTTTCAAAGTCAACTATTCTCTCTCAGCAAAACCCCAAAAAAAAAAAAAAAAAAGAACAAGCATCTATTGATATCTCTTTTTCTGCATTATCAGTAACAAGGAATTTTAATATATATATATATATATATATATATGTACCTATTGAAAGCAAGCTTTTCATCTTCTAATCTCCACCAAGTCTTGACCCAAAATCGTCCCTTTCTCTTCCACTCACAGCAGCTACAAACAGGGGAAAAATCAATCTCAACCCACTACTTTAAATTCCCCAACGCAAAAAGAAAGGAAAAAAAAAAACAATGAAGGGGAATCTGACGCTGGAATTTTGCAGAAAAAATCAGCAGTACAGTGATTATCCTAATCCTTACTCACACATAACCCTTGGCAGCTGAAACAAAGAAGGAAAGAGGGGTTTGATCAAAAGAAATAATCACACAAGAAGAGAGGATATTAATCTGAAACAAGTAACGATCAGAGGCTCACTCGCACACACCAACCACGGACGGGAATTGACGATGCGAAGGGAAGAGGAAAATTGAACCCCACAAGAAGTCTCCAGAATTTTCTACCTCTGCTTGATGTCTTTGTTCACCGAAAAAGGTTAAGAGAATAAGGGTTTAGATTGACAAAGACAAAACTAGCCATATTGAGCCATGAAGATATTTTTAAAGAGTGGGTATTTTGGTAACTTTAGACTTATATTTATCATATATTACTATTTTTATATTATATATATTCAGGCTATTACAAATTCAGTCCCCCAATTGCATGTGAAGGAAACGAGCCAACAACAATGATGCAACTCTTAATTAATTAAAAGAAATTGATTACAAATCTTGTCTAATTGAGTCATAATACAACAACAATGCTAAGCAATAGGAGGGCAGCCATAGGCTTCTTCGTCTATATCACATACAAGAAAGTAGGGGGAAGCTTGATATAACTTCATCTACATCATAAATACCTGGAGTTTGAACTTGAGGAACAAAATCAAGGGAGGCAAGCAACAACAATGAGGGAATGCAATTCACAGTACCCCTACGTCAACTGACGGTGTTGGTAAAGAATGGAGGAGAGACATGGAAAGGAGGAGTTTGACGAAGAAACCCAGGGGAGGCAAGAAAAAAAGGTGGAGAAAGAAAACAATCGGAGGGAACAAATGCCAAGCCTTACGGTAATGTATTCAACCGTACATCTGCGTCAACGGCGGCGAAGGTTAAGGACAGAGGAGAGAAGTGGAAAGGAGGAGCTGCCGCGAATTGAGGGAGGGGTTTGCAAGATGTGCTTGAGTATCATATTTCAGAGTTAAAATTAGGCGCGAGCTGAAAAGGTAAATTTAAGTCAATTTTAAGACCGGTTGTTCTACAAAACCGGTCTTAAAAATAATGAAATTTTTTCCACTTTTTTTAGACAGGTTCTTAATAACAACCTGTCTGAAAGCTTTAATATTTAAGACCGGTTGTTCTTTAAAACCGGTTTAAAAAATAATAAAAATATTAGTTTTTAAATTGCCTTTAATTCAGATAATATATTAAATAGGTTATATTTAGAACCGATCTAAAAAATATATTGCATATATTTATATTTTTTAATTATTTATAACGGTTTTTTTTAGAATCAGTTTCAAAAGTATTTTTTAGACCTTATTTAAATATAACCGGTCTTAAAAGTTGTTTATAATTACAAAAATGTCATAGGTCATAATTTTAAGACCTTATCTGTTATAACCGGTCTAAATGTGCCGGACTTAAACACCATTTTTGTACTAGTGATTTACAAGAAAAATATGAAAATTCAAAAGAAAAATATGAGCATTTACAAGATAAATAAAGATATTTATAAGATAGTTAAAACCTAGGGATTAAAAAGATTTTAACTATTTACAAGACAAATATGGAAATTTACAAGACAAATATGGGTATTTACAAGACAAAGATTATTTGCAATATAAACAAAGTAAGGATATCATTGTCTTTGCACCCACAAAAATCAATTTCATTTTGACCATGGGGTGCAGTGAAGTTTCAGAAAACTTTACATATTGATTGAAATTAATTTGCTACTAAGGGGGCTAATTAAAATTTTCCCTTTTTTATTTTGATTTTCTCCCATGGGACATTCTTGGTGTATTATAAATTGTAGGGTGAATTATCCTGTGGCATTAAAGTTACTTGGCAAGGCACGAGAGATGACCACTTCAGAGCCTCCAGAGGATGAGACCGTTAGAACTCTTTATGTTTGTGGGCTTGATGCTCGTGTCAGTGAGCAGGATCTACGTGATCACTTTTACGCCCATGATCATGGTCATGGCCGAATAGAACCATCAAGAGGGTGCTCCGAGAAGATCTAGAAAAAGCAACAGAAGCGCTCTCCAACAAGCTAACACAGGTGGAAAAATGATTTTTTAGACCAGTTAAAAGTGATTTTTTAGACCGATTTTGGATCCGGTCTTGATACAGCCGGTCTAAAATGTCTGTTACTTTTTAGACCGGTTAAGCAACCGGTCTTAAAAATCACTTTTTTAAACCGGTTGTTTGAAAATCAGGTCTAAAAAGTCCATACTTTTTAGACCGGTTGTTTAAAAACCGGTCTAAAAATTTTTTTTCCAAGACTTTTAATATCGGTTCTTAAAATAACCGGTCTTAAAAGTCATACTTTTTAGACCGGTTCTTAGAATAACCGGTCTAAAAAGTGATATTTTAAATAAATAAATAAATATGACTTTTTTTTGTAGTGCTCTACCTGTATCACCCTTTTCACTCTAGACTCTGAACAAAGGGCAATGAGAAACAGAACAGAACAAAGAAAAAAAAAGAAAGAATCATCTTTTTATCATATTCACTCAACTTTTCTACCAATCTATATCTCTGAGATAAGAGCAACTTATCTTAGATTTATTCAATGTAATGAGTTCAAAATTTATTAGATGCTCATCGCTTATTCAGCTAACTTCACTTGACATCAAGAGTATAACGCATATGCAGTCATTGAATTCAGTTTATCGCACATCAATAAATAATACAACTGCTTACCATCTAAATCTTCAGCAGCATCTTCACCCTCATTAGTAAAGTTATGAGTTTCAACATTCAATCAAAAAACAAGCATCATATTGCCCCCATATAATTATATATTCCAATGGCTTCGGCAGAGATTGTATGCAAAAATATTCTACATAAATATTGAATGACTTACTGTCTTCTTCTTCTTCTTCTTTTTTTAAACCAGCAAATGGAGTCTCAACCCCATCCAAAACTACAAAAATGAGAATAAACCATGTATATACACAGTTAGAGATACCTCAAATGATAACATCGGCAACAATAATAAAATATATTTTGGTTTAAATTAGATACCAAACAAGTTTTCTGTCTTCTCAGCTAAGTTGTCAACTAAATCATCAGCAGGATCTATAATTGCAACTTTCTTCTTCTTCTTAGTAGGATCAAATGGGGCAATCTATCACTCAACAAATAAGGCCTCAGAAGGGAGTGCTTTTTAAACCAACTGAAGTATCAGGTTATTGTGGTAATAGATGAATGGGGTTGCCAGAGAGTAGAAACATGAAATATAACAACTTATAGACCATAACAAAAAAAAATTCTTGCATAGCTAATCAAACGAAACACAAAGCATAACAACGTTATAAAATCATAAATAATTAAAGAGGGAAAGAAGAATACTAATTTCAGGAACCTCCTCCTTCTTATCATCACTTACAGTATACTAAAACTAAAAAGATGAAAATATACTTTCTTCGCAACAACGCAAGGTTGATGTTCTCTTCTTCAACCTTTTCTAAAATGCTGAGTCTGCAAATCACATTCATGGTAAGTCTATGTGACCAAGCAAAGCAAGACCCATACTAGAGATAGAAAAGCAACTACAGTGAAAAGTCGCGACGAAGAAGATTATAGCAAGCGAGGTTGTGGCGGCGACAAACTCATTTAGTGCGAGGGTGAGAGCACCGCAGCAACAAATATGAGAATGAGATCGAGCAAAGATGACCGAGCTCACAGAGTAATCGCACCAAGAAAAGAGGTTCCAGATTAAGAGAGCGAAAATTAGGCGCGACAAAGAGGAGATTCAAAAATTTAGGGTCAATATTTTAGACCGGTTATAAATAAAACCGGTCTTAAAAAGGTGAAATTTTTTTTTTAAATTTTCATATTTAAAAAAACATTCCACCCTTTTAAGACCGGTTTTAAAAAGTATGCCTTTTAAGATCGGTTATTTTAACAACCGGTCTTAAAAGTTTTGAAATGTTTGATATTTAAGACCGGTTATTATAAATAACCGGTCTTAAAAGTTTAAAATTTTTTATTTTTTAAATATTTTGATATTTTAATATCAGTTTTATTTATAACCGATCTAAATAATTTTTTTAAGACCGGTTTTTTTAAGAACCGGTCTTAGAAGTTCTATATAATTATAAAACTGCCACCGGTCAAATTTTTTAGACCTTATCCGCTATAACCGATCTAAATATGGCAGTCTAAAAAGGGAATTTTGTACTAGTGTAATTATTAAGTATCTAAGCTTAAGGCTGATGTGGGTAGACCTCAGACAGCAAAATCCGACTCCGAGAGTTCTGATCAAGTGAATCAGCAAGCATCTGTGGCCCACAGCTGGTTGTAGCCTCAAGCTGTCATATCAAAATACCAGAGCTAGAATCAACCCAATGAGTGCATTACCATAACATTCCACCTCCTTATTAAGATAAAAGCTACTATCCATCAATGGATCCTCAGAGAATGGGTGCAGTCCTCCTGGTGGGATCATTGGGACCGGAGAGAATAACAAACCCAGTTTGGAGAAACGGCAATTTGCCCATCCAATGATTGCTCTGCCCTTGTAAATTCACCTAGGCTAACACTAAGTTTTTGTATATAAGCTCTTATAATATAGATTAGGATTTGTAAATTTTCATATGAATACTTAATATTTCATTATTGTTAGTTGTTAAAATAAATATAGTCACTTAAAATTCACTTATAAAATATAGATACTTGTTATTTTATTATTTTTAGTTGTTGAAATGCCCATTTGTACTTATAAATTGACCTATCAAATGTAGACTCTTGTTATTTTATTACTGTTATTTGTTAAGTGCATATGTGCACTCCTATCTCTTAGGATATTCACGGCATTTTAAAATGATAATTTAATAAAAATTAAAAGAATCAGTTTAAATCATTATTTTAAAAAACATATGTAATGATGAAGTGGTGAAAGAATGATTTTTCATATTTACATAATTGTACTTAAAAAGAATATATAATATGTTTTCTCTCTTTTCTAATTTCATAGAACATGTAAAAAGCAATAAAAAGATGTTTTGCTTTTTCTTTGAGAATAACTTTTAATTTCTTTTTCAGAATACATAATTAAAAAACATTTTTTTTAATATTATTTTTTTATTTTTCAGCATACAAGAACAAGACCGGGCGTTTTGGTTTTTGGCGGAAAAAGCAAGACATGGGTTTACAACCTTCGGTAGGTTCCAATAAGTTAAGATGGCATGTCTCGTTATGGAATTGAATAGCTTCTAATCATCTAATATTATCTCCTACATACTCTTCTCCCACAAAATCTATTTTCCTTTCCAATATCATTTTATATATACAATTACCACACTTTCTTAAATTCCTCAAGATTTCTTTCTCAGGAATTTCTTCAAACACCTTGTGTGCTTCCAACAATTAATATAGCCTGAACAGTCCTAAGCATAATATATGATCTCCAAACATTTCCACAGCAGATTTTCAAAGTCAACTATTCTCTCTTAGCGAAACCCAAAAAAAATGAACAAGCATCTATTGATGTCTCTTTTTCTGCATTAACAGTAACAAGGAATTTTAATATATATTATATATGTACCTATTAAAAGCAAGCTTTTCATCTTCTAATCTCCACCAAGTCTTGACCCAAAATCGTCCCTTTCCCTTCCACGCACAGCAGCTACAAAAAGGGGAAAAATCAATCTCAACCCACTACTTTAAATTCCCCAACGCAAAAAGAAAGAAAAAAAAACAATGAAGGGGAATCTGACGCTGGAATTTTGCAGAAACAATCAGCAGTACAGTGATTATCCTAATCCTTACTCACACATAACCCTTGGCAGCTGAAACAAAGAAGGAAAGAGCAGTTTGATCGAAGGAAATAATCACACAAGCAGAGAGGATATTAATCTGATACAAGCAACGATCAGAGTTTCACTCGCACACACCAACCACGGACGGGAACTGACGATACGAAGGGAAGAGGAAAATTGAACCCCACAAGAAGTCTCCAAAATTTTCTACCTCTCTTTGCTGTCTTTGTTCACCGAAAAAGGTTAAGAGAATAAGGGTTTAGATTGACAAAGACAAAACTAACCATATTGAGCCATGAAGATATTTTTAAAGAGTGGGTATTTTGGTAACTTTAGACTTATATTTATCATATATTACTATTTTTATATTATATATATTCAGGCTATTACACTCTTCCCCCCTTAAGAAATTCGGTCCTCCGAATTTAAATCTGTACTTACCTTAACTCTGGAACAAATGCGGATACTTAGCACACATTTCATTTTCATCTTCCCATGTAGCTTCTTCTTGTGAATGGTTACGCCATAACACCTTTACCAAGGGAATTTCTTTTGATCGAAGCTTCTTTATCTTCTTGTCAATAATAGCCACCGGAACTTCTTCATATGATGAATCTCCATTCACTTAGAGCCCTTGAAATTTAATGACATAAGAGGGGTCATACAGATATTTCCGTAGCATTGATACATGAAACATAGGGTGAATACCAGACAACTCTGGTGGTAAAGCTAAATGGTAAGCTACAGCACCCACTCTATCCAGAATCTCGAATGGACCTATATATCTCGGACTCAACTTGCCTTTCTTTCCAAATCTCATAACTCCTTTCATAGGTGACACCTTTAAAAATACCTTATCTCCAACCATAAACTCTAATTCCCTACGACGATGATCTACATATGATTTTTGTCGACTCTGAGCTTTTAGCAACCTTTACTGAATCACTTTCACTTTCTCTTTAGCATCTTGTACCAGGTCTGGTCCCAAAATCTTATTATCACCAACTTCAAACCATCCAATCGGAGACCTGCATTGCCTACCATATAACGCCTCAAACGGTGCCATTTGAATACTTGCTTGATAACTATTGTTATAAGCAAATTCCATTAATGGTAAATAACTATCCCAACTTCCACCAAAATCTAAAATGCAAGATCTTAACATATCTTCAAGGATCTGAATTGTTCTTTCAGATTGACCATCTGTTTATGGGTGAAAAGCGGTACTGAGATTCAAGCGAGTACCTAAAGCTTTTTGGAATGCCTCCCAAAATCGAGAAGTAAATTGGGGTCCTCTGTCTGAAATTATAGACACGGGAACTCCATGCAATCACACAATTTCATCAATATAAATCTTAGCATATTTGGCTGCTTTATATGATGTCTTTACTGGGAGGAAATGGGCTGATTTGGTCAACCTATCAACAATTACCCAAATAGAATCATAACATTTAATTGTTCAAGGCAAACCAGTGACAAAATCCATTGTGACATTTTCCCACTTCCACTCTGGTATTTCTAGTCGTTGGAATGGCCCTGCTAGCTTCTGATGCTCTGCCTTAACTTGTTGGCATACCAAACAACGTGAAACAAAGTTTGCCACATCATTTTTCATGCCATTCCCCAGTAAAATTGTTTTAAATCTTGGTACATTTTGTAGCCCTTGGATGAATGGTATAGGCAGAATGATGAGCTTCTTCCAAAATAAGCCTTTTTAAGTCTTTTGATTGAGGCACACAAATTCTACCATCTCGCCTCAATGCACCATCTCGGTCAATAGTGAATTGAATATTACTCCCATCTTTAACTGCTTCTATCAACTTACATAATTTAGGATCAAACTGTTGGGCATCTCTAATCTGATCAACTAAAGAAGAGTGAGTCTGAACGTGAGCTAGAAAAGCTCCTTTGTCAAAAATTTCAAATTTGACTCCACCTTGTTCAAGCTTATGTATTTCTTTCACAAGAGGTCTTCTTATTATAGCAATATGTGCTAAACTACCCATGGATTTCCGGCTTAAAGCATCAGCTACCACATTCGCTTTGCCAGGATGGTATAAAATTGTACAATCATAATCTTTGAGTAACTCCATCCATCTCCTTTGCCTGAGATTAAGTTCTTTCTGTTGAAAAATGTATTTGAGGCTCTTATGATCAGTAAAAATTTTACAAGTTTCTCCATATAAGTAATGACGCCAAATTTTTAGAGCAAAAACAACTGCAGCCATTTCTAAATCATGTGTAGGATAATTCAATTCATGCTTCTTGAGTTTTCTAGAGGCATAAGCAATCACCCGTCCATTCTGCATCAAAACACAACCCAATCCAACACGGGAAGCATCTCAATATACTGAATATCCCCCTGACCCAGAAGGTAGATGTTAACTCAGAAATCAAGAGTATTCTAGCACATTTTCTTCTATTTTCACTTATTTTTTGGTTCAAATTGTGCGTATAAAGAGATTATAGAAGAAAATGTGATAGGACATAAGATAAATCAAAATTTTATTGAATCATGAGTTAAATGCACATAGTTTTAATTATTTGTGAAAGTTAAAAAGAGCTCATGAATCCCTCCTCCTTGTAGGTGGAGGATGACAAGTTGTAAAAGCTCACAAAGATCATGGGAAGATGTGAAAGGAAGGGAAGAATGCAAGAAGAAGAGGAAAATGGACATTATGGATGAGAAGCCTGCACTTGCTATGGAATCTGCTGTAGCCAAAGTCAAAGTGAAACCACCTGAAAAAGCACTGCTTCTGTCTGGTTCTGTATGACAATTCGCTATGGCATTCATTGTAGCGAACTCACGGCGAACGCGCGAAACTGATACTGTGCGTTTTGCAAAAGTGACGCTGCTGATGTATTTTAACCTAATGGGGCGCCAAAATTCAGACATTCTGCATAGGAGAAAGGTCAAGAACATAAGGAGGCTACTTGGGAGAGAGCTCTTAGTGATATTGGAGCTTTGGGAAGAGGTTTGTGAAGAATTTCAAGGGTTTTCTTTCCCTTTTCTGGTTTTTCCCTCTTTTCTTCCTATTTTGCTTATATGGTTATGATTTTTGAACTTAGTTGTTGGTTTGTATTGATCATGAGTAGCTAGAACTCCTAATTAGAATTACTTTTACCCATTGTATGATTGAAACTATTGGATTATCTTGCTTTTGTTGGTTAATGATTATATGTGCTGATTTTTCTCTATCCTTAATGCTATCTTGTGCTTGATCACCACATAATTAGAGTTGTTCAATTGGAAGATGCTTGAGAGAGCTATTTTGATTGTAGAACTTGAGAAAAATCATGCTAGACTTGAAGTTTAGGGATTAAATGGATGGTTTGTTGTTAGAATAGAGATATATCTAACAACCTAGCATAGTCAAGAGAAGGCTTGCTTTGGAAAGATGATTTTCATTAATTGTAAACAAGAGATTGAATATTTTTAATGAGGATTAAAAATCAATCTCGACTTGAGAGAGCTTGATTGATGATTTTAGAACCTTTGACTAGCATATAGACTCATTTAATCAACATAAGTGGATATTTGCATAGTTTCATGAAATACAATGGGGAAGAAGTAATCCTAAGTTAATATCTCTTGAAGTTAGACTCGATTTCCCAATTTTCACTGTTTTCCTTTGTTATTTTCATCAAACTTCTTTATTTAACTTGATCAATTTCAAATGATTCCATTCAACCTAATTAAGAACATGGTTAAATTAGTTAACTCGCTTTTGTCATAGTCCTCGTGGGAACGATCTTGACTTATCACTTTATTACTTGCGACCCGTACGCTTGCGGAAGTTAAACGGCGAATAGTAGACTCAATACCGGGGCAGAAGTCAGACAGTCTTTCAACTTTTGGAAACTTTCTTCACAATTATCATCCCAAACAAATTTCACATTCTTTTGAGTCAATCTGGTTAATGGAGCAGCTATTTTTGAGAAGTCCTTCACAAAACGGCGATAATAACCTGCAAGTCCTAGAAAGCTTCGAATTTCTGTGACAGTGGCTGGTCGTGGCCAATTTTGAACCAAGTCCACTTTACTTGGGTCTCTACTTGAATACCATCTTTAGAGACGACATGACCCAAGAAAGTAACTTTATCAAGCCAAAATTCACATTTGGAGAATTTGGCATAAAGTTGTTGCTCTCTCAACTTCTGTAATACTAACCACAAATGTTGCTCATGTTCTTTCGTGCTTTTAGAATACACCAAAATATTATCGATAAACACAATTACAAACTTATCAAGAAATGGTCTAAACACTCGATTCATCAAATCCATAATGTTGCTGGAGCATTGGTCAACCCAAATGGCATTACTAGAAACTCATAATGACCATATCGAGTTCTAAAAGCTATCTTTGGAATATCTTCCTTCTTGATTTTTAACTGATGGTAGCCTGAACGCAAGTCTATCTTTGAGAAGCATTAGGCCCCTTGCAATTGGTCAAAGAGATCATCGATACGAGGCAATGGATACTTATTCTTGATTGTGACTTTATTAAGTTGTCGATAGTCGATACAAAGCCTCAATGACCCATCCTTCTTCTTCACGAAGAGTACTGGAGCTCCCCATGGAGATATACTAGGTCGAATGAACCCTTTATCTAACAATTCTTCCAATTGGGTCTTCAATTCCCTCAACTCAGAAGGTGTCATTCTATAAGGAGGAATCGAAATTGGCTAGGTGCCTGGAATCACATCTATAGAAAATTCTATCTCTCTATCTGGAGGTAAACCAGGTAATTCCTCTGGAAAAACATCAGGAAATTCTCTAACTACAGGTATTTGCTCCAAACTAAAAATTTGCTTCTCAACATCTATTACCAAAGCCAAGTACCCATGACAACCTTTCCTTAATAATTGTTCAACTTTGAAAGATGAAATCAAATTAGTCGGTCTATCTACCTTACTTCCTTGCAACACAAAAGGAGTTTCGCCTGGAATATCAAATTTCACCACTTTCTTGTGGCAATCAACCTTAGCATGACAAGAGGCTAACCAGTCCATGCCTAAAATTGCATCAAAATCAACCATATCAAGAATTATGAGATCGACAAGGGTTTCTCTACCCTCAAGAGACACTTCGCAAGACTTGTAACCTTGGGACACAAATAATGGCTCTCCCGCTAGAGTAGCAACCATAAAGGGATTATCAAGTCTAGTAGGTTCTTTACCCAACCTCTTAGCAAAATACACAGAAATATATGAATGGGTAGATCTAGGATCAAATAAACAAAAGCCTTTTTAGAACAAATTGATATTGTACCTGTAACCACATCTTTAGAAGCTTGAGCATCTTGTCTAGTTAATGCATAAACCTGTGCTTGTCCTTGTCCAAATGAAGTCTGTCCATGTTTCCCTGATGGTTTCCCTGACATACCCTTACTAGTAGGCATAAAAGTTGCTCCTACAGATGGAGCAATTGATGATGTAGGACGAGTGGGAGGTCGAACCAACCCTTGACTTGAGGTTGGTGGTGCCATAGGGCAATCCCTCTTCAAATGACCTATTTGACCACACCGATAACAAGCACATGTTGCTTTACGACATTCCCCCAAATGGAAATTACCACAATTAACACATGGAGTCCTGGAATAGTTTGGCTGAGTCACTACCGGTGAAGGCCTATTAACATTTTTTATACCAGATCTCAAAATGGAGGTATCAAATGAAGAGGCAGATGGCCTAGATAATGAAGGCATTGAACGATACTGGCTTAGAGGTTGTCCACCGCTATAAAAGCTACTTGTTCCTAGAGATCTCACATCTATCTCTATCTTGCATTTCTTTTTTACAAAATCCTCTTCTTTCTCCCTCATTTCTAATCTTAGTGCACAGCTTACCACCTCAGCATAAGTTTTAAAGTGTCCTATTTATGGAGCCATTGACCAATACATATACGTAGGTAACCCCTTCACAAATCTTATAATTATCTCTTCCTCAGTAGGAACTAGATGAGGTGCATACCGCGAAAGTTGCATAAATTGGTTGCTATAATATGTTATTAACTTCTCATACACAAGTTTCTCAAACTTATTAGCCCATTCCTCTCTTATAATTTCTGGGAGAAAATGATCCAGGAAAATCTTTTTGAACACATCACATGGCATAGGAGGATGCATTGTTTGCTTCCGTGGTCTTATTGCTTTAATCCATGTATCAGCAGTACCCTTCAATCGAAATATAGCGAACTCAGTATACTGAGAATCTGGACAATCAAGTGCGAGACAAAGTTTCTCAATATCATCAAGAAACTGCTCTGGTTCCTCATTTTCATCATATCCTGAGAAAGTAGGAGGCTTTAACTTAATAAAGTCAATAAGGCTCACTTCTGCGGCCCTTTCTTCAGTTATAGGTTCAGATGACAGGGCAACTTCATGAGACTGGGAACTCTCTTGTTCACCCTCAGAAATAACCTCTCTAATAGGTCTGGTACTCCTACCACTCCTCCCTCTTCCTCTTCCTCATCCTCGACCTCGAGCATGACCCCGTCCTCTACCCTCGGGAGCCAAAAGATCAGGATGAGCAGAGGCTCTATTAGAATCTTCATTTCTAGTTGATCTACTACTACGCACTTGAGATCTTGGGGGCATCTTCTTTCTAGAAGAAAACATAGAGGTAATTAAAAACAAGATTTATAATATAAATGATAACATACAATTATACCTATATATATATATACACAAATTCATAAGAAAGCAATAGAGAATATATGTTTATTTCCTATAAGGCCTTCAATGATGCCTCAATTATGATTCTGCCCGAGTTCATAATGATAATTGAGACCCCACTGAAGAACATTTGCTCCACATAACTATAGGAAAAAAAACCCTAGGCTCTTGTTACGGAATTGAATAGCTTCTAATCATCTAATATTATCTCCTACATACTCTTCTCCCACAAAATCTATTTTCCTTTCCAATATCATTTTATATATACAATTACCACACTTTCTTAAATTCCTCAAGATTTCTTTCTCAGGAATTTCTTCAAACACCTTGTGTGCTTCCAACAATTAATATAGCCTGAACAGTCCTAAGCATAATATATGATCTCCAAACATTTCCACAGCAGATTTTCAAGGTCAACTATTCTCTATCAGCAAAACCCAAAAAAAAAAAAAAAGAACAAGCATCTATTGATATCTCTTTTTCTGCATTAACAGTAACAAGGAATTTTAATATATATGTACCTATTGAAAGCAAGCTTTTCATCTTCTAATCTCCACCAAGTCTTGACCCAAAATCGTCCCTTTCTCTTCCACGCACAGTAGATACAAAAAGGGGAAAAATCAATCTCAACCCACTACTTTAAATTCCCCAACGCAAAAAGAAAGGAAAAAAAACAATGAACGGGAATCTGACGCTGGAATTTTGCAGAAAAAATCAGCAGTACAGTGATTATCCTAATCCTTACTCACACATAACCCTTGGCAGCTGAAACAGAGAAGGAAAGAGGGGTTTGATCGAAGGAAATAATCACACAAGCAAAGAGGATATTAATCTGAAACAAATAACGATCAAAGGCTCACTCGCACACACCAACCACGGACGGGAATTGACGATGCGAAGGGAAGAGGAAAATTGAACCCCACAAGAAGTCTCCAGAATTTTCTACCTCTGCTTGCTTTCTTTGTTCACCGAAAAAGGTTAAGAGAATAAGGGTTTAGATTGACAAAGACAAAACTAGCCATATTGAGCCATGAAGATATTTTTAAAGAGTGGGTATTTTGGTAACTTTAGACTTATATTTATCATATATTACTATTTTTATATTATATATATTCAGGCTATTACAAATTCAGCCCCCCAACTGCATGTGAAGGAAACAAGCCAACAACAATGATGCAACTCTTAATTAATTAAAAGAAATTGATTACAAATCTTGTCTGATTGAGTCATAATATAACAACAATGCTAAGCAATAGGAGGGCAGCCATAGGCTTCTTCGTCTATATCACATACAAGAAAGTAGGGGGAAGCTTGATATAACTTCATCTACATCATAAATACCTGGAGTTTGAACTTGAGGAACATAATCAAGGGAGGCAAGCAACAACAATGAGGGAATGCAATTCACAGTACCCCTGCGTCAACTGACGGTGTTGGTAAAGAATGGAGGAGATACATAGAAAGGAGGAGTTTGACGAAGAAACCCAGGGGAGGCAAGAAAACAAGGTTGAGAAAGAAACCAATCGGAGGGAACAAATGCCAAGCCTTACGGTAATGTATTCAACCGTACATCTGCGTCAACGGCGGCGAAGGTTAAGGACGGAGGAGAGAAGTGGAAAGGAGGAGCTGCCGCGAATTGAGGGAGGGGTTTGCAAGATGTGCTTGAGTATCATATTTCAAAGTTAAAATTAGGCGCGAGCTGAAAAGTAAATTTAAGTCAATTTTAAGACCGGTTGTTCTACAAAACTGTCTTAAAAATAAATTGTTTCCACTTTTTTTATACAGGTTCTTAATAACAACCTGTCTGAAAGCTTTAATATTTAAGACCGGTTGTTCTTTAAAACCGGTTTAAAAAATAATAAACATATTAGTTTTTAAATTGCCTTTAATTCAGATAATATATTAAATAGGTTATATTTAGAACCGATCTAAAAAATATATTACATATATTTATATTTTTTTAATTATTTATAACGGTTTTTTTAGAACCGGTCTCAAAAGTATTTTTTTAGACCTTATTTAAATATAACCGGTCTTAAAAGTTGTTTATAATTACAAAAATGTCATAGGTCATATTTTTAAGACCTTATCCGTTATAACCGGTCTAAATGTGCCGGACTTAAACACCATTTTTGTACTAGTGATTTACAAGACAAATATGAAAATTCAAAAGAAAAATATGAGCATTTACAAGATAAATAAAGATATTTATAAGATAATTAAAACCTAGGGAATTAAAAAGATTTTAACTATTTACAAGACAAATATGGAAATTTACAAGACAAATATGGGTATTTACAAGACAAAGATTATTTGCAATATAAACAAAGTAAGGATATCATTGTCTTTGCACCCACAAAAATCAATTTCATTTTGACCATGGGGTGCAGTGAAGTTTCAGAAAATTTTACGGATTGATTGAAATTAATTTGCTACTAAGGGGGCTAAATTTTCCCTTTTTTATTTTGATTTTCTCCCATGGGACATTCTTGGTGTATTATAAATTGTAGGGTCAATTATCCTGTGGCATTAAAGTTACTTGGCAAGGCAGGAGAGATGACCACTTCGGAGCCTCCAGAGGATGAGACCGTTAGAACTCTTTATGTTTGTGGGCTTGATGCTCGTGTCAGTGAGCAGGATCTACGTGATCACTTTTACGCCCATGATCATGGTCATGGCCAAATAGAACCATCAAGATGGTGCTCCGAGAAGATCTAGAAAAAGCAACAGAAGCGCTCTCCAACAAGCTAATTATTAAGTATCTAAGCTTAAGGCTGATGTGGGTAGACCTCAGACAGCAAAATCTGACTGAGAGTTCTGATCAAGTGAATCAGTAAGCATATGTAGCCCACAGCGGGTTGTAGCCTCAAGCTGTCGTATCAAAATACCAGAGCTAGAATCAACCCAATGAGTGCATTACCATAACATTCCACCTCCTTATTAAGATAAAAGCTACTATCCATCAATGGATCCTCAGAGAATGGGTGCAGTCCTCCTGGTGGGATCATTGGGACCGGAGAGAACAGCAAACCCAGTTTGGAGAAGCGGCAATTTGCCCATCCAATGATTGCTCCGCCCTTATAAATTCACCTAGGCTAACACTAAGTTTTTGTATATAAGCTCTTATAATATAGATTAGGATTTGTAAATTTTCATATGAATACTTAATATTTCATTATTGTTAGTTGTTAAAATAAATATAGTCACTTAAAATTCACTTATAAAATATAGATACTTGTTATTTTATTATTTTTAGTTGTTGAAATGCCCATTTGTACTTATAAATTGACCTGTCAAATGTAGACTCTTGTTATTTTATTACTGTTATTTGTTAAGTGCATATGTACACTCCTATCTCTTAGGATATTCACGGCATTTTAAAATGATAATTTAATAAAAATTAAAAGAATCAGTTTAAATCATTATTTTAAAAAACATATGTAATGATGAAGTGGTGAAAGAATGATTTTTCATATTTACATAATTGTACTTAAAAAGAATATATAATATGTTTTCTCTCTTTTCTAATTTCATAGAACATGTAAAAAGCAATAAAAAGATGTTTTGCTTTTTTTTTCAGAATAACTTTTAATTTCTTTTTCAGAATACATAATTAAAAAAACATTTTTTTAATATTCTTTTTTAATTTTTCAGCATACAAGAACAAGACCCGGCGTTTTGGTTTTTGGAGGAAAAAACAAGACATGGGTTTACAACCTTCGGTAGGTTCCAATAAGTTAAGATGGCATGTCTCATGTCTCCGAGTAAGGCAATGAAATATCTTCATTATCAATGTTTGTTTGGAATAGCGATTGGAATATTTAAAAGCAACTCTTCAATCGTGATTTACAGTATACGAGGTAAATATGTGAGAGAAGTGTTGTCTCGACTTATGTGCATAAACACTAATAGGGCTGTCAATCGCCCAACCCAACAAGACATTAAGATCCTTTCGATATCAATGGTGATTGGGTCTAGCAGAAGGAGCTAGTCCCTCACAATATGGATTCAAATCTTCATTGGGAGAGGTGCCCACATTTAGTATCCAACCTAACTTTAATAGGAGGATACTGATAAAAATTCTTTTGATAAAGGAGTCACAAGCTGTTTGTTTCTCTTTTTTAAAAACTAAAAAAAGTAGTAACTTGTTCTTAAAACTATAAAATTAAAACAAATTTTACATGTTTTTTATTGGATAGTACTTACATCAAGTTCTTTAATCCATTACGTCAAGTTCTTCAATTACACATAACTATGTATCTTATTTTGTTTATGAGAATTTTAGTTAAAAGATAATAATTCAAAAATAGAACACATGGCTACATGTAATTGGAGAACTTAATGAAATGGATATAATAAACTTGACCTAAGTATTTTCCTTTCTTATTTTTATTTCTTATTTCTTAGTTTTTATTTTAGAAAATAAGAAACTCTTTCTTCTCTATGTAAAGACTTGAGGCCACTACCAATCCAATAGCACCAATCGCCGCCACATCAACAACAGCACCAACCACCTCCATGTCACCGTTGGCAACGGTTGTCAACCAACTCCACATCAATGTACATTGTCATCGGCCATCGCCATGTCACTGCCAACAACCAACACTAAGTCACTACTAGTGATGGTCGTTGCCCGATGCCATGTCACTGCCAACAACTGCTACGCTACGTAACCACTAGCGATAAAATTTCATTCCCTCCCTAGTTCTGTCAATCATTGTCCTTCATTCAGCAATCTATTAGGCATTTTTAAAATTAAAATAAATAGTAACTTGTTTTTAAAACTAGAAAATCGAAACAATTTTTATATTTTTTCTTATTTTATTTTTTTATTTTCTTTTTTTTTTGGTAAATGGGAAACTTTTTCTTCTCTACTTAAAGACTTGAAGACACCACCAATCCACTAGCGTCTTATCATCGCCACTGTTGACCACCACCACATCGCACCGGCCTGACCGCCACCAGTCACCACCGGTGATGGTCGTCAACCGAGTCCACGTCAAAGTGTGTTGTCATTGGCCAACGGCCACTGTCATGTCACTACTACTTATAGCCACCACTATATCTCTACTAGTGATGGTTGTCACTTGATGCCATGTTACTGCCAACAACAACTGACGCTGAGTCATGTAACGCCCCAAATTTTATTCACCAAATGTATTGTAATTATTTATATATATTCAATAAAATGGTGAATATTCATGGCCATAGGAATTAAATATTGGAAATTGAAATGTGAACAGTGCTTCTAGTGAAATCGCTTACGAGGTAGTGAGATTATCATGTGGTTTTGGACAAACAAATGATGAGAAATATCTATGAAATTTTTCAGAATGAAAGTAGACATGCTAAGCTTTAATTTGATAGGTCACATGAATCATTTAAATCTATATACAAAGAGTTATGAATTTTTGAAGTTAACCCAGAAAAACTGTTGATATACTTAAGCAGCATCCAAAGAATTTAATTCTGGGAATTTTGTGCTTCCAAGTGGCAAAATGCTATATTTTTCCTTGAACCTAGACTCATTAAGGGTTCTATAGCCTTTGGAATCACTGCAATACAATGTCTACAAATTTAGTTATGATTTTTCAAAGTTTGGGCAGAAAATCTGGCAGAATTGACATTGATCCGAAAATGGCAAAAATTTTGTGATGGCAACTTGGTAATTTTGGGATAAACCCATCAGCCCATTTCTAAAGGACCCTAGGACGTGTTTTTGGATGGACCAAGGAAGGAAAACATTAGTTGAATTATAATGGGCTTCATGACACTTTTATTTAGGAATAGAGACTAATTACTTTAAGCCTTAAAAGTCAACTTTTTGGTAATTAAATAAGTAGGAGATAAATGCAACATATATTAAAACCATTCCCTTCATCTTTCCTCCACCGTTTCCATTAGTTAAGAGAGCTCAAGAGAGAGAGTGTGTGTGTGCTTTGGTGATTCTAGAGAGAAGGAGGGGAGCCAAATTCACAAGGTAGGTTGATATACTTAGTTATTTGTATTCCAATTTGTTTAATCCTTCTCCTAAGCATCCTTTCTACATGATTCATGGTGTTAGGAAGCAAAAATCTCAAGGTTCGGGGGATTAATTGGTGGTTTTCTGGTTGATTTGTTGTGGATTGTAAATTTGGGCAATGCTAAATCCTAATCGTTATACTGCCCAAATTTGGTCTAAATCATGTTGGGAATGTAATTAAGTAGTTAATAAAGTGATTAGAAGTAGAAAGGAGCAAGTCTGTGTAACTAAGTTTCTTACAGGACCAATTAGAGAGCTAGGAGCTAGTTTTTCATGAAATTGATGACTCCACTGTGTTCAAGAAGGAAAATTAAGTAGGGTTACTGTTGATCATGTTTCCAGAAAAGCCCTAAAAGGCATAATGACAAAAACGCCCTTGAAACCCTAAGTTAGGGGCTGCCAAGGGCATTTTTGTCTTTAGGCAGTAAATTTAGTAATTTCAAGGCCGGAAATGGATTCCTTGGGCAAAAATATGTCAG
Source organism: Inga laurina (assembly GCA_963855925.1). Lineage (NCBI taxonomy): Eukaryota > Viridiplantae > Streptophyta > Magnoliopsida > Fabales > Fabaceae > Inga > Inga laurina. Next base: position 35,843,766 of record OY979704.1, read on the forward strand.
AATAGCCTAGGTCAAAATTTCAGAAAAAGTATGGTCGAATCGGATACGGCGAGGCCGAGCCGGGTCCTAAGGGTATTTTAGTAATTTTTCAGTATAGACTCATATAACCACTAAAAATACTTTGGAAGTCTCTAAAGTGGTACATGAATGGGTTTTAACCTAATTCTTGTATATTTGGAATTTTAAGACCGAGTTGAGAGATGAGCAGTTGGCACGACTTCAAGGCACGTTTTACAAGGTGCAAAAGGTTTAAGGTAGTAACTCTATCCTTCATATACTATGTGAATATTTATATGCTTTGTATATGCCATCTTCTGTAATATGTATGATATACAATGCCTATGGGTACACTGATGAATAGTGCCACAGGTACACTGATTTGCCCAATTGCGGTACAAAATGTGTAGGAGTTGCAATAGTGGTTGGCGCTAAACACATACTACTACGGAAGGGACTTTTAACGACTGTTTTTTTTTTTTTTGCCCTTTAGACGACTGTTTTCAGGGGGGACTTCTATCTTAGTGTCATTGAAAATTAGGGAAAAGACGACCGTTAAAAAACAGTCGTAGTATGGGAGATACAACGACTGTTTTATGGAAAACAGTCGTTGTATCTAAGAGATACAACGACTGTTTTCCCCAAAACAATCGTTGTATCCTCTCTCTCTTTTTTTAACGTTTTACTCCCTACATCATCCCCCTCTGCTCCTCCACCATATGTGTCTACAAGTCCCCACGTCCTCCATCCCCTTCACCACAGGATCCATACTACTACAAGTTCCCATTTGCTCCATCAATTTCACCATTGCCTCCATACTACTACAAGTCTCCCCTCCCACCGGCTCCATCTTCGCTGCCTCCATACTAGTAGATGAACCTATCCTAACGAGTTCTCTAACCTGTACATTGCTATCTTTGAAAGAAAAAACCAGATCCATGAACCATTCTCTCATGATTAACTCTCTAGCTTCCCCTAATACTCATGGAAGTGAAAATCACATGTTAATTTTTCTATCATGACATATAGCGCATATATCATCATAACATCATTTCAATGTGTAAACTTCAACTTTCAATGTAAATCATGACATGCATATGGCCAAAGAGATGATGACATGCTTCCATGAAAATCCCTTTTCTTCATCATCATTTTCCAAAGTGTTCTCTGTAAAGCATAATGCCTTAACAAATTCAAAGTACTCATAAATAAGAAACTAGGAAAAGTATTCGAATATGCAAACTTATATAGCACTGTACAAAACTACTGCACTATGTAAAAAACCTCTTCACATCATCACCCCTCTATGTGTTGTAGAAGATGTCCTGACAACAGGTCTCGGATCAAATTAATGTCTTCGATTGTGTAGGGGTCCTGATCACCAAAAATCTATGCCAAAATGAAGAATATGTTAACATAAATAAATAAATTGAATGAAATAACTAACAATTCAATCACATGAAAAGAACTGAAATTCAATTGAGAATCAAGAAATGATCACATGTTCAAAATTTGTAGTAAGGCCAGAGAAAATGATGTTATACATATATAGTATAACATAGAAGCCGCACTCAGTGTTCCCTGCTTGCTGAGAACACTATACATCAAAAGCAAATGGTAAAAAAGAATAAAGGCCTATGTAAAGCAATAGTCAATCGAAGAACTTGAATGTAAATAACTTATGTTTGGCTGGAACCATTTTGTATGACCAGCTTTACCTTCACGCTTCCCACCCATTATATAATATGTCTTCAGTGCACTGTAATAATTAAAATGATAAACAAAAGACATTAAAACAATTGAGTAAAATCAAAAATCAATGACGGACAAATAAATTTACTTACGTGTTAAAAATATTTTTGATATCTGCGTTTGGCTTGCGGCCCAATGAGTCAAACCAAAAGACGACGTTGATCGAGGGACAAGGAACACAGAGACTCCAATGATAACTATAATCACATGCATATATAGATTAAAATGAGGTTAGATAACATGATACTGTTTAGCAAAGTGAACGTGTATAAATATATCAAATAAAGTTACTTGCCTTTCAACAATTGGTGCCAGATAACAAAGCAGCAGAATATAGAAGATCAAAGAAAATTGACCTCTTCTTCCATATGTTCTTCTCACCCGTAGTCTTTTGATTTTTACCAAAAGTGACATTGATTCTTTCCACCCGACTATAAACCTCATCTCCAGTTAATGGCTTCGGAGCCATTTCATTCTCCAGCAAACCTTTAAAAGCCTTCTTTAGCCTATGGTATAGGTAGAACCGAGGAAGAAATCGTCTATGACCAAGGTAGACCATTTTTCTACCGTGCTTAAGTTAATGGAACTGTGTGCTCACTTCACATATCGGACATGCTTTATGACCCTTGACACTATAACCTGACAAGTTACCGTATGTAGGGAAGTCGTTAATTGTGGTGAAAATCATTACATGTAGCTTAAACGACTGTTGCTTATATGCATCAAACACATCTACACCATCCTCCCACAACTTCTTTAAGTCCTCTATCAAAGGTGCCAAGTAGACATCGATATCGTTCCCTAGCTGTTTTGGTCCCGAAATCATCATAGAAAGCATCATATACTTGCATTTCATACACAACCAGGGAGGTAAGTTGTAAATTACTAGCAGAACGGGCCATGCACTATGTGTACTGCTAAAAGTACCATAGGGATTGATCCCGTTTGTGCAAAGCCCAAGCCGAAGGTTTCTAGGCTCACTGCCAAATCTGAGATACATTTCATCTACTTTCTTCCATTGTGGAGAGTCAGCCGGGTGCCGAAGGAATTTTCCATCACAAACTCTGTCATCATAATGCCATCTCAACTTCTTTCGCATTAGCAAACATTCGTTTGAACCGCGATATGATTGGAAGATACCACAAAACCTTTAAAGGTTGCTTTTTATTTGTCTCATCACCACACCTATTACCTTTCTTCACTTTGTATCTAGAATTTTTACATTTCGGACACTCACTTAAGCCTTCATACTCATTTCTGTACAATACGCAGTCATTAGGGCAAGCATGTATCTTTTTATACTCCATACCCATCATAGATAATATTCTTAGCCTCATACATACGATTTAGAAGTACATTATCCTCTGGAAACATATCACACAACAATTCTAGTAACAATGTGAAACTACTGTCGGTCACCCACAAGTTGCCTTTAAGTTGACCAAGTGCAAAATGCCTGACAAGCGTGTATACTTAGTACACCCAGGGTACAAAGGTGTCTCTGCATCACTCCGTATGCTATCATATACAGGCGTTTGTGCAAAACATTCTACCTCAACATCGTGAATCATGTTCTCTATTCTATTGTCATCTCCAACCTCCAAAACTTCCTTCTCGTGTGACGCCCAAGCGGTTACTTCCTCACCATGTCATATCCACCTTGTGTACCGAAGATTTATTCTATCACAAAGTAAGTGATCCCTTATATCATCAACATCCCATAGACTCTCATTTAAACAGTTGATACATGGACAAAAATACTTCCCATTTTTACTAGGCGCATTCATTTTAGCAAATTCAATAAACTTTTCCACCCTATTCTCATATTCTTCACTAATTCTCAAAGCATTCATCCAACGGTGATCCATTTTATTACCACCTAATCCATTTTCACAGACACTCAAGTTTAGAACAGCTATATGAAACACTCATGACACACTGTAAAAACTAACAGTTCAACTACCATTTTCAAAGTTTAGTAATTCAAATTTATCACGCTTACAACAAATAGTAGCACCATGATATCTTCAGGTTTCAAAAACTTTCATCAACAAGCAATAACATAACTTACCAGCTAATCTTTAGCTTCCAAGGACACTATGTTTGTGATTGAGGATTTGAAAGAAGATTCTACTGAGGCAAGGATGTAGTAGGCCGGCAACCCAAAGGAGAACGATGGCAGTAGTGATACCTGCAGGTTTATGAGAGAGTTATTACCCAAAACATTATAATATTACCCAAAACTACTACATCTTTTATGAACTCAAAGGCATTGTTGAACTGACCTTGTTGATTGTCTGCAAATTAGAAAATGTACGCCACTAATCTTGCACTTTTTAATTCACACGTTTACCTGCAAATAACACTTATTAATTCACCCATCTCGCATCACTAAGAGAATACCACTTTAATATCTATGTGATCACAACAATACCCATGTCATATTTTTGTCTTGTCAAAAACCTTGGTTTTACGTCTCAAACCATGGTATTGTGAATTTCGATTTCCTGAAAACACATTGGAAAGACCCATAAATTTAAATAAGATAATTATGTCAATAATAGGAAAATATGATACAAATGTGAATTTGTATTAGTCCTAAAAATAATAAAATATTTAAATATCAATATTTTATCTATTTGATGTAAATTAAAAATTAAGAACAATCGGTAACCTGGTGGATCTAGATATGACTAAATATCTTTAGGGGTTTTTTGAGTTCGAATTTTACACTATTAAAATTAATGTGAATTTTACACTAGAAATTCATCGGTTTCAATATACCAAGATCATTAGGTTCAATAAGAAGCTCAAAACAAGTAAGCTAGTGCGTATTAATCTAGTTTTTAATTTAATAGCCCCACAACATGGCTTGTTAATCATCATTAGATATCATAGCCAGGTTTTTTAGCTTCAAGATCTATCTATCGAAGGTGCTTCCAAGTTTCTTTCATGATTTCTCAATGTGGTATAAAAAAACTAAATTCACATTACACACTCAAAAAGGGAACTTGGAAGAAATAATGAAATTGGAAATTAGAAAAGGGAACTAAATTCCTTCAAATACACGTGTGTATATATAAATGTAATTGGAAATTAATAACTTGGAAGAAATAATGAAATTTGAAGATTTATGAATGATTAGGACACTAAAAACTCAGATATTTTGGACTTATTAAGAAAATAGAAAACCTGGGGGGCTAAGTGCAAAGTAAGAAATATATAACAAGAAAAATGGTGGAAAGCTATGTGGAGTGCGCAAACAAAGACATGAGATATTTAACAAGCACAACCAATCTCAATGACATACTAATTAAGCCTAGATTCAGTCACAAATGAAGTGCAAAATGCCAAATTTTTTTCCAGAACAGCAGAAATTGACATCCAAATGAACAAATCAACTAGAAATAGAAAAGGGAAACTTACACACACACCAGAATAGACCAAGAATGACCAACGTTGTCTTCTTCACAACAGTATGCGAAGACCCAGTATGAACTACAGGAGCGAAAATAGAGGCTAAGATGAGAAAACCAAAAGCAAAAAAACTAGAGGAAGAAAACAGGGCTACCTACTTGCGTTGCTTGCTGCTCGGATTGAGAAGAGGGAAAGCGAAGATCAGACATGCGACCGAGAGGGAATAGAGGGACTGCGAAGACGGTGGACGTCGGAGAGGGACAGAGGACAGAATGCAGGAGAAAGAGATAGGCCAAGAAATTTGCCCTATGGAGCTCACGGGAGACACGAAATTCAGGGTTCAATTAGCGTGGGGAAGACAATGACAGAAATGCGCGCTGATTTGGGGAAAATATAACCAGTTTCAACGACTGGTTTTTTAAACCAGTCGTTGAAACAATAGGTTTCAACGACTGGTTTTTAAACTAGTCGTTGAAACTTCAGTTCAGTGCTATCCGTTCACAGAGCTTGCTTTTTTACTATTGGTTTCTAAAAACGGTTGTTGTTTGGTGTCGTGGAATCATGTTCTTGTAGTAGTGACATTTCCAACTAAACTAAGTTATATGTTAGTATAATATTGCATTATCTGGTATTTGACATCTTTATTTATCACATCTTCTATGAATGATTGTCTGTTACTACTGAGATCCCTGTGAATCTCACCCTTTTTCAAATAAACTAACATTCCAGCAGAAACTAGTGGCTCCAAGGGCAAAACAGTGAATACGGACAGTTGAGGTGTGCGGGTCCCAAGGCAAGAGCTATTTGGTTATATTAGTTTAATTTTTACATTCTATATATTTTGGGACAAAATTTGTATATATTATGAAACCCCGAGGGGAAAATTGGTAATGTAATCAAGTATATTATATCAATCTATTAATATGTTTACGTTATTCCTATGTTGCTCACTGTACTACTCGCAAGCACTCTGAAAAATATGAAAATAAGATAAGGGTCTTACACGTCACCACTTGTGACATAATTTCATTCCCTCCCTAATTATGCCCATCATTGTCTTTTTGTCTTTTTCCTAGTGGATAGAGTTCAATGGTATCGTATGAATCATATAGCTTATCCCACTTAGTATGATAATGATGGTTGTCGTTATATCAATATAACAAGATATTAATTATAAAAAAAAATTAATATCAATTATACAAAGTAAATCAAATCCGTAAATTTTTTTATTGATGGATAAAACTTTTCTTTAATGGGATAATACTGTGTTAATTTTTTCAAACAAAAATCATACTATATATCTTTTGTTAATAAACACAGAGTTGAATATTTCACCCAACTCTGATTTTCCACAATAAACTATATTATATATTTTATATTATATGTGTAGAATAAAAAAAAAGTTTGGATAAAACTTTTTTTTTTCTGTTTTTTTATCGACGGGTAAAATTTTCTCTGATTGGTTAATGCTGTTCTTATTTTTTTTAAAGGGAAAATCTTGCTATATAACTTCCATTAATAAAGCAGAGATCGAGAATTTCATCTGACCCTATCGAAAATTAAAAAAAGAATTGCATCCGACCCAGATTTTTTTTGCCAAACATCTTCTGACCTAGATTTACCACGATAAGATATGTCTTTTATATTACTCCCCAACTTCTTAATATAAAACATATTTATCTAACTTGATTATATTAAGATAATTAGTTGAATTAGTTAATATGATATGTATTTTCTAAAATGCCCTAATCATCTTCCTCAATTCCCCCATTTCCTATCCTCCTTAATTATTGTTGATAAAGCATCAATATGGGTAAATTAGAAAAAGAAAGACAAATATGAAAACTTTATGTGTGTGTTTGGAATAGCGATGGCAAAAAAGTGGCTTTTTTGCAATTTAATTGTGTAATAAGATTGGGTAAAGGTCAGATTGTGTAATGTGATTATGTTTGAATTGACGTTAGCATAAGTGACTTTTATATTATTTTAAAAAGCAATTTTAGATGAAAAATAACTAAAAATGACATGAATCATATTAAACACTCACTCCTTTCTTTTTTTGGTTTTTATAAGATACTATTGTTTAAATCGGCATATTCCTTTTTAGATAAGATCCCATTTGAAGATCTCTAAACATTTAATGCATTTTTTTTCTATTTTTACTCTCAATTGATTATATCTCTTGCTCTTCATTTTTCCCCGCATATTCTCTCTCATCAAAATTTCCACTCTCTCTCCCTCTCTCTCTCTCTCATGTATAAATAAGGGTTTTTTTATTTTTGAAAAAGAAGTTACATTTTTTTTTACATATTTATGATTTTTAACCAATTTTAACTAACTTTTTTATCTACGTAATTTGTTTATCGGTATCTTATAAAAAAGAAAGTAGAGAGTAGTGCATATATATTAATTAGTTTATATGTATATATTAAATAGTCAATATATTGATGGAAAAAACCATTAAAAATGTCAAAAGACAAAAGTGTGTTCCGAATATTCATAATATCAAAGAGGTGTTAGAGTCTGATTCGTCATTTTCAAAATTAAAAATAAATGAAAGAATTGTCCCTCTATGTTTAAAATTAATAACAGAGAGGAAAATGTGATTTCACAAATTCTGTTAAAAGCTTTCACAAGTTTAGATAAGGTTTTTACAATTTCTCATATGAATTTCACAAGTTGCAAATCAAAATTCACAATATCTAATAAAGTTTCACAAGTTTGGATAAGTTTTTCACAAAGTTCGCAAAATAATTTCACAACTTCCTTAAAAAATTTCTCAAGTTGCAAATTTTGATTCACAATATTTGATGAGGGTTTCACAAGTACTAATAAAAGTTTTACAAATTCGGTCAAGATTTTTACAAGTTCTCAAAAAGTTTTCACAGCTTCCTTAGAGAATTTCACAAATTGCAAATCAAAATTCACAAGATCTAATAAGGATTATACAAGTTCTGATAAAAGTTTCATAAGTTCAGATAAGGTTTTTACAATTAATTCTGTCAAAGTGAAGATTAAACTCTGAGGAACAATTTTGTCATTTCTTTTTAATTTTGAAATGGACAAATTAGGCATTAACACCTCTTTGATACTATAAATATTCGAAATACATTTTTAAAGTTCTTTTTAATTAAGAGATTTTTCCTATATATATATATATATAAGTAGGGATATAGAGAGTAAACAAATATAGAAATCATTGAATTTTTTTTTGGAGATATTAAAGAAACTAATTGAATTACTTAATCACAGTATATTTTATGTATAAGTAGATTATATATCAGTTCATAAGTCACCCAAATTAGTTTGGAGAAAAAAATGATAAATATAAATATTTTAAAGTACTTTATTTAGCTTCCTTAATCTCTCCAAAAAAGTTAACGATGTCTTATATTTAGGACCAAATGTAATTTTTTTTAATTGGCTAATGTTTTTAATATATATTTGGTTAAAGTATATTTTTAGTCCTTTAAGTTTTATATGAGGTATACTTTTGGCCCCTTAACATTATAAAGTATACTTTTGGTCATATATTTCTACCATCGTTAATGTTGCTAACTGAAAATGTTGATACAGCAAACTCAAGTGATGACTGTGAAGCTGACAAAGCATATTTAAGTTTTAATTTTTTAATATAATATATTTAGATTATTAAACTAAAACAAACCTGCTAATGAAATTGAGGTTATTATAAATAAAGAGAGAATATGAGAAGAGGAGGAGGAGGAGAGTAATTCTTATTTATTTCTCAAGGTATGTACAATACATCACATATGTCTCCTATTTATAGGCATAACTCTATAACCTAGAAAATTGAGATTACATAATAGTAGGAAAATAAATGGGAAGAGATAATAGGAAGATGGGAGAGATATTAGGGAAGTGGACATCCATTTAATATATTTTAATATATTATTCATAACAAGGTTTTGATATTTATATTATTATACTAATATATTTATATTATTAAACTGAAATTTTTTAATTCAATTGATGACTGCGTCATTAGATTTTTAGATGTTTTTCAATTTACATATATATTAAATTTAAGATTAATAAAATTTAATTACACAGTTCTCACTTAAGCTTAAAGAGTCATCACTTGAGTTTGATACGTTAGCTTTTTCCGTTAGTAACGTTAACGATGTTAGAAATATATAATCAAAAGTATATTTTATAAAGTTAAACACTACTACAAAAAGATTAAAAAGTGACGCACATTTTGTGGCACTTCTTTAGTGCATCCTACCAGCTGTGGCGCCTGGCACAGCTGGTTCTATAATAAATAAATAAATAAAAAAAATTACCAGATGTGGCGTCTGAAAAACCAGGCGCCACAGCTTCTTCTATTTTAACAAAAAAAGGAAAAAAGACCATAGTGTATAATAAATAAATTTAAAAAAAAAATTACCATATGTGGCGCCTGGAAAACCAGGCACCACAGCTTCTTCTCTTAAAAAAAACCTTTATGGTTCTAAAGCCATGTGGTTCGAGAGTTGGTATTCCAAAAAAAAAAAAGGAAAAAAAAAGAGGAAAAAGGACCAGCTGGTTATATATAAATAAAAAAAATTTACCAGATGTGACGCTTGGAAATCCAGGCGCCACAACTGGTTCTATATTAAATAAAAAAAAAATTAACCTTTTTGATGGATTACACTATCCACTTCCCACCAATCACAATTCCCCCCGCTCCCACCCTTATCTTTTTTCCCCTTCCCACGCAGTGGCTAGGGGTGAGCAAAACTGAACCGAAACCAAAGACCGAATCGAATCGAATCAATTTCGGTCTTTTCGGTTCGGTTTTTTCAGTTTTCGGTGCATGTTCGGTTTTCTTTGGTTTTTCGGTTCGGTTCGGTTTTTTTAAAAAAATTTCGGTTTAAACCGAAAATATTAAAATAGTATACCACAACTGAAAAACCGGATGCAAAACAAAGAATGATATATCATTGGATATTCATCTTTTTGAATTTTTGTTATGCTTTCTTTGGATTAAGTAATATTGAGTACAATTATTCTGCATCTCTTAAAAACCTTCCTATTTTTGGTTCCATTATTGGAATATTAGGTACTCCAAACTACATTAATCATATATATAATATGTTGTTTATACTTTGTTTTATATCATTTTTCTTTAGATCTTGATGAGGTTATTCAATTTTATAATTTGTATTAATTTTTGCTGGTTGAAAATTCATATATTTGAAGTAAAAAATGAAGGCTAAAAAAATTTCAGTTTTTTCTTACAAAACCGAAACCGAACCGGATAATTTCGGTTATTTCGGTTCGATTATTTTGATTGTTCGGTTTCGGTTCGGTTTCATAATTTCCTTTAGTTCGGTAGTTCGTTTTTTACCGAAAACCGAACCGAAAAACCGATGCTCACCCCTAGCAGTGGCCCCCTTCCTTCTCTTTTAATTTATTTTAACTCATCCCACTTTAATTATTCCCTCCTCTCTCACTTTCCTTTTTCATCTACGCTACAGCTTCTTGCAGTAGACGACCGTTGCCCCCCTCCCTCCATTTCCTATCATCTTCACACTTAAAAACATACCCACACGCGCACACGTCTTCATCATCGAATCTAGTTTGTTTTGTTTCAACTGCCATCCCCACTCCTCCTCCTCCTCACTCAAGATTGCGACACCAACGGGCAACGTGGTCCCCCACTCCACTGCACTGATCAATTAAGCTTGTAAGTTCAACGTGCTTGTTCCTCTTTTTTTTTTAATTGGCATATAATTTCTGCAATTTTTTATTTCAAATTGATATCTATGTTCTAATCTGTGTTTAAAAAGTGGAGAATATATATAATATTTCAAAAGAAGTTATCCAAAAAAATAATATTTCAAAAAAAAAAGAAAAACCAAAAGTGGATCATGTCTCGTGATGCCTTTAGCGTGTTGATAAAAGATATCTTTACAAGACAATAGTCTAGTCCATACGCATGATTAAGAAAAATATAATATTTGTATCATAATATAAGTTTCTTTAGCTTAACTTTTTTGCCAACAATTTTTAGTTTAACACTGGCCTCAATATCTTTAATTTTGAAAATAAATCTGGACAATTAATATTATTTTGTAAATAAAAATAAAACAATTTCTTTAACTTAACTTTTTAAAATTTTTTTAAAACAAATTACCCTCTTATGACACTTGTTGGAGGCAGTGCCACAAGAGACCCCCCTTCCTTTGGCATTTCCTCCAACAAACGCCACAAGAGACCCCCCCTCCTGTGGCACTTCCTCCAACAAGTGCCACAGGAGGATATTTTTTTAAAAAAAAATTTAAATGCTGTGGCGCTTTTAAGCGCCACAGCTTCTTTTAGTAGCGTCCAGATATGTGGCACTTCTCTAGCGCCACAGCTAATGCAATTATAAGCACCACAACTTTACTTTTTTTATAGTAGTGTTTGTATATCGCTTATCAAATTTCAGACCTCCAATATTTCTTTGATCATCCTTCTCAGTTCTCTATTTTCTCTCACATCTCTTGTCTTTTATCTATATATTATTTTCTAGCACTTATTGATGAAACAATATCTAATTGATTTATTTTTCATTTATCTTTAATAATTTTGTATTATTATAATATATTGGGTATCTAAAATGTAGATTATCTCATCAAGGTATCTAAATTATCTTATCGTTATTTTTTTTGTCATTTAAAATTAGGATTTGAGTTTGATTTTAAATTTAAATTATCCCTATTTAACTATATGAACTGTATATAAAAAAAGAGTTAAACTGTTCCAGAAGAAAGTGGGGCGAGTCATCGGGTCAAAAATAACCAGGAGACTCAAGTATAAAAGGAGAATCCAGATCCGACCCATGTCTTCCCTGTCCTCCCGAAGAATCGCTAGCTGTTGTTTGTCCTTGGGGCCGAAGCCGCCCTTTCAACCTCTTCGAGGCTCGTTGAAGCAAAGTGGGTAAAGAACCTAAGTAGGGATCTTGCAACCAAGTTCAGATTTTAGCAAATCAGCAAGCATCTGTAGCGGGTTGTAGTCTCAAGCTGTCATATCAAAATACCAGAGCTAGAATCAAACCCAATGAGTGCATTATTGTAACATTCCACCTCCTCATTAATTAAGATATAAGCTACTGTCTATCAAAGGATCCTCAGAGAATGGGTGCAGTCCTCCTGGTGGGATCATTGGGACTGGAGAGAACAGCAAACCTAATTTGGAGAAGCAGCAATTTGCCCATCCAATGATGGCTCTGCCCTTGTAAATTCACCTAGGGTAACACTAAGTTTTTGTGTATAAGCTCTTATAACAGAGATTAGGATTTGTAAATTTTCATAAGGACACTTGTTATTTCATTGTTGTTAGTTGTCAAAATAAATATATTCAGTTGAAAATTCACCTATAAAATATAAACACTTGTTATTTTATTATTGTTAGTTGTTATAATGCCTATTTGCACTTATAAACTGACCTATCAAATATAGACACTTGTTACTTTACTATTGTTATTTGTTAAGGTGAATATGTGCACTCCTATCTTTTAGGATATTCACGGCATTTTAAAATGATAATTTAACATAAATTAAAAGAATCGGTTTAAATCATTATTTTTAAAAGCATATGTAATGATGAAGTGGTGAAAGAATGATTTTTCATATTTACATAATTGTACTTAAAAGAATATATAATGTTCTTTCTCTCTTTTCTAATTTCATAGAACATGTAAAAAACAATAAAAAGATGTTTTTATTTTTCTTTCAGAATAGCTTTTAATTTCTTTTTCAGGATACATAATTAAAAAACATTTTTTAATATCTTTTTTTATTTTCCAGCATACAAGAACAAGACCCGGCGTTTTGGTTTTTGGGGTAAAAAACAAGACATGGGTTTATAACCTCCGGGAGGTTCCAATAAGTTAAGATGGCATGTCTGATGTCTCCGAGTAAGGCAATGAAATATCTTCATTATCAATATTCTCTCGATATCAATGGGGATTGGGTCTAGTAGAAAGGGCTAGTTCATCATAACGTAGCAAATCAAAATTCGAATTTCCATTAGAAGAGGTACCCACATTTAGTGACTGACCTATCTCTAATAGGAGGATACCAATAAAAATCCTTTCTATAAATGAGTCACGAGCAGTTTGTTTCCCTTTTTTTAGAACTAAAACAATTAGTAGCTTGTTCTTAAAACTAGAAAATTAAAACAAATTTTACATGTTTTCATATTTGATCATACTTACATCAAGTTCTTTATATCTATTATGTCAAGTTCTCTAATTACACATGACCATGTGTTCTATTTTGTTTATATCAATTTTTAGTTAAAAGATAATAATTCAAAAATAGGACACATGGCTACATGTAATTGGAGTACTTAACGAAATAGATATAATAAACTTGACCTAAGTATTTTCCTTTCTTATTTTTTTTTAAGAAAATAAGAAACTCTTTCTTCTCTACGTAAAGACTTGAGGCCACTACCAATCCGACAGCACCAATTGCAGCCACGTTACTAACAGCGCCAACCGCCACCATGTCACCATCGGCAATGGTCATCAACCGACTCCACGTCAATGTACATTGCCATCGGCCATCGCCACAACACTACCAACGACCAACACTAAGTAATAAAGAGGGGCCTCTCCATTTTCTTTAATGTCAACTTCTCTCCATTTCTTTATTCTCACCATTAGATTAACTCTTGAGAGTTGAGATTCAATATCCTATAAAAATATTATTATAATATTAAATAATAAAAACTGTACATAAATATATTTAAATCATTAAAATTTGATATAACTAGTTCATATCTTTATACTTTTATTAAAGTATTCTATATTATATATATATATATATAAATAAACTTTTTATAGGATATTGAATTTCAACCGTTCAAAGTTAATATAACGGTGAGAATAAAAAAGAGGAAAGAAATGGACGGTAAGGGAAATATAGAGGCTCCTCTCCTCACTAAGTCACTACTAGTGATGGCCATTGCCTGACACCCTGTCACTGCCAATAACGGCTGACACTACATCACCACCAGCAACAAAATTTCATTCCCTCCCTAGTTCCGTCAATCATTGTCATCCGTTCATCAATATATTAGGCATTTTTAAAATTAAAATAAATAGTAACTTGTTTTTAAAACTAGAAAATCGAAACAAATTTTATATTTTTTCTTATTTTATGTGTCTATTTTTTATTTTGGAAAATGGGAAACTTTTTCTTCTCTACTTAAAGACTTGAAGCTGCCACCAATCCATTAGCGTCGCATCATCGCCGCCGCCGGCTGCAACCACATTGCCACGGGCCTGACCATCATCACGCCACCACTGGTGACTGTCGTCAACCTACTCCACATCAATGTACATTGTCATTGGCCAATAGCTACCGTCATGTCACTGCCACTAACAGCCAAAATCTATATCACTACTAGTGATGGTTGTCGCCCGACGCCATATTACTGCCAACAACAACTGATGCTAATTTTATTCCCTTCCTGACACCAAAATAAGATAAGGGTCTTACACGTCACCACTTGTGACATAATTTCATTCCCTTCCTGATTCTGTTCATCATTGTCTTTTTGTTTTTTTCTTAGTGGATAAAGTTAAATGGTGTCATATGAATCATATAGCTAATCTCATCTTAGTATGATAATGATGGTTGTTTTTATATCAATATAATAAGATATTAACTATAAAAAAATTAATATCAATTATACAAATGACGAAGTAAATCAAATCCGTAAATTTTTTTATTGAGGGATAAAACTTTTCTTTAATGGGATAATACTGTATTAATTTTTTCAAACAAAATTCTTACTAAATATCTTTTGTTAATAAAACGGAGTTGAATATTTCATCTAACTTTGATTTTCCACAATAAACTATATTATATATTTTATATTATATGTGTAGAATAAAAACAGTTTGGATAAAACTTTTTTTTCTGTTTTTTTATCGACGGATAAAATTTTCTCTGACTGGTTAATGCTGTTCTTATTTTTTTTTAAAGGAAAAATCTTGCTATATAACTGCCATTCATAAAGCAGAGATCGAGAATTTCATCTGACCCCATCGGAAATTAAAAAAAGAATTCTATCTGACCCAGATTTTTTTTGCCAAACATATGACCTAGATTTACCACGGTAAGATATGTCTTTTATATTACTTCCCCACTCCTTAATATAAAACACATTTATCTAAGTTGATTAGATTAAAAAAATTAGTTGAGTTAGTTAATATGATATGTATTTTCTAAAATGTCATAGTCATCTTCCTCAATTCTCCCATTTCCTAACCTCCTTGATTATTGTTGATAAAGCATCAATAAGAGTAAGTTAGGAAAAGACTAACAAATTATGAAAACTTTGTATGTGTGTTTGGAATAGCGGTGGCAAAAAGTGACTTTTTTGCAATCTGACTTTTACAATTGATTGTGTAATAAGATTGGGTAAAAGTAATATGATTTACGTTTGAATTGGCATTAACATAAGTGACTTTTTTATTATTTTTAAAAGCAAGTTTAGATGAAATATAATTGAAAAGGATATGAATCAAATTAAATACTCCCTCCTTTCTTTTTTTGTAAGATACCATTGTTTAAATGGGTATATTCCTTTTTAGATAAGATACTATTTGAAGATGTTTAAACATTTAATGCATTTTTTTCTATTTTTATACTCAATTGATTATATGTCTTGCTCCTCCTTTTTTCCTGCATATTCTCTCTCATCAAAATTTCCACTCATTCTCTCTCTCATCCACCTTCTTTATAAATATTGGTTTTTTGGAAAATAAGTTACCTTTTTTACATATTTAATATCTTTAACAAATTTTAACTAACTTTTTCTCTATTGTCGTTATCTTATAAAAAGGCATATATATTAATTATTTTATATGTATATATTAAATAGTACATATATATATATGTGGAAAAAACCATTAAAAAAGAAGGTTAGAAATGTCAAAAGACAAAAAAAGTATTCCAAATATTCATAATATTAAAGAGGTGTTAGAGTCTGATTCGTCATTTTCAAAATTAAAAAGAAATGATAAAATTGCCCCACTAAGTTTAAAATTAATAAAGGAAGACATAATTTCACAAGTTCTGTTAAAGGCTTTCACAACTTCTCATATGAATTTCACAACTTGCAAATCAAAATTCGCAAGATCTAATAAGGTTTTCACAAGTTCTCAAAAGAATTTCACAACTTCCTTAAAGAATTTCACAAGTTGCAAATTTGAATTCACAAAACCTAACAAGGTTTCATAAGTTTGGATAAATTTTTCACAAATACTCAAAATAATTTTACAACTTCCTTAAAAAATTTCACAAGTTGCAAATTTTGATTCACAATATCTGATAAGGGTTTCAAAAATTTTGATAAAGGTTTCACAAATTCGGGTAAGGTTTTCAAAAGTTCTCAAAAAAATTTCATAACTTCCTTAAAGAATTTCACAAGTTTCAAATCAAAATTCACAAGATCTAATAAGGATTACACAAGTTTTGATAAAAGTTTCATAAGTTTGGATAAGGATTTTACAATTAATTCTATCAAAGTGAAGAATAAACTATGAGAGACAATTCTGTCATTTCTTTTTAATTTTGAAATTGACAAATTAGGCATTAACACCTCTTTGGTATTATGAATATTCAAAATATATTTTTACCTTTTGACATTTTTAAAGTTCTTTTTAGGGAGAATTGTAAATAAATACATTTTTGGCAAATTAATTGCTGAATGCTACTATGGAAGATCTGTTGCACACAACGGAAGATTGTTTGCACATTTATATAGAAGATTTTTGCACGTACGAAAGATGATTTACACACACGGAAGATCACTTACACGCTTGGTAACATTCAACAATTAATTTACCCCAAAGATATTTTTGGACAATTTTCCCTTCTTTTTAAGAGATTTTCCCTATATATATATATATATATATATAAGAGTAGGGATATAGAGAAACAAAAAACATAAAAATCATTAAAACACTTGTTGGGCCCTACTGACAATAACTTTTGAATCATGTAACCAACAAAATGTTGCTTTTGAATATAAGCAATAAGAGGTTAAGCCAGATTGAGAAAACACAAAACCAAACATAAATAATTCGTTCAGTCTTGATGAATTGTGCTTTTCATGTGGAAAAGTTATTTTCTCTGTCTTATATTTAGGATTAAGATCAACTCCTCAAATATGTCTTATATTAAGTAAAAAAATAAATTTTTTTAATTGGTTAATCATGTAATATATTAAAGAAAATCTTAAATATATATCTTTTTTTTAAATAATCAATGGTAAATTTCTAAAGGAAGATTAAAGAAGTATAAAAAAATTCAAATTAATTTAATAGTGTGGGAATATGATTTCTACTATATCTTTATTTATCTTTTAATAAAAATAGAGATTCAAAATATTCTTATTTAAAAACAGCAATTGAAAAAGTAGAAAAATTGAATTAGAATTCAACATTTTAAAATTTTGATAGAAGATTTTTATTTATTATCAAAATCCATTTAGATATATTCATAGATCATTCTAAAATTTTGATAGAAGATTTTTATTTATTATTAAAATCCATTTAAATATATTAATAGACAGATTTTATAAATGATTCTGTTAATTCGTTTTACCTATCGGTTATAAAGTTATGAAGCCTCACCCTCAGTTCTCTCACCTCTCTTTTTGTATTTTTCATCTCTTTTCCAAAGAAAACGGTACCCAGGCTGCTCTTTTATCGTCTTTGAGGTTGGACCAAGTTCAGATTTGAGCATGGCGCATAGGTTGCTTAGGGATCATGAAGCAGATGGTTGGGAACGATCTGACTTTCCCATTATATGCGATTCATGCCTCGGCGACAACCCGTATGTTCGTATGGTATGTATTTTTCTCTGCCCCTCTTCGGTTTAACCCTTATAAAGGATGTTAGAAGTTCTTTTTGATTCTGTTGAGCGCTTGCATATGCCGAGAAATAAGAATTTAGGACATTCATGGGATTTTAAAATGAGGGGCATATAAAGGTATTGAGGTTTTTTACGTTTAGCTTTTGAAAGGAATTGTATAGCTGAGGTTTCTGAGATGGTAAGCTTGTGAGTGGGTGCTTTTCTAGAGAGTTCAGTTTGGGTAAGGTTAAAGAAACAGGTTTCAAGAGAGTTCATAATAATCATTTTCAGACTTGAGCTTATTTCTTGAAGGAAGCTAAATTTGTTTATTAACTTATTTAATTTCTTTTTTCATTGGTATTTATGGATGCAGACAAGAGCTGAGTATGATAAAGATTGTAAGATTTGTACACGGCCATTTACTGTTTTTAGATGGAGACCTGGTCGAGATGCAAGATATAAGAAGACTGAAATCTGCCAAACATGCAGCAAATTGAAAAACGTTTGTCAAGTATGCCTTCTGGATCTTCAATATGGGTTACCAGTTCAAGTCCGAGATACAGCTCTCCGCATCAGTTCCCATGACTCTATTCCAAAGAGTGATGCTAATCGGGAGTATTTTGCTGAAGAACACGATCGCAAGGTACAATTGTTTTTACTACCATATCCCATAATTTTAAAGAATGTAGCATTATGTTGCATTCTATTATGATAGATCATTATAATTCTGACCAAGAGTCTGTAGGAACGGGAAGAAGACCGAGAAGTAGAGGGGGAGAGAAAGAGAGAGATGTTTCTCGTTATTTCTCAATCTCATCTGAATTTTTATAAGTTGTCCTGTTGGATTTAATCTTTTATTCCTTACTTTGAGAATTTGTCAACCATCAAGTCAATTATGACTAACGATTGAATTATTTTTTAGACTCGAGCTGGCTTGGATTATGAATCCTGCTATGGGAAAGTACGCCCAAATGATACTATTTTGAAGCTTCAAAGGACAACACCATACTACAAAAGAAACCGGGCTCATATTTGCAGTTTCTACATAAGGGGTGAGTGTACCAGAGGAGCTGAATGCCCTTATAGGCATGAGATGCCAGTGACTGGGGAGTTGTCGAAACAAAATATCAAAGATCGTTATTATGGGTAAGTTTAGTTGCAAATGACTTCCTACTTTGGTAATCTATTTTTATACATGATTGCTCTGTCTCGTACTTTGGTAACCCTATATTAAAGAATTTTCTTTTCTTTTAGTGGGTGGGGAAAACAAGTAAAATAATCAACAAATTGAATTCACTGATTGCATGCATAGATAATCGGAGACATTATTTGAATGTTTTGTTATATTAGCTTTCATAAATTGGTGACTTTATTTGCACTTAAAAATTTTTATTTTGATTTTTTTCTCTCATGGTGCATTCTTTGTGCATTATAAACTTGCAGGGTGAACGATCCTGTGGCATTGAAGTTACTTGGCAAGGCAGGAGAGATGACCTCTCTGGAGCCTCCAGAGGATGAGACCATTAGAACTCTTTATGTTGGTGGGCTTGATGCTCGGGTCAGTGAGCAGGACCTACGCGATCACTTACATGGAGAAATAGAATCCATCAAGATGGTGCTCCAACGGGCTTGTGCTTTTGTAAGCTACACAACCAGAGAAAGTGCAGAAAAAGCAGCAGAAGAGCTCTCCAACAAGATAGTTATCAAGGGCCTAAGGTTGAAGCTAATGTGGGGTAGACCGCAGATGGCAAAACCTGAGTCTGAAAGTTCTGATCAAGGGAGACAGCAGGCATCTGTGGCTCACAGTGGATTGTTGCCTCGAGCCGTCATATCACAGCAGCAGAGCCAGGATCAAACCCAGGGAGCTCATTACTACAACATTCCACCTCCTACTCAGCAAGACAGAAGCTACTATCCATCAATGGATCCTCAGAGAATGGGTGCTGTTATTCCGTCTCAAGATGGTGGTCCTCCTGGTGGGGCCACCGTGACCGGAGAGAACAACAAACCAAATTTGGAGAAGCAGCAAATGATTCCTCCTCCACCTGGACAATATCACCATCATCAGTATTGTCCCCCACGGGTACCGGAACCCTCTCCGTGCCTATCCTTTAGATAGGCATCCCATATGGACCCTCCATAGGATTTGAATGATGTAGATTTGATTTTTTAAAATTTATTATTTTTAATAAAAAATATTTTTAAAAAAATATTAGTTAAAAGATTATCTTTATTTTAGATTCTATATCCATTAAAATAATTAAAAAAATAAAAAATAAAAATAAAAAATAAATTTGGACCCTTTACGGCCCATATGAAAAAAGCTCTCCCTGCTGGAAGCTCGTTCCCACCTGTACCTGGTTATAAACAGTACCCACCACCGTTCAACCCTGGTATGGCTACTAGAACATCAACCTCGGCCTCACAATAGCAGTGAAATCTCTCATGTGCCTGATGTTTTACCTCTATTCTTGCTTAAAATGGCCACTGCAGGGAATATGTTATAGCTCTAGCCTCTAGCAATCACTCTTGTATCACAAGTTCTCAACTAGAACGGTCCTGATGTGCCATGTGAGCTTGTGGCTTAAAAACCAGATGTTTTAATTTTGTGCATTATTGCTCTAGTATTTCCTTTCAACAGCTTAATATGTTTTGAACTTTTGATAATATTTTTTTTCCGTCAACTAAGGGTGTGTTTGGTTTGTGGGGAGGGGAGGGTGGAGAAATTACCATTTTGGACAAAAGAAACCTAAAATTTACCCTCTCATTTTTTTAAAATTTTGGTTTCCCACCCAAAATTTACTTTCTCATTCTTTTTAAATTTTGGATTCCCGCCCAAAATTTAAATTTTTTCAACCCAAAAAGGTAATTTACCTACCCTCTCATTCCCTGCCTCCCCTCTCCTCCCCTCCCCTCAAACCAAACACACCCTAAGAGTTGCTTCAGTTAACTCTTGGAAGATTGCTGCTGTACAGGATTGTATTTCACTAGTTTTTTCTTTTGCTTTTTTTTTTTTTTTGAGTTTGAACATATCAAGCGGAAAGATTCAGTCATTGTAGGACAGATCGACCTTAAATGAAGATTACACTACAAAAAAAAAACTTTGAATTTACCACAGAAATGGATTTCTGATGGAATGGATTTCGTCACTGATAACGTGACAAATCAATTTCCTATAGAATTCAGATTCTGTCAAAATTTCAGTCTCCGACGGCCACCACCTTATCATGGACACCCAACTCCACCACATGTTGCCACTTCTATTTTCCTAAAAATGCAACTACTCTTGGCCCATTTTGGTTTGAACCCACAACCTAGTCTCTAGGCACGTGATGCCTTATCAAATGGGCTGGAATGCTTTAATGTTTTATAATTACACAATTATATATAAAATCTTATTATATACAATCAATTATTTATAAATATTTATTTATTTCTTATACATAAATATATATTATAATAAAAAACTAAATATAAATGTAATAATAATATAAAATAATTTTATATATTCTTATAATTTTAATATAAATTAATTTCAAATTAAAAAATTTTACATCTTAAATAAATTTTCATATGACTATATTTTTTTCCAATTTCTGAATTTAAATTTTATTTTTAATTAAAATTAATTAATAAATAATATATAAATAAATTTTTAGATGACCCATTTTGCCTCTGTAGAGACCAAAACCTATAATTGAAAATTTGAAGAGCTAAAACTAAAATGAGGAAAAGCTTGAGGGATGAAAGATAGTAATAACTCTAATTTTTAAATATTTATATGGCTAAAATACTATAATTTTAATTTTTATAAATATCTTTTTTAAACTTAAATTAAAACAAAATATAATAATTTGTAATTTTTCCGAAAGAATTCCATGGTAAAAAAATTCAGTAAAAAAATTTTTCAATTGAATTTGCCACAAAAGCGAATTTCATAGCAAATTCAATCAGAAATTTAATATATTTTTTTTTTAGTGTTAGTTAATTAGAGTATGGTGAAAATGTAATTTCATAAATTATGTTTCGTTGCAAGAATAAGGGAAATTAATGCACGAAGCCAACTTAAGCAAAATTACCATAAAGGGAAAAAAAGGACATCTATGAGCTAATTTTTATTATAAAGAACCATGAAAATTATAATGAAGTTGAAGGAATAAAACTTTAGTTAATGATTATATATTTTATAAAAAATATTGTGACGTGAAATTTTTTTACAACGATGGAAAGAAATTATATCCCTTATATATTTATTATTTTTAATTAATTTTAAGCACAATTTTATATAATTTGAATAGTTGTTAGTTATAAAAAGAGGATGAGGGAAGGGAGCAGTATCTTTGTTAATAAAGGGGGTGAGCGAGATTTTCATCCAACTCCGTTTTCAGACCATAAAATGCATCTTTTATATTATATTTGTAAAATAAAAAAATAGTTTGGATAAAACTTTTTTTTTATTGACATATACTCCTTCCAATTTTAAATATAAGATGTGGTTGATTTTTTTAATAGATTAAGGAAGTTAAATAAATTATTTAATCATAGTATATATTATGTATAATTAGATTATATATTGTAATACCCCGAATTTTGAGATTTGAGGTTAGAGAATAAATCTGAAATAAATGGACTGTTAAATCCTAGTTTAGCAGGAGCCCAAATTTATCCCCTAATGATTCTTATATCTTTGGGGTATTAAGAAAGTACAATGGTGAACTTTGGAGAATATAATTATGTTTTCGGTGAAATCGCCTATGAGTGAGTGAGCTTGCCATGTGATTTTGAATAACCAAATGATGATAAAAAATTATAAAATTTTACAGGATGAAAGTAGACATCCTAAGCTTTAATTTGATGGGTCATATAACTCAATCAGAGCTATATAAAAAATATATGAATTTTTGAAATCAGCATAGAAAAACTGTGAAGTTTCTGAAATAGTATGCAAAGATTGAAATTCTGGGAATTTTTTTATTCCAGTTAGCAAAAGTATATATTTTTCCTTAAACCTGGACTCAATAAGGGTTCTATAGACTTTGGAATCACTCTAATTCGATTTTTCTAGAATTAGTTATGATTTTTCAAAGATTGAACAGAAATCTGCCAAAATGTTGTAACAATCCAAAAATGGAAAAATAATTATTGGATAATTATAATATTTTATAAAATCATATTTTATCATCTTCCTCCTCCCATTTTCGTCAGTTTTGCTGCATTAAGAGAGAGGAAGTGTGAGATTTTCTTAGAGAGAGAAAGGGAGGAAAAACTTGCAAAGACAAGTGTTTTCTTTGGTAAATCGGTTCCTAATGCGTATAACTCTGTTCCTAAGCTTCCTATTCATGTGATTTAAGGTTGTGAAGCTCAATTTGGTGTTAGGGAAGCTAGGGTTTCAGCCACCTTGAGAAAAAGCTAGTGGGAGCTTGAGATAACTTCCAAACTCTTGTATATTGACTATTCTGGGTGCTGTGGGCAATTTAATCGGTGAAATTTCGTCGGATTGCCATTGATTTTAATTCTTGGAAATGGGTTGGCCTAGGGGTTATGCTGCCCAAATTGGTACTAAATGGTAGTTATAACCTAATGGAATAGTCAATAAAGTGGTTAGGAGTAGAAAGGAACGTATTTATGGAGCTGAAATCGAAAAACCCCAATTTTTCCCTGAAAACCCATATAATTCAGCCAGGGCTGTAAATGGGTCTTAGAGTTGGATTTTCATTGCTTTAATGATTCCATTGAGTTTAGGAGGGAAAATTAGGTGGGGTTACAGTTGGGCACTTTTTCGAAAAAAGTCGAAAAAGTATAATTACGAAAACACCCATGAAACCCTTAAAGCTAGGCTGTCAAGGGTATTTTTATAATTCGACAATGAATTTGGTAATTACGAGTTCGGAAATGGATTCCTTGGGCAAAAAGATGTCAAGATAGCCCAAGTTAGAATTTCGAGAAAAGTACAGTCAGACCAGGTACGGTGGGGCTGAGCCGGATCCCAGGGGCATTTTAGTAATTTTTCAATATAAACTCATATAACCCCCAGAAACATCATGGAAATGTCTAAATGGTACATTTGGCATTGTAGGATCGAATGTGGGGTTTGAGCTGTTGGCACGCTTTACGAGGCACACGTCTTGAGGCGAAAAAAGGTTAAGGTAGGGAACTTACCTCTCCTGCATGTATTTGATATTTGTGTTAGTGTGTTAATGCATGTTATTGCTTTGCTTGATTATGTGAAACATGTATAAATGATTTGGAGCTATGTTTCAATTTATGTTCGAAGCATTGAGCTTACAGATTTATCATTGTGTGAGCATGAATTATGTCATGCAAACATATCATGTATTAAACATTTATCGTACATATGCATATTGATATTGTTTTCCTACTGAGATTCTCTCGAATCTCACCCTCCCCTACCAACAATTTAGACAAGAGAAGACATAAGATATGCTAAGAACAATGTAAAGAACCATATGAGGGGATTGCATTGGTGGAACGAAGACAAAAAGATGTCTCTGTTTCACTGGGACGGGTTTAGATACCCAAATAACCTTGTGTGGCTACATTGATGGTAATGATCATGTACGAACCCCTCGGGGGAAATTATGTAATCAGGCACTTATTATCAGTATATTCATATTATTCTTATGTTGCCCACCGAACCGCATATCGTTTTCTGCAAATACTCTGGTAAATGTGAAAATAAAAAGAGGGTGTGACATATATCCGTTTATAAGTCATCCAAATTAGTTTAGAGAAAAAATAGTAAATATAAACATTTTAAAGTAATTTATTTAGCTTCCTTAATCTCTCCAAAAAAAAGTCAACTATATCTTATATTTAAGACCAGATGTAGTAATTTTTTTTAATTGGCTAATGTTTTTAATATATTTTTTTATTAAAGTATATTTTTAATCCTTTAAATTTTATATGAAGTATACTTTTGATCCCTTGACTTTATATAGTATACTTTTGGTTATATATTTATAAGACTATTATTGTTGCTGATAGAAAATATTGATATAACAAACTCAGGTAATGACTGTGTAACTGACAAAGTATATTTAAATTTAAATTTTAAACTAATATAGAAAATAAACCTATAAATGAAATTGAGGTTTTGATATTTAGATTATTAAACTAATATATTTATATTATTCAATTAAATTTTTTTAATACAATTAATTTTTTAATATTGATTGCTTTATTAGGTTTTTATATGTTTTTCAGTTTACACATATATTAAATATAATATTAATAAAATTTAATTACACAGTCATCGCTTACACTTAAAAAAATCATCACTTGAGTTTGATGTGTAAGCAATTTCCATTGACAATATTAACGGTGTTAGAAATATAAAATCAAAAGTATATTTTATAAAGTTAATAAACCAAAAGTATATTTTATGTAAACTTAAAAGATTAAAAGTATATTTTATTCTATATCTTTTGGTAATGGGTTAATATGCAAATTTACGCCTAAAGTTTTCGCTGAGGAGTAATATTAATCTACAAGTTTGTTTAGGTTTAATATTACTCCAAAAGTGTTAAAATTAAGTAATATTGTCATTTTTCTGTTAAAAAGTTAGTAGTTAATGTCAATTTTTTAAAGTTCACATTAGTTTTTTAATAATTAATTTTTTAATGATATGAGACAATATTACTATATTTTAAAATGTTCAAGATGGCATTAAACCTAAATAAACTTTTAGAACAACATTGTTCCTCAACTAAAATTTCTACACAAATTTCACCCTTAACCCTTTGTTAATAATCTAACTCTGTTTCTTCGTTTTATTTGTATATCGCTCGTCACATTTCAGACCTCCAATATTTCTTTATCATCCTTCTCAGTTCTCTATTTTCTCTCTCATCTCTTTTCTTTTATCTATATATTATTTTCTATCACTTATTGATGAAACAATATCTAATTGATTTGTTTTTCATTTATCTAATTGTATTATTATAATATATTAGGGTATCTAAAATGTAGATTATCTCATCTGGATATCCAAATTATCCTATCGTTATTTTTTCGGTCATTTAAAATTAGGATTTGAGTTTGATTTTAAATTTAAATTGTCAGTACCATTTATTTATGTGAACTCTATGTAAAAAAGAGTTTGACCGTTCTAAAAGAAAGCGGGCTAGTCATCGGGTCAAAAATAACCAGCAGACTCGAGTATAAAGAAGGATCCAGATCCGACCCGTGTCTTCCCTGTCCTCACGAAGCGATTTCGAGACAATAATCTCTGGCTGTTGTTTGTTTTTGGGCCGAAGCCGCCCTTTAACCTCTTCGAGGCACGTTGAAGCAAGGTGGGCAAAGAACATAAGAAGTAGGGATCTTGCAACCTAGTTCAGATTCGAGCATGGCGCATAGGTTGCTGAGGGATCATGAAGCAGATGGTTGGGAACGATCTGACTTTCCTATTATATGCGAATCATGCCTCGGTGACAACCCATATGTTCGTATGGTATGTATTTTTCTCTGTCCCTGTTCGGTTTAACCCGTTTTATTAATGCGTATAAACGATGTTTTCTGATTCTGTTGAGCGGGCTTTCATATGCCGAGAAATAAGAATTTAAGTCATGGGATTTCAGAATGAGGGGTTTATAAAAGAATTGGGCGTTCCTACGTCATAAGTTAGATCTTGGAAACAATTATATAACTGAGGTTTCTCAGGTTGTAAACTGGTGAGTGGGTGCTAGTCTCTAGTTTCGAAAAAGCTCTTGTAACCCCTCAGTTTTGGGGTTTTTTCCCATAGAAATTAAGGTTAAAGGAACAGGTGAGTTACACATTCATATTGGTTTATCTAGCATGTACGCTGCAATTGCAGACCTAACTATTACCAAGTACCGACTATGAAGAATGCTTACTCCGGTACATGTAGTTAGTAATGGGTGTTTGAATCCAGTTTTGTTCATGAAAACTAAGCTTGCCCTGTGCAGAGTGATTAATTTGTGGAGTTCTTTATTTCATTTGGATTATAAGGTTTCAAGAGAGTTCATAATAATCATTTTCAGACTTTAGCTTATCTTTCAGAGGAAGTTAAATTTCTTTATTTAACGTATTTAAATTCTTTTTCTATGGGTGTAAATGGATGCAGACAAGAGCTGAGTATGATAAGGAGTGTAAGATTTGTACACGGCCCTTTACTGTTTTCCGATGGAGGCCTGGTCGTGATGCAAGATATAAGAAGACTGAAATCTGCCAAACATGTAGTAAATTGAAAAACGTTTGTCAAGTCTGCCTTCTGGATCTTGAGTATGGGTTACCAGTTCAAGTCCGAGATACGGCTCTCAGCATTAGTTCCCATGACGCCATTCCAAAGAGTGATGTTAATCGGGAGTATTTTGCTGAAGAACATGATCGCAAGGTATGAGTGATTTTACTACCATATCTTATAGTTGACACTACTTGCTCATATTTTTAAAGAATGTTGCATTGTGTTCTGCAGTTATGACCATTTCAAGATAGAAATTGTTTCATCCTATTTTCATTGTTATAGTTTCATGTTTTATGGAGTATCTTGTATTTTATTTTTTTTCTTGCAATGAGAGTTTAAAATGAAGAAGCCTTTGCAAAGTGCAGATAGCTTGACTTATAATCGCTTTCTACTTTTACTATTTTGACAAGTCTTTCTCGTGGACTACTTTTGCTTTTCATTGCTTGAATCAATTTTGTTAGTTGTCTCATTTTGTAAAATTTATCACAGTGATGGACTATCTCTAGTAAAATTGATGCCTACAAGTCATGAACATTTATAATTATGCTGATGCTACATAACATGTAAAGAAAAGGAAGAGGTCATGGAGTGGCTCTTAACTTATTTCTGGTCCATGAATCATTTGGATGAGTTGTTAGGAAGTGATGCAGTGGAAGGACAGAAATGCATTAGTAAGGCTAGGCATTGTTGTAGGATGCTACCTAGAATGCAACATATAGGTAACTCTAGAATCCTATGTAAAAAGCCATCTTCAATATATGATTCATATTTTTTGAAAAAAAGACGTGCGTTGCTTTTTATAAGTAGGAGAGCCTTGTATAGTATTACCCAAATTTGATTTACCAGGAAAGATTCTTATAGGATTATCCTATCCTTGTAATATTTACAACTACTCTAATTTAATTATAGTTACCCTAAAACTACTTCAAATAACTAAATGAATTCCCTATAGAAGTTACAGCAAACTATCAAAAGTCTATACTTATGTAATAACGGATCAGCCTTGTCTTGCATCTGAAATGGTCATATATTTAATTAGAAGTTGTGTTTATGTGGCTGTAATCCATGTCCAATTCCAAAAGGCTAGTGTAGCCTATGATTACATGTCGATACAATGATTGTTGTTTCTGTCATAATGATGTCTCACCAAATTTTAGTCTTTTTTATTAGTTCAATCTGAAGAATTGTGTTGGCAAAAAAATAAATCTGGAGAATTGAATTCTGTTGGATTTATAGATTCATTATTGCTTTTCCTTCTCATTATTTCTCAGTTTCATCTAAATTTATATAAATTGGACTGTTCAATTTGATCTTTTATTCTCAATCATCAAATCAATTATGACTAACAATTGAATTATGGTTTAGACTCGAGCTGGCTTGGATTATGAATCCTCGTATGGGAAAGTACGCGCAAATGATACTATTTTGAAGCTTCAAAGGACAACACCATACTACAAAAGAAACCGGGCTCATATTTGCAGTTTCTACATAAGGGGTGAGTGTACCAGAGGAGCTGAATGCCCTTATAGGCATGAGATGCCGGTGACTGGGGAGCTGTCACAACAAAATATCAAAGATCGTTATTATGGGTAAGTGTAGTTGCAAGTGACTTCTCTCCCCAGTTGTTTGAGTAGTAACCAAGCTTTCTGTGTATGGGAGACTGTAAGAAAGAGGTCATTGTTGTGTCTTAGACAATCGTGTTAGCATATCCGTTGTCATTCTGTGTGATTACTTGCTGTTGAACCATGACGACATGTTTGCTGTTTGTTTTTCTTGCTCAGTCTTGATATAGTTATGCTTCTAAGAGCCGCATACCATTACAGTTTTTCTGCATTGAGTTCTTTTTTCATTTGCACATTACTGGGAACTAGATTGTGGACTTATGTGGAGCTTGAGGTGAGTCGCACTATCTATAACTTATGTATAGTGTGGTTTCATATAAATTTTATATTATATATAGATATATAGATTAGCATTTGAGTACCCTAGTTGGGGGAACTTTTTTCATTACCAGAGTCTATATTCATCATCATATATTTGCAAGTTGGTTATTTTGTTTTCTCTAACACCTGGCTAGTGTTCATGTTCTGTGTTTAATTCAGACTTCTTGTTGGATATGGTTCACTTAAATTTAGCTTGCTGCATGGTTCTTAGCTCTTACATTTATGTCTTCCGTAAGAGCGACACTCCATATCGAAGAATTTTGTTTTTTGTTTTTTTCCTTTTGATTAGGTGGGAAAACAAGTAAAATAATCAACAAATTGGATTAACTGATTGCATAGATAATTGATGTTATTTGAATGTTTTGTTATGTTAGCTTCCATAAATTGGTGACATTATTTGTCACTTAAAATTTTTTATTTTGATTTTTTTCTCTCATGGTGCATTCTTTGTGTATTATAAACTTGCAGGGTGAACGATCCTGTGGCATTGAAGTTACTTGGCAAGGCAGGAGAGATGACCTCTCTGGAGCCTCCAGAGGATGAGACCATTAGAACTCTTTATGTTGGTGGGCTTGATGCTCGGGTCAGTGAGCAGGACCTACGCGATCACTTTTATGCCCATGGCGAAATAGAATCCATCAAGATGGTGCTCCAACGGGCTTGTGCTTTTGTAACCTACACAACCAGAGAAGGTTCAGAAAAAGCAGCAGAAGAGCTCTCCAACAAGCTAGTTATCAAGGGCCTAAGGTTGAAGCTAATGTGGGGTAGACCTCAGATGGCAAAACCTGAGTCTGAAAGTTCTGATCAAGCGAGGCAGCAGGCATCTGTGGCTCACAGTGGATTGTTGCCTCGGGCCGTCATATCACAGCAGCAGAGCCAGGATCAAACCCAGGGAGCTCATTACTATAACATTCCACCTCCTCCTCAGCAAGACAGAAGCTACTATCCATCAATGGATCCTCAGCGAATGGGCGCTGTTATTCCGTCCCAAGATGGTGGTCCTCCTAGTGGGGCCCCTGTGACCGGAGAGAACAACAAACCGAATTTGGAGAAGCAGCAAATACAGCATTTTGCCCATCCAATGATGCCTCCGCCACCTGGACAATATCACCATCATCAGTATTATCCCCCTCCCCCATATGGTTATATGCCACCTGTACCTGGTTATCAACAGTACCAACCACCATACAACCCCGGGATGTCTACATCTCAGCCGCCGGCAGCAAACCAGCCATATCAGCAATCCATGCAGCTGGGTTCATCTGCTGCTCCCTCTGGGTCGGCACCATCAGGATCAGGACCAGCTGGTGGTTCTGCACCTGCAGAAGCTGGCACATCAACCTCGGCCTCACAGTAGCAGTAAATCTCCTGTGCTGATGTTTTACCTCTATTCTTGCTTAAAGTGGCCACTGACAGGGAATATCTAATAGCTTTAGCCTCTTGCTGTCACTCTTGTATCACAAGTTCTCAACTAGCATGGTACTGACGTGCCATGTGAGCTTGTGGCTTAAAAACCAGATGTTTTGTGAGTTAATTTTGTGCATTATTACTCTTGTATTTCCTTTCAACAGCTTAATATGTTTTGATAATATTTTTTCCCTGAACTATGAATAGCTTCAGTTAAGTTTTGGAAGAATGCTGCTGTACAGAGTTGTATTTTACTAGTTTTAGTAATATAGAGTATTAGCATATAAAGAAAAAAGGTTCACTCATTGTGGGGCGGATCGACCTTAAATGAAAATTAATTAATTTGAGTATGGTGGAAATGTAATTTTATTGTCTTAAAAGTTACTTTTCAGTTTTCAAACAAAAATTATGTTTCGATGTAAGAATAAAGGAAATTAATGCATGAAGCCAACTTAAGCATAATTACCATAAAGGGGAAGTAAGGACATCCATTAGCTAATTTTTTTTATAAAAAACGAGAAAAATTATAATGAAGGAGAAGGGACAAAACTTTACTTAATGATTATATCATTTATAAAAAAAAAATATCGTGATGTAAATTTTTTTTTTATTTTTCCTGGCTCACAATTTGGTCTTGGATGAGGTTTTTTCCCCTTCCACGGACCAAGTATTAATTAAGTAATTAATCAACCATCAATGTCAAATAAATGACTCAAAAGTCCTAAATTTATTTATTTTACTAAGTATAGATATTCTTTTATTGGAAGTGATCATATTCAAGGCACTATTGGGTACTAAATGTATGTAACTTTTCTAATAGGGACTTAAATCATAGTTTGCTTCATTGTGAAAGATTAACTCTTTCCACTAGGCTCAACATGGATGATGTCTTAAATTTATTTTTGTGTAAGGCTTAATTCATTTATTCATCTTGGGCCTATTGAAACTCCAAGAAAAAAATTCCCACCTTGGGCCTATCTTGGTTTTTTTTTTAAGGGAAAAGCTTTTCACAAAAGGTTGCTTTGCTCCAATTAAACTTGAAAGGAACACCCCCCCCCCCCAAAAAAAAACCGATTTGATCTTCTGCAGCTCTTCAACCCCAAGTTAACGTGACATAATTAATACTCTTCCGATCCTTCATATAAAATTAGTTGATATTTTTTTTAGAGAAATTAAATAAATTAATTAATCATAATATATATCGTGTATTATTTGATTATATATTAGTTCATAAGATAGACAAATTAATTTAGTATAAAAAAGATAAATATTAATACTTTAAAGTAATTTATTTAACTTCCTTAATCTCTTTAAAAAAAGTCAATTATGTTATATATTAAAGATAAGAGGAGTAACATTTTTCAAGAATTTTATTCTCAAAGATACATAATTAAGAGCACTACTCTAAAAGACCCAATTGGCCTTTTCTTTTTAAGCTTATCCTTTTTTTTTTTTTTTGTGCCATCAAATCTATCCAAATATTAATCATATTATATCGTCTGATTTTTATTCTAACTTTAAGAAAATCAGTTAAAATAAAAATCACTTTTATTGAGGTTAATCCAAGCAAGTTGTTAGATTTTTCTATTTATTCTTATGACCAACTTCTTGTTGCTTTAAATCCTCTCTTCTTTTTTACTTATCAAATCTTTTTTAAAAGAGTTCAAAATTTAAATTTTCTCATTCCTTTTCTATAAAATCTCGTCAATAATTGTTTCAATATTTAATAATTTTTTTCTATTTGTGTCTCTCATTAATTATAAATATTGTATTAATTAAAGAGTTGGTAATACTTATATTTATTCCATTTCTCTCTCTTATATCTTAGAAAAAAAGTTTATTTCCAGACATATTAATTATTTTTAACTAATATTAACCGCTTTCTTAAACTACGTAATTCAGTTATAATGCTCTTATAAATAGGATAGGAGGGAGTTTTTTTTTTTTTTGTATAACAAGGTTGCAGCTTGGTTCTTTTCTTTTTAATAACCCAGTTGCTATCTTGGTTATCATTAATCAGAGTTGTACAAGAATTATTAAAATCATTACTTTTTCGAATAAATAATTGGATTAAGATGTAAATTTACCTAAAAATTTGTATTATACCCTAGAAGTGTTTTTGGGTTCAAGGTTACCCTGGAAATATTTAAATGAAGTAATGTTACCTCTTACTTTTAAAATGTTAATGTTAACATCAATTTTTTTTTTTTTACCAATCAATATTACGAGGTGAGGCAACACTGCTATAATTTAAAACTTTCGAAATGACATTAAATCCAAAAACAACTTCTAGGGCAATATAACTTCTAAACAAAAACTTCTAGTGTAAATTTATACCTTAACCATCAATAATTTCCCTAAAAATTTATATTGAACTCTTCAAAATCCTCATTAACTTATAACCTTGAAAACTATTTGATGATTTGATATGGTTGTATTAAATTAAAGAAAAATTAATCTTGAGGTCCTTATAATTTTACTCAGATTTTAATCAGGTTCCTAGATTTTTTTTTTATTGGGTCCTTTAGTTTACGCAGTTAGATCCGTTAACCCTTAGTTTTAAATCCCTTAAATATTGGCTTACAGTGTTAAAAATTCTGCTAAAGAATGCTGAATTGGTGAATACCTAAATTATTTTGACAACTGGAACTTTGATTCAGATTAAATACGCCACATCAGAAAAATAAATAACAAAAATACAAAAGATAATGAACTCATTTGAATTAGGGTTCATGAAGAGGAGTAACCTATAAGGAGAAGTCGTCGTCGTAAACGCAGATGACAATAAAGAAATACCCCAGCGCCAACAATGATGATAGTAGGGTTTTTAGCATTTGAAAGAGTTAAAAAGAAATGCCAGGGATTCGTACAGTCTTCCATATTTCGGCATTAACCATAGCAGCTTCTACCTGCAGCTGAAAATTTGACAACTGCTATGTAAGGCAAATTTCCCACTCTTAAGCTCATTCTCGGTTTTTGAATTATCTCTGGCTGCAAACTTGAGTTGCTTTTTCTGGGACTCTAATATTTGGTTTCAATCTTGTTCAATGGCTTTACAGAAACCAGAATGGAAGAAAATGTTAGGCTGTGTGGTAGGGATTATTTTCTCATTTCAAGAGAGAATATCTTGGGATTTTAGAAGACAATATGACAAGAAATCCAATTATGGCCGCGTGTTCATGTTTCTCCCTGAATCTTCTTGTTTTTTTTTTTTTTTTTTGGGACCTGAAACTCCCTGAATTCAGAACATTTCAATGTTAATGATAGAAGCTAGTAGAAAAATATGGCCAGAACGGAAGCAGAGAAGAGAGTGGAGCTCAAGCTGTTTACGTGGCACATTTAATCTGAATCAGAGTTCCGGTTGTCAGTAATTTAGGTATTCACCCACATCAGCACCACCCTTAACAGAATTTCTAACACTGTCAGACGATATTTAACGCATTTAAAGACAAGGAACCATCTGATCCATCTGCATAAACTTAGCGTGTGTTTGGCATTGTGATTGGAAGATCTAATTGCCCGATTGGAAGCCCATAAGCCCAATTAAAAGAATGTGTGTTTTTTGTGTGTTTGGTTGTCCATTTTGTAAAAAGGGCTCATGACTTATAAG
Organism: Inga laurina; assembly: GCA_963855925.1. Lineage (NCBI taxonomy): Eukaryota > Viridiplantae > Streptophyta > Magnoliopsida > Fabales > Fabaceae > Inga > Inga laurina. Next base: position 35,877,978 of record OY979704.1, read on the forward strand.
CTGCTTATTCTAAAAGTTATCAGGTGTGGCTTATTGTAACTTCTGAAAAGGATTTGTGAAAAATCAGCTTTTAACCAGAAGAGAAAAGGAGAGATATGGAAAAGGGGGCGCATGATATTTGGGAGAGAGAGAAAGAGAGAAGAAAAAGGAGGGTGACGTGTCAGGGAGAGTGAGGGAAAGAGACACAGAAAAGGAATGGAATAAGGATGATGTGAGAGAGATGAAGAGAGGATTTGGTTCTAAATATTGATTTTTTTTGGATGTTAAAGAAACTAATCAAATTATTTTAAAATATTTATATTTATCATTTTATTTATTTATTTTATTTAATTTATAAAGTGACGTATAATTTAATGATACATCATATATGATATGATTAAGTAACTTATTTAATTTTTTTAATCTCTAAAAAATGTCAACTCTATCTTATATTTAGAATCAAAGGAATATGTATTAAAAATTTGGACAGATTGATAAAGCTAAATAAATTATTTTTTATATAAATTTACTTTTCAAAAATATCGTCCAACTAAGTTTTATTTTTAGAAAAACTATTTATACTACTGTCATTTTAAATATAAATCATATTATACAATTTAACTTTTACTTAATTTTAAGTTTGTATAAATTGATTGTTAAAAAACAACTTTTCTCACCTTTATCTCAAATCCACTTTTAAAAGACTCAATTAAAAGGGGGAAAATCCACCAACGTCTAGATCCACTTGGAGGAAAATTTGGAAACTGCCTGTACCCCAAAACTGCAAAACTTTTCTTTGGCTTACAGTGAGAGGGAGGTTGTTGACGAACATGGCAAGAGTAGCTAGAGGATTGCAAGTTAATGGTGGTTGTGACCTTTGTGTAGGGTCTTATGAAGAAACAATCCATGTCTTAAGAGATTGCAAGGCAGCAAAGGTTTGTTGGAATAAATTATTACCAGTGAAGAACAGGGGCTCTTTCTACGCACCGCAGGGAGTTGCACAATGGGTGGCATGGAATATTACTCAAAAATTTGACGTACTGGGATTTAGGTGGCCGACTTGGTTCGCTATTCTATGTCGTCAACTATGGTTACATAGAAATGGGAGAGTGTTCAATAATCAAGTTCATAATTCAACGCAGTTAATGGCTCAAACGCACGCTCTTGTAAAGTGGTCAGACACGAAGATATCTCCGGGAAGACGTGATTCAGGTAATTTCCAGAACTGATGTGCGCCTCAACTGAATTGGATAAAATTCAACGTGGATGGGGCGAGTTGTGGTGGTGGTGCGGTTGCTGGTTGCGGAGGTATTGCACGGGATTCAAATGGGGGAGTCCTTGGAGGATTCTTGGCAAATGTCGAACGGGGAAGCTGTTTCCACGCCGAAATCTGGGCGGTATTATGGGGTATAAAACGTGCTTGGGATTGTCATTGGAGGAAAGTTATTATTGAGACCGATTGTTTGGAACTGGTGGAATTGGTGTCTGGAGGATGGGATGAAGATCACGTGGAGAGTACCTTACTACATCAGATCACCTCATGGATGGGAATGGATTGAGAGCTGCATGTTGATTGGTGCCCACGGGAAGTAAACACTATCGCTGACATTTTAGCAAAAGAATCTTTAAAGGCTGGTTGCGGGATTCATACTTTCACAGTGGTTCCTGATTTTATATCAGAAGCCATTAGATCGGAGTCTAATTTATAGCCTCTCTGTATTTCTCTATCAAAAAAAAGGGAGAAAATCTAGGGACCTTTCAAAATTGAGCAAAATTATAGAGACATTCAATAAATTTTCCCTTAAATTTATACTCCTACGTTTAAAGATAATTTTTCTAAAGCATTTAAATTTAAATAAAATTAATGTGATCATCATCATCATCTTCTTCTTCTTAATTCTTAGGGTTAAGGTGCAAATTTATTAATAAAGTTTTGTCTGAGGAGCGTCTGGTACAAATATCTTTTAAAAGGGGCAAAAATACCAATGAACAATTAAAAAGGAGCATCACCACAAAAATCGTTAATCCGTACTAACGACGTTAAATTATAAGAGAAGAAAACACCTAACAGCGTTAATACGGATTTAACGGTTTTTGTAGTGGATGTCCCTTTTTAATTGTTCATTGATATTTTTATCCCTTCTTGATTGTTCATTGATATTTTTATCCCTTTTAAAAAATATTTATATCAGAGACAATACTTCATGAACAAATTTACACTTAGCCCTAATTCTTAATCTGTCATCGCCGGGCAGCAAACCTAGGCTCCACACAGCTTAATCCGTCTATAAAACTCAGGTCACCCGAAGACTTGGCCGTTTTGGGCTCTGCGGACTGTAAATTACATTTGCACTGCAATTTGTAGTCAGCGAACCTCTACCATGGTCGCCGCCACCAAGAAAACCGTAAGCTCTCTCTCTCACACTGGCACGCCTTTGCTCGTTAGCTATATAAAAGCACATAGGGTGCTCTTGATTTATTCTTGCATTAGCTTTGTTTTTTGTTTTAAATTTTGATCTGACCTGGAGGTGAATGCTTTCTATGATTTAACTTCGACAGAAGAAGACCCATGAGAGTATCAACAATAGACTCGCTCTGGTGATGAAGAGTGGGAAATATACTTTGGGTTATAAAACGGTTCTGAAATCCCTGAGGAGCTCTAAAGGTGTTGTTTTTACGGAGTCTTTTGGTTCTATCCCTGACTTCCTTTTCTTCCGCTTCATGAGCTGCTTTTAAATCATGGGTTTGGTTGAGAAATATCTTGAATATTATTAGTTGTAATTTGGAAATACGTAGCATTGTTTTCTTCTTTTTTCTTTTTGAAATATTGTTCCAGAGGGTTGTCTTTTTTGGGATTTGGAGATCGTAATTTTGCTTAAACAGGTTAAAGGAAATTCCATTTTGCATTTATCAAATTTCTAATGTTGCTGCCCAGTCCCTATTAGCTAGGAATTGTCAGCTGTCTGTGAGTTTTATCAATAGAGAAGCCAACCATTGTGCTAACTCCTTAGTTAGGTTTAAGTTACTTCTGATTTTTGTACTTTTGATCTTTCCCATCGTCCTGTAAGGAAGTGATGGATGATGACAGGTTGATAGGCAGCCCCCATAACCTCATGTAGTTCTTCTGATGAATGAGTCTCTTTTTTAGTTTTTTTGCATTAGAAAAAAAATTCTAGTGTCGCCGATTTTTAAGGTGCTATAGAAAACCTTTTTTATTTGTGCATTTGAATAGAATCAATTCCTTTGATAATTTTGAAAAGATAATTTAAATAAGATTGAAGCAGGTAAATCTCTGAAGTACAACTGTTATCTTTGGTATTTTGATCTTGTCTATGTTAATATTGAATTTGCTAATGGTGTGGAAATAGAAATTTGATAAATTTTCTTCTCTTCTTTGCAGGAAAACTGATTATAATTGCCAACAATTGCCCACCTTTAAGGAAATCAGAGATAGAGTATTATGCAATGCTTGCCAAAGTGGGTGTGCATCACTACAATGGAAGTGAGTTCTTCATCAAAGAGCTTTTGTTTCACATGTAAATGTGTTATTGGTGTCTGATAGTTGGAGAATGTTTCATGGTTATTAGATATGAAAAAAACTTAGATCCAGTTGCTTAAATCCATTAGACCCAATTCTCCAATCAAAATTTTCCATATGTGATGGGTATTATTAATGATGGTCTAACAGAACTTTGAATTTTTTCCATGCAAGTTTTATATTAAAAAAAAAAAAATCCACGTGCTAAGATTTGAGAATTTGATCTAATGAATGTAAACACATGGACCTAAGGTATGTCCTTTAGATATTTGCTCTTTCTTTCTGATATTGGATGCTTTTGACCCTGCAAAATAATGTCTTTAGCAGCACTTGAACAGGCATAGAATATACTTTTTAAAACTTAAGATACAGGATTGTGTCAAGGTCCTTTCTTTCACTTCAATATTTGAGTAGTTTTTGCCAACTTGATGTTAGAAGAACATATCTCTTGAAAAAGGTAGTGCAAACCTCTGTGGCTCTGCTTAGACTTTAGATTAAGCAAATGAATGCAGGAACAATCTTGTTAGTTTCTGTTTGCTATCATTTATTTTGTGAAACAAACAATATGTATACTTCTGATCACCATATTATTGTCTCTTCCCAATAAGAGGCAAGTCCCACAACATGTCATTATTCTATTGAAGACCCTGATAGCAAATGTGTAAGAATCTGCACCTCAGTTCTATCCATAAAATAATTCTTCTATATTTGTATTGTCTGTTATTAATCAATCTGCCTTTTAATGGTGGGGTACTTATGTGGAGCTAATAGTAATTGACCCAACAAATAATGCGGTACATGTCTTGTTTCTTTTTTCTTATTTAATGCATGAGCAACTCTTGTAATTTTCTTGTTATATCAAATGAGCAATATCAGATAAGATGTCAGCTGGTCATAAACATGATGATCTATTGTGATTCTTGTTTAACAAGGGTTTCTTGTTTACTAGACAACGTTGATTTGGGCACAGCATGCGGCAAATATTTCCGGGTTTGTTGCCTTAGCATTGTCGATCCCGGTATCTATTGCATCCTTTAAACAAACTTCTTGCGATGAGGCAATTTTCAGCTTGTCTTTCCATAACTGTCCGATAACTTGATGTTTTCCAGGTGATTCTGATATTATCAAGACAATGCCTAGTGAACAGTGAGACCAGAGTGGCATTAAGTTCCCTTTTTTGGATCTTGTCTTGAGGATTTGAACTTCTGACGTTGTCTGAAGGAATCAAGACGCCAACTTCTTAATGTAGTGATTCTTGTTGCAGAATGATTCTAGTTGATTAAAACTTGCAAGATTTTGAGAAAAAATGTTGAATTTGTTGACTAGATTCTTTGTACACTCAAAGTTAGATCTTTTTTAAGGGTTTATTTTAACCTGAGTTTGCAAAAATGGTTGCCTGATAGGTAAGAAATGAAGAGAAACTGTTCGTTAATTTATTTGGTTCGCTTCTGATGAAAGTGAAATCTACATTAGTGAATTTCATAATTTTGTTTCTTCAACTGGAAGGTTGTGCGATTTTTATGATTGTATTGTAATTGAATAAGTATGTTTTGAAGTGAAGTTGCTCACTTTGGCAGCCTCCTTCGCTATGCCGATACATGCAAGAGTAAAATTGTTGGTCAGGCTGCAATTCTGGACAATAGTAATGAACAAGTTGAGAGCTATCATTATTTTAATATCTTATCCTATTTGACAAGTGGCAACACTCAACGTCACATTTGGCAAAAGATTTTTGGAAAATTGTTGAAAATTTTCTCGTTGTAAAATTTATTACCAGAAGGTATTTGAAAATTATTCGAGAGTCTAGTGCAAGAACATGCGTCGTTAGGTATTTTGGACAATAAATTTTGTAACGAATATTTTCTAGTAACTTGTCAACGACGTAAAATTAATGTGTCTCCCAAAACTTTTATCATCGTCCTCACGCATGGAAACATCTACATGTTACAATGTAGAAAAATCAACACACATTTGAAACATATGATTAATTTAACTGATTTTCTTAATATGTCTAAGTGGGTTAAGTAACTAATTTAACTAATTTTTTTAATCTATCTAAGTGAGCTAAGTGGATTTTATATTAAAGACTAGAAGTAATTTTAAATTTTTTTTTTTTAAATGTCAGGGGCCATGCATATGTTATTACTTTGGCAAATTCTCTCAATAAGATAACAAAGTTTTTTTTTTTTTGGGAAAATTGCTATAAAATACCTCATTAGCCTAATATTTGCTGAAAGGGACCTAACCTAACCTGTCATTATTTTCGTAGGAGTAAAAGACTCAAATGCCCTTAATGAGAAAAGAGAAGGCAAATGAAAGGAAACAGAAACAGAACCAGCAAAGGTCTCAAATATTTTTGATTTTGAATGTACGTGAAGTTGAAGAGGGAAGGGTGGACTCATTGGAGAGAATCGAACGAGGGTGTGGGGTGGCGGAGTGTGGGTCTTGGAGGAGGTGATGCAAGATTGGTCTCTGTGGTGGCGGCGAGGCGAGATCTTTGGGTTTTTACTAGGTGTGTTGGTCTTTGCAGCGTCAAGGAGGTGTTGGGTATGGCGACGCCTCTCCAAGTAGTAGCACGAACAAAGGGTGGTGAAGAACACCCAACATCCGAGGTTTGTGTTCCTGTTTTTCTCTTTCTTCATTTTATCATCACCATTATTAATCTGCTTGTTTTCACTCTAGTACTTCCCGTTTGTTTTTTTCATAAGCTATTTGGAAAGATATCCTCTTAATTAGAATAGATATCTGACTTGGGTTAAGCATTTATGCTGTTTTTTTTTTTGGGTTAATATAACTTTTGGTCCCTGAAGTTTGATCCAATTTTGGATTTGGTTCCTTAAGTTTGAAATCGGTGGTTTTAGTTCCTGAAGTTTCACCCGATTTCGGTTTTGGTCCCTCAAGTTTGAAATCGGTGGTTTTGGTAGCTAAAGTTTCACTTGATTTTGGTTTTGGTCCCTCAAGTTTGGAAAGGACTTAGTGACCCAATTATGAAATCCGAACCGACCCGGAAAAAAGGCCAAGCCCTTTTCAAACTTGAGGGACCAAAACCAAAATCGGGTGAAACTTCAGGGACCAAAACCACCAATTTCAAACTTGAGGGACCAAAACCAAAATAGGGTGAAACTTCAGGGACCAAAACCACCGATTTCAAACTTGAGGGACCAAAACCAAAATAGGGTGAAACTTCAGGGACCAGAACCACCGATTTCAAACTTGAGGGACAAAAACCAAAATTGGATCAAACTTTAAGGATCAAAAGTTATATTAACTCTTTTTTTTAACCTTTCAGTTTGAGCGTTTTCTTGGTTTTCTTTCTTCCTTTACGTTTTGATGTTTCTGTTAATATGCTCAAATCTAACTGACTTTTGAACTTGTACTTTGAAATGAGTTCTCAATAATTTGTCTTGATGGGTTAAAAAATGAAGGGCAAGCATTAATTTTGCATCATAAGATAAATTTTGCTTGCAATAATTTTTTTTGATGAAAATTACCCATCCAGGTTTCTTTTGGTATAAGTGAATTGGTTTGAGTGCATCACCCAAGAAACCTGAGTTGGTGTAACAAACTATATCATAGATCTAATCTATCAATTTTGTTGTTTCTGCCTTATAGTCAATCAATAGCTTAAGTACTATTTAGTGTTATGAACTTTTGATAGTTGTTTTTGCTTGGTTGATTTGAAGAGACTAAATACCAAGCAATACACTTATATTTTGAGTCCTGTCAGTTGTTATGTTTGTGTATCAGTGTATTGCTTATAGTTCATCATTTTTACCTTTACATTTTTATTTTTGAGATGCTTGTCGTCATTGCATTTGGATCAAGTGGTTTTTGCTTGTTAGGACTTAGATGGAGATGATGATACCCAATCATATTTCCCTTGTCCTTTCTATTATGTGGAAATTGAAGTTCCTATTCTCTATAGCCATCTGTAAGAGGAGCATAGAGTTTAGATTTGGTCTTGTTCACCAGCAGAACAATGGGTGAATTAGTTACAGCGGGTTACACTTAATCATTAATGTATGTATGAATGGATGACATTTTTATGTTTCGCTATTTCATTTTTGTGTAGATGGGACTGTGGAATGTATGTAATCTCTTGGTTGCAAAGCTGGAAAAATATTCAAAAGCCCGAGTGGAATGGTTTCATTATACCTAATGTGAGTATATTGGTACATTATTTGTTACAATTGCACTTTATTTGACTGGGAACGTGTTTTTACAGGAAGACATGGATTAAAAATGGGTTGATGTGGTCTGGTGGTTAGTAGCTCATGAGAAGAATAAACATCGGGACATGGTCATGCGTAGCATTGAAGGTTGGAAAGATACGAAGAAGAGGAGAAAGTAGTCGACGTTATATTTATTCTGTTCATATTGAAGTTTGACATCATCTTTTATGTCAATGTAAATGAAACTCAATTATTTATATACAATTTCGGTATACAAGTACTTGTTTTGTATATTATGCATGGTCTGCAAACACTCTTCCCCTTAGTGTACCACTTATTACTTATATGCGAAAACTCTTTCCCTACGTGCAAGAACTCTTCCCTATGTGCAATTACTCTTCCCTATGTGCAAAAACTTTTCCATGTGTGCAAGATGTGACCTTATGTGCAATGATTTACCCCTACGTGCAAAACTTCTGTGTGTGAAATATCTCCTACTTGGATTCATTTTCATTTCCAAGATCTCCCACCATGTGCGAAAACTCATCCTCTACGTGCAAAAACTCTTCCCTATGTGCAAAAACTCTTCCATGTGTGCAAGACATCTTCCCTGTGTACAACGATCTACCACTACGTGCAAAACATCTTCCGTTGTTGCAAAATATCTTCTAGGTTCCTTTTCAGTCTTCAGAGGTGTCATATAACCATGTGTGAGAACTCTTCCCCTATATGCAAGAACTATTCCCCTACGTGCAAGAACTCTTCCTTATGTTCAAAAACTCTTCCATGTGTGCAATGATCTACCACTACACGCAAAACATCTTCCGCGGTTGCAAAATGTCTTCCACTTAGGTTCCTTTTTAGTCTTCAGAGGTGTCATATAACCATGTGCGAGAATTCTTCCCCTACTTGCAAGAACTCTTCCCTATGTGCAAGAACTCTTCCATGTGTGCAATGATCTACCACTACGTGCAAAACATCTTCCGTAGTTGCAAAATGTCTTCCACTTGGGTTCCTTTTCAGTCTTCAGGGGGGTCATATAACCATGTGCAAGAACTCTCCCCCTATGTGTAAGAACTCTTCCCTATGTGCAAGAACTCTTCCCTATGTTCAAAAACTCTTCCATGTGTACAACTTAGAGGTGTCATATAACCATATGCAATTTTATTTATTTACTACTTCCTTACTTAGTAAAACAAAAATGAAAAAACCTAGCTTTGGAGGGAAAATGCAAATCCTCATCTCCACCAAATACTGAACTATGAATAAGGCCTTGACACAACTCACCTCCTCAGCCTTTACTGATACGTTGAACCTCTGGCAACATCCATGTTGAACGACGGCCAGAAGGAATGATGTTTAGCTCTATGCAGAGAAGGAGAATAAGGCTTCCCTAATTCGTGTCATTCACTTGCTTTGTTTATGAATTCGCTGGTTCTGTTCTCCATCAGTTCTGGTGCATTTTCTTATTAAGGGCATTTGAGTCTTTTACTCATACGAAAATAATGACAGTTTAGGTCAAGTCCCTTTCAACAAATATTAGGCTAATGAGGTCTTTTATGGCAATTTTCCCTTTTTTTTTGGGTCGAAAGGATAACAAAGTTATTAAAGATAGGGGATTTTGAGACAAGAAATAAAAGTTAACAACGATTAATTGAAAAATTTTATATGTGAAGGAGATTATTTGCAATTTCCCTAAAGTTTGTGAGAATTTGGTATATTTTAATTTTAATTAATTTTAAAAAAAGATATGATTTTTTTTTGGTCAAAGAATAAATAAATGATTTCTAGCTAAACTATAATAATATAAATTATTAAATTTATGACAATATACATAATGGCAAAAAGACACTTAAATACTATTTGAACTTCAAAATTCCAAATTGATTTTATTGACAATAAAAGTAATGAAATTAACAACTCAGATTTTTGGGAAATTAATGATTTGAGATTTTGAAGTTCAAGTGGTATTTAAATGTCATTTTTCTATACATAATTAATGTCAAAGTGGTGTCATAAGTGAGCCTACTTATCTAGTCAATTACAGTAGTAGTTGTATATTTTTTTCTGGCATTATATATATTTATCATTTTATTCAAACAGTATAAATAATAATCAAACTAAAGGATGATCTTTTTTTATTTCAGTTAAAGACAAATCCTCTTAAATTCGCATAATTTTTTGATTATTAAAATTAAATAAAAAGTATAAAAAATCATTATATTCAAAATTTAAAATATAAAAATATATGCAAAATTTCAGAAAAAACACTTTGGAAATATCAAAATCACAAATTAGTTTTAGTGACTACTCCCTTCGGTCATTTTTATAAGAGTTCAAAATTTGAATTGACTTGATTTTGAGTTGTTTAAGTATTTAATGAGTTTTTTTTTTTTAAATTTTCGTCATAATTAATTATAGATATTGCATTAATTAAGAGGTTCATAATATTTATATTTATTCTCTTACTTACCTCCTATAAATGAGGGCATACTTGAAAACAAAAGATTATTTCAGACATATTTATTATTTTTAATTAATTTTAACCATTTTTTTAAACCACATTATTTAATTATTAAACTCTTATAAATAGAATCAGCCAGCACATCTCATTAGCCGTTTACTTGCTATGACAAATGGCAACATGTTTTAGGAACAATCTCTGATTTGGTATTTTTAAATTTTGAAAGTATTAATTGACATTTTCTCAAATTATTAAGCAGTTTTAATATTTGTTAAATTTAATTTTTATAGTAAAAAAAGTATAAGAACACTGTTACCATTTATCCTTTCTTCTTCAAACCCAACATCATCTGCTGTCGTTCTGAGCAGAGCGCCAAGCAGAACACAAGCACTTCACTCATTTTCAAGATATCTTCTCGATTTCTGAATTCAAAGCATACTTCGCTAATCACTACCCTCTTAGCTTCAAGGGAACCCTTCGAAGCTTGTTCCGGCTTATATAGATAGAATCCTAGTTCCGTTTTTCACTGCCTCAGAATTTGCCGTCGCCGTCTTCCTTCAGGTTTCGTCGTCATCTCCCTCTATCCTGTTTCTTTTGCCCCTTTACTTTTTCTGTGCATATTCTTGCATTATCATGGTTCTGTAAACGGTTTCTCTGGTTATGGTGGAATGATGGTAATGCTGCTGAATAATTGTTTGTGGCTCGAATAATTTTTTCCCCTTCTTCTTCTTATTTGGTGTTCGACTGGGTAACGTAGAGAAGGACGGAATTTGATTTTCTGATGAAATGGGTTGGATTCATATAAGTTCATATGTTTATCCAACTTTTATCTTTAAGTTTGATCCACATTGATTCTTTAAATTCTAATTCATAGCTTAAATATTATAAATTTCTAGTTCTTTCCGCCCCTCCCTTTTCCAGATTTCATGAAAGAAAAATAAATAGTATCATTTGTGGAAATGCTATGAATCTGATTTGTGTGAATTTGTTTCAAAGCATTTGATATTACTTGAAAAAATTGTAGCTATGTAGCTCTGTACATTATGGCAATGTGATTTTGCGGTTCTACTTTCTAAGTCCAAGTTCCAAGTTTCATGTGATGTATTTGGGGTTATTTTAAATTTTTAATAAAAAGTAGAAGAATCTCACAAGGAGTTTATGATTCAGTGGATCCTAAATTGCTTTTCTACAATGACAGTGCATGACTCCCTCTTTTTCCTCTGACCTTTTCCCCCCCTCCATTTTCTGTGATTTCACATCTGGTTCCTGGAGAGTAAAGTTAATGTTAGTAAGTGATTGCATTTTTAGCAAGGTGTCCTGCTCACTCTTTTGTTAGCTATTTTGAGGACGTAGCTTTTTGCTGAGATTTTGCTGTATCTTCTATCCTTGACAGCTTGAGCACTTTGCTATCATTATGTTCCACTCACTCTTTTGAAAATGTGAGATAGATAACTAACAAAGAAATTGCCTCTATAACAAATGATGCATAGGCAATTGTTGTTATATAACAAGGTATCCATGAGCCATGGCCCTAACATTTTCATTTATTTAATTTGAGAATGATCAACTCATAATGAATTGGTATAATCTCATCTCCAAATTATATATAAGTTTTTATTGAATTCCCACAAAAGAGGAAAAACAGTATAACATGGATAAGGGTACAATTGTCCATGTATTAGTATTTTCCTTCCTCTCCCCTCCTAAACCAAATAAGATAATGTTAAAATCCCTCCCTCCCTGGCTGTGCTAGGTTAACTAGAGGTCTCAAGTTTGAGCCTTGGGTGCAGCTGCATTAAATACTTTGTTGGAAGATCTTTCTACCCTTTTGGCCCCACCTATCTCAGACTGGATTAGTCGGAATCCAATGTGTTTTCAGATATTGGGTGCAAATGTAACAAAAAAGAAACCTCCTTTACCCTTCCCCTCCTTCCATTAAAATCTTCTGATTTGTGTTGTTGCTAAATTGTGTCAATTTTCATGGATGAGTTACTTTTACGTTTTCGATGCTTGTCTTTGGCCTGTTGAAAATACACAAAGTAAGTAGGTCCCTGAAAAAAATGTACCATCTTAAATTTTTCTTTAGATGTATTGTTTTATGCAATTTAATCTTAACGTATCTCTGGTCAGTTGACAAGTTGGGGCATATGTCGAGTTACAAATTCTGAGGATTAACTTGTGTAGAACAATAAATCCAATGAATAAAATGATAGGAGTTACTCCCTCCGGTCCTAAATATAGGACATAGTTTGTAGTGCAATTTGCACTACAAACTATGTCCTATATTTAGGACCGGAGGTAGTATATTTGTCGGAGGCTAAATTGTGAATTTACTCAATATCAAAGTTCTTCCCTTTGAATAATGTATGGCTTCATAGTTTTATATGCTCATACATTACATCATTGGCTGTTCATGTTTACACCAGAATGAATCTTGTGCTCAGAGTGGTGTCATTGTTTGTCAAATTTTGTCTTGCTTTCCTATTTCCTATAAAAATTTTGGACATAAGCCAGGTTAGATTCTTTTTTTCTTAACAATAACACATAGTAGGATTCGCAGTCCAGTGGGGAAGGTGGATTTATTTTATGTTATCATTTTGCTTGATTGTTATTTTATACAGTTTATCTGCCATGGCTGATTGAAGATGAGATTTACATTCTGAGTGACATTAAGAACAATATGGTTTTTAACAGAAATAATTTGGCACCATTTTCCTAGATGCTACAAAAGCTGACTGCATGATTGGACAGAGCTTTGTGTTGAAATTAATGGGAAGGATAGGATATGCTCTTCTTACTGCAAAGCCAAGATGTTTGTTCTACCTTGCTTATGGACCTTGCGAACTGGACCCATTCATAAAAAGATTCCACATTCATATGGGCAAATCCTTCTTTTCATTCTCTGATTTCCTAGAGGAAAGAGACCAAATTGCCATTGCAAATGCACTTTCGTTTTCTGCAGATTTGAAATCCTTTGCTCTTGGTAATCAAATCCATTCTCATGTCATCAAATGGGGATTTTCTAATGACATTTTCTCACAGAATAATTTGATTAGGATGTATTTTAAAGTTGGAGTTTCGTCCTATGGCTGTAAGGTGTTTGAGGAGATGGCTGAAAAGAATCTGGTGTCATGGACTATTGTGATTTCGGGTGCAATTCAAAATAGTGATTTTGAATTAGGTTTAAACACTTATTTTGAAATGTTACGAGTTGGGTTGAGGCCAAATGAGTTTACTCTTGGCAGTGTGATGAAGGCATGTGCTACTATAGGAGTGCATACTCTTGTTATAGCCATTCACTGTTCTGCTTTAAAAATTGGGTTGGAGCAGAACCCGTTTGTAAGTACATCAATTCTTAACATGTATGTTGAGTTGGGGGATGCTGAATCTGCTGAATTGGTTTTTGATTGCATGAAAGACCTAGATGCTGGTTGTTGGAATGCCATGATTGGAGGATATATCAAATGTAAATATGGCTTTAAAGCCTTGCAGTTGCTAACATTGATGCCATATGTAGGTGTGAAAATGGACAAATATACCTTTATAAATGCTCTCAAGGGATGTTCAGCTATGGAAGCTTTGCAATGCGTAAAACAAATTCATGTATTTATTATTCAAAGTAAAATGGAATGTATTACTTCAGTAATGAATGCTCTTATGGATGTGTATTTTAAAAACAGTGACAAGGAGTCTTCTTTGAGGGTTTTCAATCGGATTCAGGAGAAAGACATCATCTCATGGAATATTGCATTTTCAGGCTTTTCTCATAATGGAAATGCAAGAGAACTTGTTGCTTTATATCATAATCTAATGATAATAGGGGGGAAACCAAATAATATCACTTTTTCAGTATTGCTGAGGAAATGTGAGGAGCTACATAATCTCAATCTTGGGCTTCAATTCTATTGTGTTGCCTTATATTTTGGATTATTTGATGAAGTCAGCATCATAAATTCAGCAATCAGTATGTTCTCTAGATGTGGGAAAATGGATATGGCACGCACTGCATTCTACACTGCTCCTTTTATCAACATAAATACTTGGAATGAGTTGATTTCTGGATATATTATAAATGGTTTTTCTGAAGAAGGAATCAAAGTCTTTAAAAATCTACGAGAATTGGGTTTTGAAGCGGATGTATACACCTACTCAAACACTCTTGAAGCTTGTTGTAGATCCGAAAACCAAGAGATTGGCAGACAGCTTCATTGTGACCTCCTTAAATCTGGATTCCATTCTCATGACTATGTCTGCAGTTCATTAATTAAATTTTGTAGTACCTTTGGGCTACTAGATGATTGCTACAAGTTCTTCAATGAACCTGAGAAGTTAGATTTAGTTTCTTGGGGAACCATGATTTCTTCACTGGCTCACCAAGGCTTTAATCATGAAGCTATGAAATTCTTACAACTGCTTATGAAATCTGGTGAAATGCCTGATGATTTTATTTTGGCCAGCATTTTAAATAGTTGTGCTAGTATTGCAGCTTATCGACAGGTGAAATCTTTTCATGCTTTAGTTATAAAATTGGGTTGTTGTGTGTATCCATTTGTTGCAAGTGCTCTTATAGATGCCTATGCAAAATGCTCTGATATAGAGAATGCAAGAGTGGCTTTTGAGCAGTCTTTCAAATTGCATGATGTTGTTATATATAATGCCATGATCATGGCTTATGCACACCAAGGCCTTGTTGTTGAAGCTATGAATATCTTTGAGAAGATGAAATCAGCTAATATACATCCTAGCCGAGTCACATTCGTCTCGTTGATATCAGCTTGCAGTCATAATGGTCTTATCAATCTTGGTTGCTCTCTGTTTGAATCAATGGGTTTAAATTATCATTTGAGCCCATCTCCTGAAATTTATGGTTGTTTAGTTGATATGCTTTCAAGGAATGGTTACCTTGAAGATGCTAAACTTGTAATAGAAGCAATGCCATTTCCTACTTGGCCAGCTATTTGGAGAACCTTACTCAGCGGTTGTAGGACATATGAAAATAGAGCATTGGGGGAATGGGCTGCTGGGAGGTTGCTTCAATTATTTCCGGAAAGTGATGCAGGTTATGTACTGTTAGGAAAGGTTTACTCTGAAAGTGGTAGTTGGGAGGATGCTGCAAGCTTGAGGAAGAAAATGACTGAGAGAGGTGTTGCAAAGGGTCTAGGGTATAGTTGGATCCAGACATAAACTGAGTTCACAGATTATGAAGAAGCTAGAGTTGTGTAGGCCATGTCATTGTAAACTTGTGAGAAGGTTGTATAATCCTTCCTATTTTTTGAAGGAAATTTGTTAATAGTAATGGGGAATTTTTGAAGGTATATGGTATTATAATCATGTAGGAAAAGGGGATGGAAAATAATAATGACAGGATATTTGTAACTTAAAAGTTGGGAGTCAAAGTGTGACTATATTTGGAAAAATTACATGGATAAGTGGTTAATTAAGTCAATATAGGATTAACCTGTTAAGTGTTAGTCTCGTTACATCCTGATTTAGATCATCAATCCTTTTGATATTTTGGTCCATTTTATTCTTGAGTTTTAAGCTTTTTAGATTATGTGGGTTGGAATATAACCCATACATTTTGTTCAACCCCTAAAATAGTAAATTGCATATTTGTCAAAGTGACTTAACCAAAATGAAAAATTGGTATATTCTAATACACAATATATCTGTGGTAGCAGAAATTTCTGCTTCTATTATTTGTAGAACTGAGATATCTGACTTCTTCAATTTTTATGTTACTGTTTTATCCATCCCTAGATGTCTATTTCTGTGCTATGTATTCTCTTTTCTTTTACCAGTGCTTCGCTATATTGATATTTTGAAAATTACATCAGAGTGAATGTAGTAGTGTGATGCTTATATCAAATTTAAATTGCATTCATTGTTTGGGATTAAAGTGGTTGCTTTGTATAGCACTAATAATAATTAACCAATGATCTGATAAAATTATGTGCATTCCAGGGAGCAAAGCGGCAATGGCTTCCTGTTGCTGTAATTCTCTTCCAACTAGATCTCATTTCATTTCATCAGACTTCCTCAGGCAGTTAAAAACTCCACAGCTTCTCGATAGGGTAAATCTCTGCTACTGATATTCATTGTTTGCTTAATTTGTTGTCCTTTCAGGTATATTCGACGTTCTCTATTTTAGGCTATGGAAAATTATTGCGCTAATAGTGAATTCAGTATTTCATTCTCATGTTCCATAGTTGTCTCTTGATAAATGGACTTTTGCACATTCTTGTTTAAAGAATATGATACTAATTCCGCCATTTTCAGATTTTGTTTTAAGATAGTACTAATCCTTATGTTTTGCATGACAATGCGCACAAAATTGTTTCATGTCATAAAATTTAAGCTGTCATGTAACATTATCAGATTAGGATTTAAAAGTGAAAAGCTTAATTTCATGGGCAGGATTTCTGTTGAGGAATTTTCCACATTTTAAAGTCCATAATTGTTTGATTTTTAATCCTTGAAGGAGGACAAGTTATTAACAAGCATTTCTTTGAGAGCACTTGTTATTTTTGGTCGCTAGTTGGCTTGTGCACATGGAATTTTTTTGATTTTTTCACAATAGGTTCTTAACAACATGGAGTGCTTATTGGGACACCATATTAATCTTTTCTTGAAAAATATTTAGTCCCTGGGGATTTACTGCAAAGGTAGTTGATTTACCAAATTGGTTTTCTGCATTTGCTATAGACTCCTTTTATACCATCGAAATTCTCTTTATCTCTTTTGTTATGAGATAATCATCTTTGTGGCAACCTCCTATATAGTTTGTGCTTATTTTTCATGTGATGAACACAGGCAAAAAGAAGGCTCGATGTTTCTCCAAGATCTTCAAAAGTTACTGCACTTTATGGCTTGAAGACCCCTCCCTATAAACTTGTAAGTGAATAATCACATAATTATTCAAGTCATGTTTGTGTATGTGCATGTGTAAAGATAGTTTCATTGTGCTGGCACATGCATCAGCTACCACTGCAATGAGCATATGAAAGAAATAATTGCAAAGTGCTTTAATTTTAAACATCAATGAAGTTCTTATACAATAAGACAACTTACTGGTCGTTTACCCAAAACAAGAGTATCTTTTTTTTGGGTTAAAAAATTATTTTAAATATTTTTTTTTTTGGCCAACACTATTTTAAATAATTATTCCCAACTTTCTCTCTGCTTATTTTTGCTCACTCTTCTATGCATTGTCTTTCTACTTGCTCTCCACTGTTTTTCCCCTCATTCCGAACACCAAATCTTAGTGTGTTTTTGGATGCACACAAAAAAAGTGCTTTTTAAAATGATTTGTTTAGGTAAGGTGTTTTCATGTTTAGGTTATGGTTTTGATTTTGGTTCAGTTTGTTCTTGTTCACTTTTCTTTCTTTCTTTCTTTCTATTTTGTTCTATTTTTTTTGCTGCCTTTTAGGTATTTGGGTGATACTAGAAACTTAGATGTGACCTGACTCACATATTATCATCATTTATTGATTTATTTTCAGGCAACATTTTTCCTACAAACGATTGCCTCTCACAATCATGCGTGATCAAATATCTACATAATTAATCAACTACTTGCAAATATCAAGTTAAACCTTGTATATGCCGGTAATCAACCAAATTTGACTTGTGCATGTATTTGTTGCCTCAATGTTCTTAGGATGCATTAGAGCCATATATGAGTAAGAGGACAATCGATGTACATTGGGGGGAACTTCATCGGATCTTTGTGGAAGGTTTAAACAAGCAGTTGGAGAAGGATGACATATTATATGGCTACACCATGGATGAACTAGTCAAAGAAACATACAATAATGGGAATCCCTTACCAGAATTCAACAATGCCGCCGAGGTACTTATATTACATTCAGAAGAGTGACTTCAATGGTTTGTTTCAGTTGTTTGAGATTTGGAAGCTACTTGCTTATATATATAGTAAATTAAAGCACATTGGGTGCTTTTAACTTTATAATAATAAGGAAACTTCATTATACACATAATTTTAGCAACCTACTTTGTTACGATGGAGTTGGCTGTGGGATTTTGCTCTCATAAAAAGTATTTTACATGGAGACTAATGGCAAAAAGGGTAACAATTAATATTCCGGAGAATTTCTTTCCAAGATGAAGCTGATTACTGGGCCATATGACAAGGTAGATGCTAGAAGAATTTTATTTTTTTTATGTAACTGTGTTGAGTAAAAGTTATGTGTTGTAACTGTATATACATACCTGTTAAAATATTGAGCTTTGATCTTTCAATTGTAGGATTATATTTCCAATGTGTCTTGATCTCTTGCTACAAAAACCCTCATCAATAGACTGCATCCCAATGGCTTCGTTTCTACTGCATCTTTGCTATTATATATCATCATTGCTGGAATATGAATCGCTAGCATATAGACCATAACATTTATGTGGATGTAAATTAAGACAGAACATTACTTAGAACGGAAAAAGTTGAAGATACCTGGACCTGATTCGGGATAAAATGGCTTCACTTTTGTCACCAAAAAGTAAAAGAACAGAAAAGAAAAGAAAAGAAAAGAAATGTGGCTTCACTTCAACAATGGAAAAGGGAGAGTATTTTGTTGTTTCAATATGTGCAACATAGATATGCAAATGCAAGCGAGTTGGAGTTGAATAGGATAAAAAGAAGATTGGGAATAACATTGGTTAATTGGTCAAGTAGTACAAGAGAATATGACTTTAAATATCCATATTATTTGTTAATATACTTGGAGCAATATTAAAGAGGAATTTGCACCGTAGCTATTTGTTCATGCTGCCAGTCTGTGAAAGTGCTTGGTCTACGAAGACAATAATTCGATTTTTGCAAAATGGATGCACATGGGACATCCATTTATGCTCACATCTTGATATATATATATAGCTTTATTAGCTGATTGAAATTTTACTTTATTTAATTTATTTGATAGGAATCAACATCCTTCGTTAGCATATTCTAGGAAGAAAACGTGACACTCTGGCACAGAATTAGTTATTTGTGGGTTATCTTACAACTATTTTATGTCAGGAGGTTTGTGTCAATTATTACAAGTTACTAGCCGTTGCAGTTTATGTTTTGTTATCATGGTATTTATCTTCAGCTGCTATGGCACGTTCTAAATATTATATACTTTACCAAGGTATGCAATGAAGTATTATTCAGACGGTTTATCATTTTGGTTCTAGAGTTATGTCCCATACCCTTCACCTCTTTTCTTTTCTCTATTCTAATTTTGATAGAGTCTCATTTTATTAATATTTATTTTATTAATTGAGTCTGTTTTTATTATCATTTTAGGAAATCTGAAAATAAGTGGATTATCCACAAATAGGATTTAAGATATTTTAGCAATATTATTTATTATTTTAGATATTTCAGAATAAGTGGAATATCCACAAGTAGGATTTAGTTCTAGATTTTAGATATTATTTTAGATATTATTCGGATTTCTTTTAGATATTATTTTAGATATTATTTGGATATTTTAGTTTGAATTTTGAATTAGATTTTATCTCTCTGTACTTCTATAAATTGGCTTCTTGCCTACTTAATAAAGCATGGAATATTCAGAGAGTAAATTGGTTTAGGAGATTCTCCAGGGCTGTTCTTAGAGAGTTAGTAAGATGCTTGCTTTCTTTTTATAGAGAGAAGGTGAGATTCTTGCTTGCTCTTTATCTCAGAATACCTTTATCCTTCTCAACATAAATTCTCAAATTATCATCTAACTTTCTCATTTATCAATCATTACTTTACTCAGTACCTTAACAAATTTACTGTTCACAGATCCTATCAGTATTTTAGCCACATTTTATTAGAACTACCATAGAACTGTATAACTTTGCGTCTCTAAAGAAGACATCTCCCTTTTGGTCTTATTTTAAAATTCCCTTTAATTATAAGGCTGTGCTTAATGAGGTTATTGAGGAAGATCTCTTAATTAACAATTTATCCCAAAATTTGTTTTTGACCGAGCTCAATGGCATCGTTTGATCTATGTAGCCGACCCCATCTAGTGGGATCAAAGCTATGTTGTTGTTATATAAGGCTGTGCTTCTTATGGACTTATAAGAATTGCAAGGGAGAGTTCGCTCCTCACATTTTACAGAGTGAATTTTTTTTAGCTCTGTTTTCAGATATATCTGTAGCGTATCCTATCTTGCTCATCTCATGGAAATTAGAGAAAGGAAACCCTTTTTAACTTTCCACTCTGTCTAGCAATAAAATTACAACTAAGACAGCTATTAAACAGTGTCTTATCTAGGATTAGTGTCATTAAGACTTAAACCTACTTTCATGTGCAGGTTTGGAATCATGACTTCTTTTGGGAATCTATGCAACCAGGAGGTGGTGAGATGCCCAGACTAGGTCTCCTTCAACAGATTGAAAAGGATTTTGGTTCGTTTACTTATTTTAGAGAGAAGTTTATTGAAGCTGCGCTCACATTGTTTGGCTCTGGTTGGGTTTGGCTTGTTTGTAAGTCCACTCCGAATTCTCTCATAAAGGTTTTTTGAGTGCGTGCGTGAGTGTGTAGTGCGTGCTTGAAGAAGAATGATAGAGAGAAGGAAGAGGCCAGACAAAACACATTTTATTGACATATTAATTATTATTATTATTATTATTATTATTACATTATTATTATGATTATACTAATATAATGACACTAGCACTACATATACCCTTTATTTTGGATTTACTACTAATGACTATTTCTTAGACCTACTGAATTTCCTAATTTCTTTATAAGTCTTGACCAGTCTACTTTGCTGAACTAAATTTTCCTTAAGATGCTGTTTGGTGTGGAAGAAAATTAATCTTCAATATGTTTGAATATAATGAAGATGGTTGTTTGAATTTTTTGTTGTCTGTGCTCTAAACAATATAGGAATAATACTTTTTTTTATTATGTCCCAAGCTCTATGAAGGACAAACACTTGAAAAGACGGAATCATGTACATGTTTAATACATGTGGAACAGTCATATTACGTATCTAGATATTTCAGATATGTCTGCATGTCTTTGACTGTGCCATGTTCAACGTCCATGTCAGTGTCTTTGTCAAGTATTTTGCTTTATGCTTGTGAATTTTGCTAATCTTTATGGCATGATTGATTCAGTGAAGAGAGAAGAGAGACGACTTGAAATACTAAAAACATCTAATGCCATTTGCCCAGTTGTGTGGGATGACATAGTAAGTGAGAATAATTTCACTTCCCTCCATAGCTTGAGTTGATATTATTAGCATTAGAGTTGATAATCTTTTTCTCGTGCAGCCCTTATTCAATTTGGACCTGTGGGAGGTGTGCTCATCTCTCTCTCTCTCTCTCTCTCTCACACACACGCGCGCGCGCGCGCTCACACAGTCATTTTGTGATTTGTAGCTATGACAAGCTGACTTTGCTTCCTTTTCTGCATGCAGCATGCGTATTATTTGGATTACAGGGTACGTAACAATATTCATACCTGGTGGGGTAGCTACTCGTGGGCCTGACCAGCCCACGGGTATACTTAACCCTCTATAATGGGCCTATAGTTCTAGTCCAACTCATTTAAGGTCAATTTGGGCTTGGCCCAAGCCCAAACAACAAACTTCACCAATTTTTTAAATTTGCGTTATTATTCATTATCTGTTATCATTCTTCGTATCCTTTTTATCAAGCCTCATTTTTCAATTTTCACATTAGAAGTTCTATCTTTGTTTCTAATAAATCAAGTGTGATAAAAGTATCTGGACTAAAGTTCACTTAGTTATAACTGTCACTAAATTGACTCTAAATTTATCTTTTGGTCATTTCTTAGATGGAAGATGCTATTTGTTTGTGATGCATGTTAAATTCCCAAATTCACTTGAGCTCTTTTCTCATAGCTTGACAATACACTCATAAATTGTCGACAATGCAGTTCATTTTTAAGGTTATGTAGTATGTACAATTCACTAGGGCCCATCTCCTTTTTCTTTAAATTATTGGGGCAGGTAGTAATAGCCCGAGGATCCAAGTGCGATCAAACCTACAACCTCTGGCTTAGAGAGAGCTTCCATGCCACTAGGCCATTAGCATATCCAATTTTATTTTATATAAAAATAAACATGTCCAAGTTCTAGCTTTACTAATAAGATTGGGCCCTTAATGATGGGTTTAATTGGGATTTTCTTGAAGCCGTGCTGAACCCACAAGGATCCTTGTGCCTTATTTTCCTTTGAAGATATCTTCCTGACAATCCTTGTGTGATCTGTTGGACAGAATGACAGAGCAAAGTATGTGAATACCTTCATGGATCACCTCGTCTCCTGGGATGCTGCAATGGGGCGCTTGGCACGAGCTGAGGCTTTCGTGAACTTGGGAGAACCTAAAATTCCCATAGCATGAAATGCTGTTGGTAGTACTTAGTTGATTTGAGCATGTTTGGGAGGCTTGAGTTTAAAATGAAGGGCTTATTAGTGTTTTGGACAGGTTTAGGTCATTATTTCAGTAGAAAACATGCTTGTAGAGTTGTAGAGAACCCCATATGGTTCTTCTTTTTGTTTGTCCAGTTTTGCTATATTAATGTAGGATTTCAGATAAGTAGGCATCCATCGGGAGATTTTGAGCATAGAAGCAGGAGGAAAGCAAAGTAGTTCAAACCTTAACTGGGGGAAAAGGATTTTGTAAGTGTAATGTCAAGAATGCTAGTGTTGGGAATTTTCATTAAGTATTGCTCAATATTAATACTCGAAGTTATTTTTCTGAGTATATTTTTAAAGATCATAACATTCATTTCGCCTACAGCTAAAGCTAGCAGATGGCATTGCAATAATAAACAGTATTATCTCTGATATGTAATATAAGATCTCGTTTATAACGTAAATCACTATAAAATAAATTTTAGTCTTTAACATAAGATATCGTTTATATAATATAAATTGCACTTTAAAATAGATCTTAGCACTAGGGGTAGTACTTAATTAATTGCACTTCCAGTTTCTGAAATGTGTGCGCTTCTTCCCTATTTCTATGTAATGCTATGCTGAGATGGCATGCGATTCAGAGTGCCACTGCATTATATATATTCAGCAGTTACTGTTATGTAATTAATTCTATTGTGGATTGTATGTGGAGGTCAAAACTTTGAAAGACGGAAATGTTAACTTGTTGATATATATGCGTATATATAATCTAGAAAAAAATGTTTTTGTTCTGAAATGGACAAGATTTTTATATGTAATCCATCAATCAATAAGGTCTTTATATTAATAGCGAGACTCAAATACACACCAGCAACATTCCTTTCTAACACTATCACCACCAATTCGAATGAGTTTTCAAATATCAAAGTTTTATTTATTATTATTATTATTATTATTATTATTATTATTATTATTATTATTATTATGCCCTTTTACATGCATATAATACAAAACCTGACATATGGGGAAATCAGTAAATAGACATATTATTTAATGTAAACAATACTGCTTTTAAGAAATTCAATTAAATGTTAATATTAATATTGATAGCGTGGAATATGTATAAATTTTTACTACTATTGATGTTACTTAAGGATATTTGGGACATCTAAAGGATACCATTCTTTCACCTTATTTATTGCTCACTTCCAATATGTTTTTCCATAATTAATTTTTCAATTGTGTCCATATTTTATACACGTTTTATCCCAATTCCCAACTCCCAATAGTATCAAGCTTACACAATAATAATGAAAGATAAAATTATAAATCCATAAAAAAATTTAGTGATGTGACTTATAAATATGACACAAAAATCTTATCTCCCCACTTAAGACTAAAGGAGTATAAATTTTCTTTTAAAAGTGATATGTTCTTATCTAGAAGAGATATTAATAATGGAGTAAAGTACGTTCCTATGTATAAGAGATATTAATAGTCCATCTGAAATTTGTGAGTATCATTTTTAGTTTTTAGCCCCAGTTAGTTAATCTTACTACATCAATTATTCTATTTTTTCATTCTCTCACACCTAAAAATAAGGTCTTTTTGGAAAATAAGTTGTAATTCTTTTACATAATTATTAATATTTGTAACCAATTTTAACTAACTTTTTTGCCTATGAAATTTGGTTATGTATGCCTTACAAAAGAAGGGAGGGAATATAAAAACTCCAACAATACTAAAGGTTAGGGTTGTCAAACTCATAAGTTCAAGCAAACTCATGACAGGCAGTCCGAAAACTCGGATCATAAACTAGAATTGTAAATTTGTAAGAGTTTACTTTTATTAATAAATATCTATTAAAAGTATATAATTAAATAATTAAAATATAATAATAACAATAATTTAGTTAATATATATATATATATATATATATATATATATGTCAAATCTAAATAATTGAAATTAAATCAATCAACATTCATAGTTTATCATATTTAATTAAAAAATTAATGAAGTTTATATATCAGTCGGGGATACCGCCTAGGTTATAAAATAAAATAATGATATTTAAAAAATAAAACACCATAAATTTTTGAATTATGTATCATTAGAAAACAAAATCTAAAAAAATTGTCTATTATAACCCCTCCAATCCTACACACACACATATACGAGATATAGTTTTGGGAAAATCACAACAAGGTCTCAATCAAAGAAAATAATATCTGAAAAGTCTCAACTTGTCAATGACAAATGAAAGTTGCACCATTAATAAGTTATGAAACTTTTTTGATATTATTTTTTTAATTGGGACTTTGGTGTGATTTTTTCTATTTTTTGCCTTTTTAGGTGATGACATGATGATATCTTATCTATAAGATTCACTTAAAAGATTTCTGAATTTTTAACCAGCGTTTTCCCTTTTTTATCTCTACTAACTACACGTTACTCCTCTAATTTTATTTGTAAGTTACTTCTAACATGTTTTATAAAATTAAGAAAAGCATTAAAACTCAGAAGTTTTACCTTAAAATTTAACAACTTTTCAATTTTACCTCTAATTAATATACAAGAAAAATTAATCTCCTGGTTCTTATAGTTTCCTCTAATTTTGAATTATGTCCTTGCTCTTTTTTTTTTTTTTCCCTTTTTATAGGATCCTTTAAGTTTTTTTTTGTTCTTCCGTCAAAACTTCCATTAAAATTAGGACATTTAAAGTCCTCACTTTGGGATCCTTTAAGTTTTTTAGACATCCCTTTTTCTTCATTTGGGACATCTAAAGTCCTCACTTTAGACGTCCCTATTTTAAAATTGGGACGTCTAAAGTCCCACTTTAGACGTCCCTTTTTTTGGCAACGTTGTTTCTAAAATAAACTACGTCCCTCACATAGGCATCTCTCTGTTTTTAGATGTTAAAAGTGTCAAAAAAGGGACATTAAAAGCCCTGTCTGTAGTAGTGTGAATTCAAACAAGTGAACTCAAAATCATATCAAATTTAATGCAACAACACAACATAGAAGCTACCAAGTCAAAACAATGCAATAAATGCTATGCAAGCTACCTAAATGTAAAATTCTGAAACTATATGCAAAGAAAAAACAAAAAAAAAAGATAATGCAAAACTAACCAGCTTCACACGAGAAATCCCTTGTAAAAAGTGAATTTGACAATTAGATTATTTAGGGAGCCAATTACTTAGTTCCCCAGCAACGGCGCCATTTGATTAGGACTTTTTCATACATTAGCCTTGGGGTCCACAATCAAAAATTAACCAAGGATTACGTATAGGCAAACCTATGATCGTTCTCTCTTCTTGAGGAGCCATTTGCTGATTCCTAAGTAACCTAAATGACATGCAAATGCAATAAAACAAGGGGAAATGAGTTTTGATTTTTTTAAATTAATGACTAAAGCAATAATGCAAGTTAATTACAAGTTAAGCTATTGTTTTTGGTATTTTTATAAAAATGGAATGAATATGAGGAAATGAATCTTGGTAGCAAAGTAAAAGGCTTTCCTATCTTCTCAAAATGAGTTGAGAGTTAATTTAACATCAAGTTAAATTGAAAACCTCAAGCAAATACATTGAGTCCAATTTATCTAGTTAATGACTAATCCTATGATCGCATTCATAGTCATCTTTTAGATAAATTGTTAAAAACCATTTGAAGTGTGTTTGAAAATCATATGAATACACTTGCTTCCTCCTTGATGAGAGCACTATCATGACCCTCAATTTGAAATAAATCCACCACACAAACTAGTAATCACATAGATAGCATAACTTCAATAATTCAAAAGGAAATAATTCAATACATAATCCAAGTGTACCAATATAAAATTCAACACGAGAGCAATCCATCATAGACAAATAATCACTCATCTAAGTCTCACAAACATATACCAACACATAATTAATCCAAATAGAATACAATATATGAATTGAACAAATGGAAAACTAATAAACTCCCATTTATAGCATATTGAAGCTCTTGCCACTTCTTCTGCCACCAAGAATCAAGAGAATCAGCTACACATATTCATTGGAACACCCAACACAATCTGAAAACCCAAAATCACCAAAGAAATTAGTGTAGTATCAGACTTAATGGAAGAAAAGAGGGAAGGTTGTGGTATCTATGATGGTGAAGAAGAAGAGGATTATGGCACTGTGAAAATAGATGAAGTGACAGTGAGGAAGGTGAGAAGGAGGTTGTCGAGTCTGTCAAGTTGGTGTGGGTGATGGCTAGAGAACAGCTATAGTCGCCGGAGTTGGAAATGCTCGCCGGCAACTGGAGATCCTTCTCTGTCTCCTAGAATCGGCCGGTAGTGATGAATGACGGTGGTTCCAATGGTGAAAAACAGAGGAAGTGACGGGAGAGTAAGTGAGATTGGTGTGTGAGAGAAGTGATTTAGAGCTCTCTGTCTAAGGCTCTGCGGCACTACGCTCTGATTCTCAGGTCTGTCCAGAGTTCAAGCTCCTCTGACAGTACCGAGGTTCGCTCGGCGGTGGTGTGACCAAGAGGAAGGCCGATGGTACTCTCAGCTCAAATCTCTCTCCTAGCTCCGTCTCCCTAAATCTGGAATGATGGAAGTCAGTGGTAGTGTGAGAGGAAGATGACAGTATCGATAGTGGTGAAGTGCAATCTCCGGCTCTATCTCCTTCAGCTCTTAGTCTCTCTCAAGCTAGGGGTTCAACTCCATGGTGTTAGGATAGGGGTGGTTGCAGTAGCTATAGTGAAGAAGATGAAGGTTGTCGGTGACAAAAGAAGAGGAAGGAAGGAAGCAGATGAAGGTCCCTTATGCGGCGCTCCCAACTCAACTCTCCGCTTGCATCGCTCGGGTCTTCAACTGAAAGAAGAGACCTAATTGGTCTATTGTCAAAATGCAAGTTTTGACTAGGGACCAATTTACAAAGTTCAAAACTATAATGAAAGATTTGAAATATTTTGGGTCAAAATCAGAATTTCCTGAAAATATGGGTTCTTTTCTGTGATTTTTCCTAGGCCTTTTTCTTCTTCACATATATGTAATTTTCAAAATTTCTGGGGTCTTTTCTGTAGTTTTCCTCAATCCTCAAAATAATTCTAAACCTCCAAAATCTCCAATTTCTCCCAAAACACCTACAATGCAAGATTAAGCATAAGGTAATATCAAAAGTCAAAAAAAAAAAAAAACAATTGCACAAAATAATTAACAAATTATGACCATTTTGCCCCTAATTGCAATTAATTCAATACAATTATCCCTAACTAAAATTAGTGCTTAACCATGCAATATTGTCCCAGAAAATGCATTAAAAATCTCAATTTAATTATGAAAATTTATACAAAAATATGGTTCAATCATAGCCATATAGCCTCTTGTACTATTACAGTACATACTTCGAATGCGAATAATCAATGTACACTACAAGTATCTCAAGA
The DNA here is from genome assembly GCA_963855925.1 of Inga laurina. NCBI lineage: Eukaryota > Viridiplantae > Streptophyta > Magnoliopsida > Fabales > Fabaceae > Inga > Inga laurina. Next base: position 35,905,956 of record OY979704.1, read on the forward strand.
CCTTTCTATGAAAACATCTAATGTCTTGCACAATGTTTTAGACTAGTATCAAATTACAAGTCCTACCATGAGCATATATATGATATTGTATACATCACTGCATATATCACACTGCTAACAATATCTATATAGACATTCTTTTCCATTATCTTCTTGGTTGGTTAAGTTAGGAAAATTTATCAAGACTCAAACTCAATCCTAAATTCACTAGGGTATCCATGGGATTGCATGCACTTATTTTGAATCACTTAAGAATCTTCTTAATGTAATTCTCTTGTAAAAGAGAGGTGTTTTCTTAAGCTATCTCTTTGGATCTCAAATTCAACTGCTTTACCCATGAATTTCTTTTTCAAAATTTACTAGCACAATTTTTCAATAGTTACTGCCAAATTCAAACTATGTATGGCTAATAGTATATCATCCACTTAAAGGAATAACATCACAAATCATTTATCAATGGTTATCTTCAACCATTTAAAAAAAAAACATAGTGGGTTACCACTCTTTCAAAGCATTAAACATCACTACATGGACGATTGCATCAACCCATAAAAGGATTTCTACAAAAAACACATGAAGTCACCACTTTGTGAAACTTCAAATACTAATTTTAGTGAAATCTAATAATCACTGCATATAGATTTTTTCATCTTGATCATCACTTAAAGTGTATGTTTTACATCCTCATGATGTAAATTTAAATTCAAATGGTTAACTATTGCCATATTAAAACTAATATAAATGCACAACAAGTGAGAAAAATGCCTTCCTGCCTTCCTGTTATGCATACCCCTCTGTAACAATGAGTCTTTTGTACGTCACTTGATCTACCCACTTTTCTCTTAAACCTAAAGAACTCACTAGTTCCCAATAGCCCTTTTGACTTGGTGGTAGATCAACTGATTCTCAACGTGATTCTTTCTCAAAGAACTCATTTCCTTTTCCATTGCTTTCTTCCATTCTCCCTTGACATGGCCTCTTGTACAAATGTGACTCATTATCCTCGTGTAGAATAACCATGAATATTTTTCTCAGTTATCTCTTTTCACATGAGTTTTTTGCATTTCATATTTATTTTGTTTGGTCTTTTTATTGACTATTCTAAGCTCCCACTCTCAAAAACAATTGAGGATTATCGACCTGTTCTTTATTGCCTTGTCCTTGTGTCTTGCAAAGAGATGCAATGTGATTAGTTTCACCCTTATTTGAACATTAATACACAACAAATGTGGTACCTTTCAATTCTTTTCGGTCACAATTCTATCATCATTTTCTCTTTTGAAAATGCAATCCTTATAAGCTCCTATTTACAACGACTATGGGAATTTGCAATCGACCTTTATGGTCTATGACCCTTATGTTCTATGAAAACTAAATTTAGTCCAACATTCATAGGGTATGGTGGTGACCACTTTAGAGGGCACATGGTTAAACTCAAATCCATAAACACCTGATGAAACCAATGATGTGTGCATGTATACTAATCCACCAAAGGCGGACTAGATAATACTCTCCCACTCATATTTGGTGGGTCAATATGAACCATAATACATTTACCATGTCTAATAGCATTCTATTATGCTTTTATAAACTCCTTTTGGTGATGGAATGCCAGGGATGATTAACTATTTAATTATGTCCTTGTTACAAATCTCATTGAAACTGATTAGACATATATTCACAACCTTGATCAGTTTATAGGAACTTTAAAATTCCTATCCAATTGATTCTTGACCTTCATTCACATATCATTTAAAACACTCTAGCTTTAGGCTTGTGTGAAATCTAGTAGAAACCATAATTATGAGAAATCAACAAAGGTAATAATATTTCAAGCTCTATGCCTTACCCTCAAATTTATAGGACCACATGCATAGAATAATTGCAATGTAAACTCGGTTCTAGCATCTTACTGAAAGCTTTTCATTACGCTATTTCTAGAACCAAATTCTATGTCTTTGACTAGTAAGACATATATTTAAGTTAATACTTAAATTAGAAGAAATGACAATGTAATCATGCACAAAGAATTTACCAACCAAAGAAATTTATTGAAAGAAAGATTGAATCACAACTATATAATTTTATAGGGCAATTCCTACTATTTTTGTTTCCCTTATCAAGCTATATAGATCTCGTAATCTTTTCTATACTAAGCTGACATCTCAACTTCAGTATTACCATAACCATTTGTCAATGACTTGACAATGAATTATTTTTATAAATACCAGATATTTTTATTATCCCCACTAAGTTTGTAGATTATGTTCTCGGTAGCCTCTCTTGGCTTAGCCATTCAAATTATCCCACACACAGGGTGTAAGCCCCTTCCGTAATTATATCCGAAATACGCGATTAAAGTGAAATAGAGACCAATAACAATCAAAAACATTTACAAACCCATCTACCAGACGGGGTTTTCATAAATATCTTTCGAAATCATTTATAACCTAATTTCACATTCACATTCCGAATACAATTACTACACGAAGATAAATCACATTTAAATATATCAGAGTACGCAATGTAATAATCCCGGCAATCCCAGGTTCCTTACATTAATTCAAGCCTTACAGGGCATATTCGCCCTTTACAATTTTCCAAATAAGGGATTACACAAATTCTCATATCAAATACATACTCGAATATACATTTCAACCTATACAATTATATATCCAAATATACTTAATCCCAAACATGCATTGATAAGCAACTATCACAAGATTACAACCCGAACGAGTCCCGTCGCTCTTGATTGCTTGCTCCATCCTCGATCCACCTACCCTATCTAAAATGGTTGATAGGGGAGGGTGAGATTCGAGAGAATCTCAGTAGGACAACAATATCAATATGCACGTATGATAAATGTTTAATGCATGACATGCTTGCATCACACAACTCATGATAACACAATGACAATTTGCAAGCTCAATGCTTCAAACAATATACCTATGGCCATAGCATAAATTGAAACATAACTTCAAATCACACATAATTATGCAAAGCAAAGACATGTACCAACACACACTAAAACAGATATCAAATACATGCCGGAGAGATATGTTCCCTACCCTTAGTCTTTCCACGTAAGCTCCAGCACCGCTTACTCACGACCAGGCGAATATCGAACCACGTTCAGGGCGAACATAAACCCTATAATCAAAGCAAGGACATAGGGTTATTCTCTATTCCAAAACCTTACTTCCATATCACTTAAAGTTGGTTGTCATTTGAGTCCCTTAAGTGTCTAGTAATAAGCTCAACAAAAGCTTGAAAGGATTGGGACGTACTAGATTGGAAATCACCTTTCAAAATCACAAACTATTGAAAATAGGGGTTGGCTACAGCCAAGAATCCTCTAGCTGCAACCAAAACGCGCACAGAAGGTTTCTGGCTGCAGCCAAGAATTTTTGGCTGCGGCCAAAACGTGCACAGAAACTTTTGCGCTGTAGCCAAGGCAAATTAGGAAATTCATAATTAATTCCAAAAAAATAGAAATGAGGTGATTCCAAAGCCAAATGAAAGCTATTTAAGTCCTCTTCATAGGAAAAATATGAGCCATTACTGGAAATCACTACAAAAATACAGAATTCCCCAAAATCCACTACTGCTCCAGAATCAAAACCAGTTTCGACCTCAAACTTTGGGCAAACATAAATCCCAGTTCAAAAAAAGAAATGGCACAAATTATATGTCCATTTTAATGCTTGGGATGTGAAATTCAAGACTGGAAAGTTTCAGAATTTTCTAGCATCATTTGCCCATTCAAAATGGCAACACAAGCAGACTGTCTAGAACAGAGTTTCAAAAGACAGAATTCCAGTTTTTGCAATTTGGCTTTCAATGGTTGCATTTTCATACCAAACATCATTCCCACAAAAATTTTCACAAGGAATCCATTGGAAACACCAAAACAACCAAATTCACATTATATTGACATGTTTTACCAACAATCACAACATGTCATCACAAATCACAACACAAACACCACATTGCCATTCTTTTCATTCCAAGTTCTCAAACCAATTCCAATGACACCAAAACACACTATGGCATCAATTTAACCACAATTCACCATTTTCAACACAAAACACTTGACAATTTATGCATTTCACAATTCTACCAAAATCAGGGCAAAATTCACAATTCACAAAACTCATCCACAAATCACAAAACTTAGATCAAAAGGCTTCAAATACTCACCTCTTCCTCTTTCCCAAACCAATTCTTTGATTCTTCATCTTTCCAAATTTCCTCAAGCTCTCAAACACCTCCAATCAAGAATCTAAAACCATAGAGATGAAGCTCTCACTACTATGAACAACTTTATAGAAGGTGATTAGAGCTAAAGAGGTAACCAAACAAGCTAAAATCTCACCTTAAGCTTTCTCTTTCTTCCTCCAAGCTTGCACGTCCATGGAGATGAGAGGAGAGAGAGATGAATCATATTTTTTGGACTCAAAAACCGTCCAAATAAGGGAGGACAGGAGAGAGGAAAGAGTTGACAAATTGACCAAGATCCAAGGGTCCAAATCTTGCCACTTGTCATGATCTTGATCCATCTTCATGAGATCACATAAACTCACACACATGGAATTCCACCCTTTGATCTCTTGCACAAATCAATCTCAACCATTGATCTTGAAGTTACCAATGAGTTTCCTCCTCGGTAGCTGGCCAACTAGTCAGTAACTTTACCTTTTTGCCCCTAATTATGGTAATCTCTTTTGGATCACCACCAAATTCATTTTCTTATTCATTTACACCATACATATGCCCTCCCCCTTATTTTAAGTCAATTTAGATGTTAATTCATAATTTAACTCAAATACGGGGTTTCGGCACTGCTCACAACACATACAAATCACATCGGGTGCCAAATCACACCATAATCTCCAAAAGGGTTTATTTATCACTAACCACATCCACTTTTGGAGTCATTAACCCTTAATCACAATTTGGGATCTTGCTAAACTGGGGCTTAGCAGTCCACTTATCTCAGGCTTATTCTCTAGCCTCAAGTCTCAAAATTCGGGGTATTACACAGGGTTATTCATAATTTATTTAATCCAAGAACTTATCAATAATATAACACATTGAAGTATACAACGTCATGTATTTGTATTATTCTTAACTAGAAAAATAACAATACTATTGGGTCTTCGATCAGGCGAATACATTTGTACCTCCAATTACAGATTCCAACAATATGCCACTATCATATATCAATAATTTCATACAAGTATTTTAATTAACATGCTCATTTAAGACTCTTAGACGGCTCATTTTCTGAGAGCTCCCTCTTAGATAGAGCATGTGAAACTCTTAGAAGACTCATTTTCCAAGAGCTCCGACGCAAAAAAGAGTATATATATGATATTTAGTTTTGCATGCCTTTGATTACATTATTTTCATAATGTCTTATTAATCTCTTATCTGGGAGTTGCGGAAACTTAATTGTTTATCTAAGTTCTCTATTCAACATAATTTTCAACCAAAACAAATCTTGTAAAGAGTTAATGAATCTCAAAGCTAGTCTAATAGGTTCTCAACAGCTATTGTTTTTCTAAAATTACAAGGGGTTTATGTCTTTCACTATATTTTTGAGAAGAAATATTCCAAATTTCTTATTCAAACTATATCTGTTTCCTAATAGAAATATTTAGTGTCTCTTCTTAAATCTCTTATAGTTTCTGCTACTAGGGAGTTGGACTCGGCTTATGGCTTTATTCCTCACTTAAGATGAGCTTTCACTCTTTACTCAATGAGTGATATTTCCTAAACTCCACCATGATCTAGAGTTTGGACATTAGGAAATCTCTCCATTTGAGATTTTCCTTCACTTTGATTTGGCACCGTTTCTTCAGTATTAGATCCTTCACTTTTACCTCCTCGAGGTTTCTCTGAATTTAATTATATCTGAATATTCTAGATATTTAGTAATCTTGATTTAAATAAAATATTATGAGTGTGACCCACTGATTAGTACGTTTTGACTGAATCTAGGCTTAGGGTTCTACTTAGTCTTATTTTAAGTTATTTATTTAATTGAAATAACCTTGACGAGAGGTTAAGAAATAAAGGCAAGCTGAGTTACAGCTGTAGGTTCCAAAAACCAAATTCTCATATTTGCTCTGTGAAGGTGCCCTGATTGGTGAGGACTATTTCCAGTTGCATCATTATGGCCACGTGCGGTCAGAAGATTTCGTAACATATTTCTTCTGACTATGTTCTCTATTTTTAATTGTCCATTTTAGATTGTAAACCCTGGAGATTACTGCTTCAAATTAAATCATCATCTAGATATGGCAAGAGCTATTCTTAAAGTTTTCCATTGCTCCTCTGAATGAAGAGATTTCTAGTGTGCTTGTATTTGGCTTTTATTAAAATATGTTATACAATATGAACAATCTAATAAGTTCATAGTTCCATAGTGATACATATATTAAGAAAGCAAACAATATATATCATATATGTGTTGGGTGTTAATTAAATAATTATAGATCCCTTGGAACAAAGGTGGCGAGCCTTGTTCCAATCAATTTGACGATAATGTTGATTGGACACACAAATCTCGTTTCACACAAGTAAAGCATACGCTTGTAAACTGATTGGAAATAAAACCACATTTTATATTTGGAAATGAAAAGACAAGTGTTACAATGATTACTGTTGCTTATATATTATGCCTGGGTCGCTGCCATGGAATTTGCTTGTAATATTCAGTGAGAGCCCACAATGGGAAGATGCTTCTATACATTGGATAATGCATCATGCAATTCCTCATGACTACTCCCGTCGATTCCTAAAAGCAACTCAAATATTTAATTCCAAGTTCAGTTAAATAATTACATTGATTAAATATGAGAGATCATCTAGAGAGTAACTCACTTGTTGTGGCCAGTCCCCGTCTTCTAATTGAGAATTAATTAAATTTTTTGCTCCACGATGAAGAGGAGTCGGGTCTCTCTCGGCCTAACCCAACCAAATAAAATTTAGTGATACATACTAGTCAGAAACGAAATTAAGAATAGTTTTTGAATTAATATCATTGTTAATCCTTATAGTTTGATCAAATTTTGATTTTCGTTTATGTAGTTTTAAATTTCTGGTTTTAATTCCTATAATTTATAAGGATTTGGTATGAATTTAAGTATAGGGATATCAAAACCAATAGTTTAAAATTATAAAAATCTAAATCAAAATTCAATCAAACTATAAAGAGTATTCATGGTATTAACTCAGTTTTTTATGTGTTTTTGAACAATTTTCTACATCTTTATCAGCAAACACAAACACTCATCAGAAAATTTGGATCATGCTTCATTCAAGTGCGATTATATACAAATAAACCTTAATTATGATAAGTTGGGTTGAATTTGGAGACAAAATAATTTTGTTTAGATTCTTTCTATGTAAAATGCCACTAGTTTGTCTAGATGAACTGAGGTATGCAAAGTAGAATGATGCAAGAACCAATACCTAGAAAGAAAATTGACCCAAAAGAAGAACATGTCTATGATTAATTATATAGTTCCTCTAGCCCTGAATATGAGTTACATAACTAATTTATAGATATTAAAAAAATTAATTTAGTTATTTGTAGCAAAATTTTTGTTGATTTCTCTAAAATAATCTCTTTAATCATGATCTCTATTAATGAGAACCTCATTTAATATATGAAATTAATTGGAGTAATTTGAAAAAAAAAATTATTAATCTTAGAGATAAAGTGGACTGGGGCTTTACATTTAGGATCAAAGAAAATCTCTCGAATAGCCCTACATTCAGTATAGGAGGGAATACTTTCAAACCTCGTTGACAAAAATGTCCTAAAGATGAAGATTGATAACTTACTTGGCTAGCATACAGAAGACCCATCATAGCCCATGCCGTTTGTGCTACATTTGATCGGCTTCCTTCAAGCGGTACATACTTCTGCATCATCCATCAAAAAGGATCTTTAAACTAATTAATCCCGCTAGGAAATTTAATATTTTGTTCCCTATATTTTTGACTAAATTGTAGCCCAATCTCTACACTTTAACTAGGTGCAACTCAGTCTTTATAATTTTAACTTGATTGTAACTCAACTCCTAAACCTTGACTACTACAACTCAGTCTCTATAGTTTTAAACATAGGGACTGAATTATATAACGGTTAAAACAATAGGGACTAAGTTGTTATAAGTCAAAATTTAAGGACCGAATTACAATTAAATCAAAAGTATAGAGATTAAGTTGTACCAAGTCAAAATGTAAGCCTTGAGTTCCAACTGAGTCAAAAGTATAGGTACCAAAATATTAACCTTTCCCACTAACTATCAACAATAAATAATAATATTGTTGAAATCAAAGAGGCATTAATGAATGAATTAATCCACCTTTTTAGGGCATGAAAGATAGCTCTCTCCCCATCCACCATCTTGTTTTTGAGTTGTGAGAAGGAAATTGACAGCTTTGCGAATGTAAACACAATTTTCATAAGTTTTGCCAGCTGCAACAAGTCCACCAAGCGCAAACATTGTTCCATAGATAAAGCAAATTCCCCAGTTTCCATACCAACAACCATCTTCTGTTTGAATTTCTTCAATGTATCTCACAGCATTCTCAATGAAATTCTCAATCTCTTTCTTTCTATGTGTTGGATATAACTCTTTAAACAAAACTAAAGCCTGTATTGCTGCCGCAGTGCAATCAACATATTCATGCTCCACTACTATATTCTCCAAAAACTCAATCGGATTCAAAACCTGATCTCAAAAACAAGCCAATTCATGTATCATCATTTTATTTTTGAGTCCAAAATATGTTTAGTTCACTGTAAATGTTAATAAACCATAGCTCTTACTTCTAACCAATCTTGACCTCTGATTGGTTCCCAAACTGCTAAACCACCTTTTTCGCTCTGCAAAACATGAACACGAAATTATCCATAAATTATCATTTAGCTCTTGATCATGTCAAATTGAATATTAATTCATTAGCTGATTCAAGAGATAAATAAAGGGTTACAGTGCTTAAATAACTTTCAACTTTTTTGAAAAGTGCAAAAGTAACCATAAACTATTTTTTGGAGCAAAAGTAACTATAAATATTATAAAAGAGGGCAAAAGTAGCCATAACATTAACGGACGTTAACGTCCGTTAATGTGAGTTTTTTTAATGAAATGTTAAGGTGTTAAAATAGCCATTAACTTATACTAAAAGTGCAAAAGTAACCATAAACTTTTTTTTTGCATGCAAAATTAACTAAAAATTGACTTCTTAAACATTAATTCATAAGTTTTTATTTGGCTTTTGTATTATATGTTTTATCAATTTGAGCATTAAAATGACAAAGCATATGAATTTATATTCAAGAAGTTGTCTTTTTTTTTTTTTTTTTTTTTTTAATTCTTGTGAGAATGACGAAAACCTAAAAAAACTTATGAATTAATTTTTTTAAGGTCATTGATTCATGTTAGAGATTTTAGCTTTTGGAGTTAGGTGACACGTTTCTTCCGCTTATTCATTCTCACCAGATTAAAAAAATAAGTGACTTCTTGAACATGAATTCATAAGTTTTTCTTTGACTTTTGTCATTTTAATCCCCAAATTGATAAAACACTCATAACAATATCTGCAAAAAAAAAAAAAAAAACTTATGAATTAATGTTCAGTAAATCACTTTTAGTTACATCTGCATCCAAAAAAAATGTTTATGGTTATTTTTGCACTTTTGGTATTAGTTAATGGCTATTTTAGCACCTTAGCATTTCATTAAAAAGTTCACACTAACGGACGTTAACGTCATGATTACTTTTGTCCTCTTTTATAATGTTTATGGTTACTTTTGCACTTTTCAAAAAAAATTCAAGGTTATTTAAGCACCTTAACCCATAAATAAAATCACCTGAAGTGACAATAGTATATTGACTGCATCAAACAATCTCTCAGGTTCCATTTTTTCACCAACAAGCTCTGGAGGAAGCTTTGATAGAAGAAGGCAACACTAAAACAAACAATGATATATATATATATATATATGGCAATTAGCAACATATATATAATGTGAAGAAGTCACATATATGATTTAGCACGAGCATAAATAAGTTAATCACCTTCAAGGCTTCTGCTGTGCAATCTGAAACTGGCACTCCTTGGTCTTGATCAGAGAAGGTCCATGACCCTTTAGAAATGTGACGATACATACTCTTGAAGTCACCAGAAGGATTGTTCTTAACCTGACCATATATTGTACTGTTATCCATCATTTTGTTTAAAAAAATATTACACTAGCTCATGAGAATATCTCTCTCTCTATATGAATACTAATTAAGTCATTGAATAGTTTTTCCGGTAAGGTTAATGAAACAAACTTGAGATTCCTTGATGAAATAATGTGCTCTTGCAAGTGTTGGAGCAAGTTCTTCAATTAGGCTTGTGGCAAGCAAAGCTTGAGTAGTGAAGCCAGCATCCCATGTTTGGCTTCCAAAACTCTGCACATAAATATCAAGTCTAAAATTAAGTACTATTATAGTTTCCAAACGAAATTAAAAGTATTATTCAATAACAATAACGTTATGCTTAAGCAATAAGATTAATATTGGATCAGTGCCCCAATCTCACACACACACAAGCATCTCAAAATACGAAAAGATTAAAATAGTTTGTGAATTTGAATTATTTTAATTTAATAGTTTATTGCAATTATTATCTCTAAATTTCACCTGCGCGGTCATTCCATCCTCTGAAACCCACAAGTAATCAGGAACCCTGACAAGATGCTTCTTGAAAGCTTCTCCATTTGGATCTTCAGCCCAACAAGCAACCATACACAGAGGCTGCGACAATTATGACATTTTTTTAATATATATATATATATATATATGATAATTTACTCTTTCATATCTTAAATTAATTTCAATTCATTAGATTTTTAACTAGTAACTGTATGGAATCAAGTGTTACCTTTTCCACAGCTCCAGCAGTAATGTATCGAGTATTCTCATCTTCATAGTGGATATGCTTTATTGTTTTCTGAAGGGCCTTCTCTCTAATCAATTTGTTGAAGGGCCAACGAGTAAGAAGTGGCTCACTCAGTATGTGTAAACTATCCCACATGAGATCTTGTATCAATGGATGCGGGGAATAAAGATCTTCCTGTAATATATATATTTATAAATGGAAGATGTAATTGTCACATAATGATGAGAAATCAATTTTACGTGTGGGGTGGAAATTAAAAAATTGGAGGCAACTTATTACCTTGGCACAAAGGTGGCGAGCTTTGTTCCAATTAATTTGATGGTAAGGTTGAACATGAAGTTCTTGTCTCAATTCAAGAATAAGTGGTGTGATTGGACCCACAAACCTTTTTCCATATAAGTAAGACATAGGCATGTAGACTGATCGGCAATAAAACCACATTTTAGCTGCATTCATCCATAGAGGAGTAGTTGTTATGTATAGAGCTTTTCCAATGTGGTATAAAGGTTGGATCAAGAGGAGAAGATATAATATCTACTCCATTCGGTCCAAAATATACTTCATTTTCAGCTACTTCACCGGAACAAAGGAAGATTGGTAAACCACTAAATCTGTCTTAAATTTTAAAAAAACAAAATTCTAACTTTACTTACTCCCTCCAGTTCACAATATAAGTCACTTCTAAAAGAATAGTTTAATCCACAATATAAGTCACTTGGAGAGCAATTAATGATTGTTTGTCAATTTTGCCTCTGTAATTACTGTTCAAATATGGCTTCTTATACTTTTTTCTCTCCTTTAATACCTTATTTAATATGGATAAAGTTGAAAATTTCTTTCAATTTAGAACGAACTTAATGAGTTAACTACCATGTTTTGGCTCTGATGAATTAGTTAAAGTAACTTATATTGTGTACCAGACGTATTATGTTAAATTAGGTTTTGAATGAACGAGAAAAATACGATTAGTCATATTTTGAGCATTAATTACAGGGCAAAATTGACAAATAAAAAGTAACTACTTTTCAATTGACTATTATGAACCAAAGAATTATTTTAGAAGATGATTTATATTTTTGGAGGAAATAGACGGCCTAAGATTAACTAGATGAATTAATTACCAGGATGCATGGGAAGAAATGAAGGCAAGAGCCAAAACTCAGGAGGCATTGGGTTGCTTCCAGACCATTCAAAAACACCAAGTATCTGAAATTGAACAACCAAAAAAGAGACAACAAAGTTCGTGAGAAGGACAAATTCATCATATGCTAGCTAATTAAGTTTAGACTGAGAAATTAAACTAGAATGGTAAATGCTGGAAACATACACAAAGCCAAGTCTTTCCCCAAGAGGGTATGTTAGTGACACCTCCTCGATCTATAATCCATTTTCGAGCTCTCATACAAACATTATCATCGCCTCCAAGAATGCGAATGCATATGTAGCTCAGTGCTGTACAGAACATAGTGCTATGGCCCTCAATATGTAGCCCCCACCCTCCATCTTCATTCTTCAATAATTCCATCCATGTTCCATTCATATACTAATTAACATTAATTATTTGTTTCATTTCAAAATGTTAACATTATGATAATTTAGTTAATAACTATGAGGTAAATTTGAAACTTCACCTGGTGATTGTATAAGAAACGTAGGATCTCTTTACAATACTCTTTAGCCAACACTCTTTCAAGTTGTCCTGTGATATACATACAAAATACCTACACCATATATATCTTTAATCAATATGTTATAGGATATTTGACAAAGAGTTATATAAAAATTCTGTTTGAGTATAAACTTACAAAAGGTTGTATAAAGAAGAGGGGTCCTGCAATTTGAGCTGGCCAGTGGCCATCCTTAGATTGCAAAGCTGATACATAATGAGCTGCTCTTTTCACTGTGTTCATTACTTTCTCAGATGTTATTTCCTCTTCTTCATTTATCTTCACACTTGGTATTGTTTGCTTGAAATTCTTCTCTCTCAAAAACTTCATCGCATGTACCAAATTTAATAATTATAAGCACATGGTCGGCTATCGACTTTGGACTTGAAAACATGGACCAACCGCACAATAAATGTCCAACTGAATTATTCATAACATTGTGTCCATATGTATAAGAAGATTATGGACTTAGAAAGATCAATGTTTTAAAAGTTGAATGCGATGTTAAACCAAAAAAGCTAATAGATCTTAGTTTATATGTTGCTTAGGTGAGCGATCCAACCGAACCGGTGATATAATAATTAAATAATCTATATATATTCATTTTATATTATTTATTTTGAATTAAAAGTAAGAATAATAATATAAAAATAAAGATTTTAAAACAATTAATGACAAAAATTAAATTAGAAATACAAATAACATTAGAAAGAATAAATATTTAAATAATTTTACTTAAATTTTATTATATTTAAATAAAGGGAAAATTGAAAAAGTTTCCCATTAAAAATTTTATTAGTCAACGTTTTCTTAAACTTTCTTTTTTTAACCTGCTCCTTCTCCCTTCTCTTTTCTCCCCTTGGTATATGTATAATCTTATTATATATAATTAATTATTTATAAATATGTATATTTGTTTCTTATACATAAAAATATATACATATTATTATAAAAAACTAAATATAAATTTAATAATAATATAAAATAATTATATATTTATTTATTATTTTTTTAATATAAATTAATTTAAAATTAAAAAATTTAATAAATTTATGAATTTAAATTTTATTTTTAATTTATTTTCCAATTTCTGAATTTAAATCTTATTTTTAATTAAAATTAATTTATAACGAATAATTTATATATATAAAAAAAATAATTTTTTAATAATTAAATTTATCTATAATAATAATAATTTTTAAATGTTTCCGATGAAATTAACCACGAAAAGTGGCAAAATTAGCCATGAAATTATTCCGGGATAAATAAATTTGCTGCAGAATTTGTCACAAAATATTTTGCCACGGAATAAATTCCGTTAGAAACTTTTCCAACGGATTTCAAACGGAATTTGCCACCAACAAATATTTCGTAGCAAATTTCGTCGAAATTCATTGTTTTTTTTGTAGTAAGTTATGTTGACATGAGTAGCAATTCCATAAAAATCGCCATAAAATTGTTTGCAACAATGTGTTTTGTAATGGTTCGCCTAACTGCTATTATTGTCGTTTGTAATACGCCATTTTAACACTACAAATAAGCGAATTTTTTGTAGTGTGGCTTATATTATGCTCCGGAGGAGTATACAATATACAAATTTTACTCTCACCAACTAATTACTAAGTGATTAACACTAACAACAAAATAATCACCTTGGCTAATTTAACCATTCAACACCTCGCATATTAAAAATATCATAAACAAATTAAAGTAAATAAAAGTAATTAAAAACGGAACAAGGGATATATATATACTGCCTGTTTAGATTAATTAGCAATAAAAGTTATTTTTACAACGTAATTTACGATGTACGGAGTAAGTAAGTGAGCATTTTGTCTGAACTTGCTGTTAAAACGCTAACTTCAATAGGCAAATAGAAGATGGATTAAACTATATAGGTAGATTTGATGCCATGGCTATGAAGCTTTATGTTGGTATTGGCTTAGAAGTAAAAGCATGCAGGAAATTCAGATCAATAAAACAAATATGGATCCAAATCAGGAACTATAACCACACACAGAGATAGAGACAGAGACAGAGACAGAGAGTGAAACCTGAAATCGCCATAAACGATCACCACAAGCCCTGTAACATGAGCGATTAGAGGAGAAGTTGCAACGAGCAGCTTCAACTTCATCTCTCTCGTGCTGGCTTCCATCTTCACCATGAAACTCCCATGTTTGCCTCCCCACAAAGTTATTTGTACTGAATATGTACGGATCTTTCCCTCTTTCTCCTATCTTCAACTTCCACATTATTCTCCCTCTCCCTCTCTATCCCTCACTATCCCTCACTCACACTACTCTTACTATATATAAGCATGCATTTTACCATATTGTAAATCGCTTGCATTATTTTGGCCAAAAAAAAAAAAAAAATCGCTTCCATTATTTCTTCCACTCAAGTCTTGACACGCCCCTCCCTTATTTAAACATTCACATGACTTCTCGCTTATTTAAAGAAATAATTTTAATTTTCAAATTATTTAATTAGTTGTTAATTTTGATTTTTGATTACAATTTTTTTAAAAAAAAAAAGGTTATTGACTTAGCTTGCATTAAACATAAATAGAGTGCCTGTTCCATAACACAGAGAGGATTGAACTATTCCCTCCTAATTACCGATCAATCAAGAATTACACTTTACGATCATTAAATTTAGTTACTCTACTCTTTTTAAGCTTTGCTTGCCTTTGTATCTCAAAAAAAAAAAAAAAAAAAAATTTAGTTACTCTACTAACCTATCCTTTGAATGACGATGATGACGATACAGAAGATTATTTAGGAGAGTTATTGATTGAATATGACTTCTGTAACAGTTTTATCCTTTCTGTTTTTTTTTTTGTTTTTGGAATAAATACAACTTTAAAATTTAACCTCTCTTTTAATAAAGTTATTAACACTCCTTTGGATTATTTTATGTGTGTGATATATGATCATAATATTTTAAAGACAAGAAAATGAAATCTATCCTCCTTTAAATTCTTAATTTCACCCCTTAATATTCCAAACTTTTAGATATATAATTTTACATATTTTGTATACATCATAAAAATAATTTTTCTAAAATAAAATAAATAAAAAATTAAATTTTCTAGGAAGGTACTAATATAATCTTCACGAAAAAATGTCTAATATACTCTCAACTCTTATACTTACTCTTTCACACAATTTTATATAACAACTATGAGATAATTTTTTTCAATAAATTCTTTTTTCATATACTGAAATAATACAAAAAAAAAATAAAAATAAAAATTAATGATTTCGGATTTTAAAATATTTCTTATATTAGGAAATCATATTTATATTGATGATATATTATTTAAATAGTGTTATTATATTATATATGACTTTTAAAATTTGAATTAAATTTTATATTATATTAAATTGCAATGCATAAAATAATGTTTTTAATGATTATTATAATTTTCAACCCTAAGTTTTGTTGCTTGTTTCATCCCCGTTTTCCAACTTATTTTTCTAGTGATGGAGCTCGAACTCAAAACATTAGGTGAAGGGGTATCCTTTTTTTTTTTTTGGGAGCAAAGATGAAGGGTATTCAATATCCTTTTTTTTTTTATGCCTTCTACTATTCAATATCCTTTTATCTAAACCATCTTTAGTTGTTCTTTTTATTAGAGCCTAAAATTTAAATTGGCTTGGTTTTTTTTAATAACTTGACAAGAGTAATCTGAACATCTAATGATTTTTTTTTTCATTTTTGCCCCTATTAATTATATAAATTGCATTAATTAAAAGATTGGTGATATCTATATTTATTCTATTTCTCTCTCTTACTTTTCTCCTCATAAATAAGGGCATAATTAAAAAAAATGTTTATTTCAAACACACTTATTATTTTTAACTAATTTTAACCACTTTCTTAAATTACGTAATTTGATTATCGGGCTCTTATAAATAAGACCAGTAGGAGTAATATTCTTGTTTAGCAGGGTGTTGGCGTGAACATTAATTATCAAAATTAATAGTGTGTTTTTACTCCCAAGTCATGTATAACTAAGTCAATAAAACTCTGAATTTTGTACGGTTGCTAAGATTCCTGTTTAATTTAGTTCTTGCAAATAATGTGAGGATAGGCCGCTCATTTGTGATTTGAAATTTGAGAAATAAATTATATACTCCCTCAATCCTATTCATAAGAGCCCGATAATTGAATTATGTGATTTAAGAAAAAGGTTAAAATCACTAAAAAATAATAAGTATATCTTGAAATAAATTTATCTTCTAAGCATGCCCTTATTTATAAGAAGCAGGTAAGACAGAGATATAGAGTCAACATAAGTATCACCAACCCTTTAATTAATACAATATATATAATTAATGAGGGGTATAAATGCAAAAAAAAAAAATCATTAAATATTGAGATAATCCTTGTCAGGCTCTTAAAAAAAAAAAAAGATGATTCAAATTTTGGGTTTTATAAAAAAGACATGTAGGGAGTATTATTTGATGTAGTAACCATACTGATTTAATATATTTAATTAAATAATTAGTACTCCATGTTTGTTAGTGAAGGATATGTCTGGCGTCTGAGAAAATGTGCTAAATGAACTCTGGTCTGACAAGGACAATGCCAAAAGTCTAATTGTTGAAACATTAAGGCCACGTGGTACAGTTGCATTTATTTTGCGTCCAACTGCCGCCGACTTGATAGTAATATTTTTGTAGGTACTATATTACTCTCGCTACATAGCAAGTTATAGAACGCAATTGTCAAAATATGTACGTACTAGTAGAAGAAGAAATTTATCTTCGTCTGAAAAATCTTGCACTATTAAAATATATTTGAGAAAATCTCATTTAAATACCATTTTAATTAGTAAAACCAACCAAAGTTCTTTATAACTTGAAAAAGACAGAAAAGTGATGTGGGATATATCAGGGATACTGAAATTTAAGGCTAAAGACCAAAATGCCCCTTTTAAAATTTGTCTCAACATGAGGTGGCTGCTGTGGAAAAAGGCCAAAGAAAAAAAAAACACAATCGAAGGGTGGTGTCTGTAGAGCAACAGTGAAGGTGAAGAATGAGGTGTCGATCAAGGTTGAATCCGACAAGTGTAAGTAATTTTCTGAGAAACATAATCTTTTTTAGATGAATTGGACTATAACTATCTAATCGTTATTGTTCATGTTGGTGGGTATTGGGTGTGGTTTAGTGGGTCAGAGGGTGCATGAACAGTAAATTGATAGGCAGTCACGTGGTGTATGGAAGCTAACTTATTTGGGGTTGTGAATGAGGGCTATGAAATGACGATGGTGCTACGATCATAGGTTATTTATGGCAGTTTTGATTGTGGGTAAGTGGGTTTATAGGTTTAGCGGGATTAAATGTTCGGACTTTACGTAATTATGGCGGCATCGATGGTGTGGTGTGAGTTATTTATGTCTTGGGTCTTGTTAGCTGTGAGAGGGAGAATAATGAAGAGGTTATTGATTTGAAATAGGTAGCATTGAGTTGATGTGATGACTGACTGTTGAGGAGGTGTAAATGGAATGAATAATTTGTAATAAAGATGTCATAAGCATATTTGTACGTGAATGGCACTTGCTGTCATTACCACATTTGGTTTGTTGTCAATGCCATTACAGGATTTGTCATTACCATTACTAAATTTGTCATTAGCGTTAACAATAATAGTGAAGGCAATAACTCATTTTGTAAGGCAATTACTCGCATAACTTAATTGATGATAAGGAAAAACTGTTGCTCAATTGTTTGGCACATGTTGTTATAAGTTAGTGATTCTTGTAAAATCCATTACAGACTGTGAATCCCAAAACGGATTCTGTTAAGAGCAGTAGTAAGTTAGTCAAATCGTTGAGAAATGTATGTTGTCATGACATGGGTGTGGAGTTGGAGGTTAAATACTTAGTAAAGGCTTAACTTTGTTATTAATTGGGAATAAAGTGATACTATCAAATATAATGATGAAGTAGTCAATGGTCCAAGAATGTGTGTTGTGGGGAATTTATTTAGTGATGAATTTCCATTGGTATGAGACTAACAATGTCATGAAATCTGAATTTTTTCTTGCAGGTTATCATGCAAGATGACATTAAATATTCAAACAATACCTTCTTCAAAGTCACTTATATGTTTTTTCCACGTTGGGGGGCGTTTGTAAGTAAAGTTGAAGGTGAAGTTAAATATAGTGGTGGGAGTGTAAGGGTAAAATTAATGAAGGAGGGGATGACTAATGAAGAATTGAGGGTAATGATAGGAGAATGGTTTGGTGTAGATGGGCATAGGTGTGACATTAAATACACTTTGAGCTTTGATGAAAAGATATTAGTAGATCTGATTGATGATTCTGAAATAGAAAATATGTTTCATTATAATGATAGTAGTGCACATGTGTATGTAGCATGTAAAGGAAGCGATAATGAAGGAAGGGCCATGGATGATATAGAAAGGCAAGTGTCAGTTTTTTTGGTTACATAAAAGTTATTTGCTATAGTGTTTTTGGTAATATATGTTCACGACACTTATTAATATCCATGCAGGGTTAATCAATTCTTAGAAGCTGCGGAGCAAATGTCGTACATTGATGAGGCTGTGTGTTATGAAATGAATGATGAATTTGTACAAAATGAGTGCAATGCAAGACCTCTTCTTAGCTTTCCATGTGTAGTTAAGAGCGCATCAACACCGATGCCAGAGATGAACTATAAGAAGTGGATGGATTTGTTGGTAAGAGTAAATTAAAGGTTTGCACATGCGGATGATTTCAAGAAGGTGCTATACAAGTCCAGTATTGCGCACAAATTTGAGTACACATATGTTAAGAATTGTAGAGATTGTGTGTATGTTAAATGGAAGGTTGAAGATTGTGTATGGAGAATAACTGTAAGGGCAATTGGGAAGAGCACTCATTTTGTACGTGTGACGAGATACACCAAAGAACATATTCATACAGCCCAACACAATCTTGATGTGACACACACTCAAAGTGCTAGCTTGATATAATCAATTAGCATTGATGAGGTTAGAAATCACACAGACAAGTGTGTAAATGAAATAAGGAAGAGTTTGACTAGAGATTATGGAGTGCAATTGACATATAAGCAAGCATATAGGGTATTTTGGTAGTTGCTGTCAGTAAGAATTTGGTGTTTTGTAAATTCCATTACTGCACTTATCATTTTCATTGAAACTGTTGTTAATGGTGACAGTTGATGTAATTAAAGTATACATAAAGGAACATCTTCTTTTGGGTTTATGACTTCTATGCATTGGGTGTAGGGGAACACCTTTTTTTTGTTATTTGAACCCTTTACTCGATAGTTGCTGTAATGAACATTTGTGGTTTTTGTCAATGTCCAAACAGAACTTGTCATCACCATTATCAAACTTGTCATTCACATTGCTATTATCGTCAAAACCATTAAAAACTTCATCATTCCCCTAAGTGAATTTTTCACATGCCAGGCCTTTTTGGCCAACACTCAAAAAGTTGGTGAGACTAAGTTGTCATTTCCATGACCATTCTCGTCGAACACATTACAAACTTTGTTATTTACATTAGTGAATTTGTCAGCGTCACCCCTTTTGGGCAAACACTTCCACACATAATGTTTGGAAATATTAAGTTGTCATTCCCATTACCATTCTCGTCAAACCCGTTAAAAACTTTGTTAATTTCATTACTGAATTTGTCAGCGTCCCCTATTCTGGGTAAACACTTCCACATATAATGTTTAGAAATATTAAGTTGTCATTCCCATTACCATTTTCGTCAAACCTGTTACAAACTTTGTTAATTTCATTACTGAATTTGTCAGCGTCCACCCTTATTGAGCAAACACTTCCACATATAATGTTTGGTGTGACTAAGTTGTCATTCCTATTACCATTCTCGTCAAACCCGTTGCACACTTTTTTAATTACATTAGTGAATTAGTCAGCATCCCCTTCTGGGCAAACACTTCCACACATAATATTTGGAAATATTAAGTTGTCATTCCCATTACCATTCTCGTCAAACCCGTTACAAACTTTGTTAATTTCATTACTGAATTTGTTAGCATCCGCCCTTCTGGGCAAACACTTTCACACAGAATGTTTGGAAATATTAAGTTGTCATTCCCATTACCATTATTGTTAAAATCATTAAAAACTTTGTCATTCCCATTATTGAACTTGTCAGAGGCCATTCCTTTTGGGCAAACACTTCCACACATAATGTTTGGAAATATTAAGTTGCCATTCCTATTACCATTATTGTTAAAACCATTAAAAACTTTGTTATTCCCATTATTGAACTTGTCAGAGGCCATCAGCGAATGTACAACGCGGCGACAACTTCCACCCACGCTTCCCGATTTAGGGACGACGACGAGTCTACCAGCGAATGTGAGGGTACCGACAAACCTAGTCTAGATGAGAAAAGGGGAAGATGCGAGATTAATAGTAGTAAGAAGAGGAACAAAAGGAGAAGGAGAAATAGAAGCAAACCAGAGAAGCAACGAAGGGCTGTGGTTCTGAGTTTGGGTATGGGTTTGGGTTTGCAGGGGAAAAGCAGCTTAGGCATGGAAGGGAGGGAGAGAGTACAAATTATTTGGGATGTTGGGGGATGACTCGTCTCTCGTGAGTGTGAGAGTAAATGAGTTGAAGGCATCTTGGTCTTTTGAATTAAACTTCAATAACCCAGATTGCTCCCTCAACACCTATCTGTCTTTTTCAAGTTATAATAGACTTTTGTGAGTTTTGACAATTGAAATGGTATTTAAATGAGATTTTCTCAATATATTTCCGACTCCTTTAATCTTTTTTATAATATAGAGTTTTAGTGTAGTCTTGTTATTTTTATAAGATACATTTAAATGATCAATGTCTGAAATTTTAACCACCTTTTTAAAATTTTTTTCCCCATTAATTATATATTATATCACTACATTAATAATCTCTAACACAAAATTAAATCTTTTGACTACTCATTCAATATCTCTCTATACAAATAAAGCTGTTTTTGAAAGTTAAAATGTTTTTTTTATATATTTATCACCTTTTACTAAATTTAACTAATTTCTTTTATCTATGTATTATATTTAGGAAGAAAAGAGGTAATTAATAAACTACATTTTAATCAATCAAGCTTGCTATAAAGCTTCTGAGATACTCCTTCTGTCCCTTGTTATAAACTTTAGATTTTTGAATGTGTGTCTCCCAAAATATAAGCTTCATTTTAGATTTGTTTAAATATTTATTGTGTTTTTCCAACTTTACATGTTATTGACGGTACTTATTTTCTCTCATTTATCCTTTATACTTATAAGGGCATAATTGAAAAATAATACATATTTATTACCTTTAACTAATTTTAAATGTTTTTTATTAACCCAAGTATGTTATTTGAAACTTATAATAAGGGACAAAGGAAATACTACATACTCCCTCTAGTCCTTATTATAAGATACCAACTAACAAATATTCCTGATCTTTTTTATAAGGCACTTGTAAGTTTTTAATGAGCATTTAATTTATCTTTTCATGTCTGCTCATATTCAATAAGGTGTTGTGGGAGAGAGAAATGATTAATATGATATTTGAGTTTAACACAGTTAGTAAGGACAACATTAGAAATTACTTGAATTTTAAAATAACTTGAATGCTTTTAACTATTTTTATTGATTTGTGATAAATGACATTGACTAACTAGAGGGAGTAGTAGGGTTTCACACTGAGTGAATAGGTGGAAATCATACTACTCTATTAGGTCACTATAAATTCTCATAAACCAATAAAAATAATTAAAAATATTCAAATTATCTTAAAATTCAAGTAATTTTTAATATTGCGCTTACTAACTGTGTTAAACTCAAATATCATATTAATCATTTCTCTCCCTCATGACCCTTATTAAATATGAGCAAATATGAAAAGATAAATTGAATGCTCCTTACTCCTTAGAAACTTACAAGTGTCTTGTAAAAAAGATCAAGAATACTTGTTAGTTGATGCCTTATAATAAAAACAAGAGGGAGTATGTAGTATTCCCTTTGTCCCTTATTATAAGTTTCAAATAACCTATTTGTGTTAATAAAAAAATATTTAAATTAGTTAAAGGCAATAAATATGTATTATTTTTCAACTATACCTTATAAGTAAAAATGTTAAATGAGAGAGAATAAATGAAATAAATACCATGAATAATGGATAAATTTGAAAAAATACAATAAATATTTAAACAAATATAAAATGAAGCTTATATTTTGGAAGACACACATTCACAAATTTAAAATTTATAATAAGGGTCGGAGGGAGTATCTCAAAAGCTTTATAGCAAGTTTGATTGATTAAAATTTAGTTTATTAATTACCTCTTTTCTTCCTAAAAATAATATATAGATAAAAAAATTAGTTAAATTTGTTAAAAGGTGATAAATATATAAAAAAACATTTTAACTTTCAAAAAGACCATTATTTATATAGAGAGATACTGAATGAATAGTAAAAAGATTTAATTTTGTGTGAGAGATGATTAACGCAGTGATATAATATATAATTAATGGGGCAAAAATTAAAAACAGGTGGTTAAAATTTCAGCTATTGATCCCATAAATGTATCTTATAAAAATAACGAGCATACACTAAAACTCTATATTTTAAAAAAGATCGAAGAAGTACGAAATATATTTTAATAGAGTAAGTTTTCAGATGAAGATAAAAATTTCTTCACCTACTACTACATACATGTTTTGACAATTGCTTTATATACCTAACCCGGAAATGACAGTTACATACTACCTAAAAAAATTACGGAGAATTATAATGAGATCCTAAGGAAAGAAAAAAAAAAAAGAAGAAATGATCCATATAAATTATAAAATTAAAAAATGGTTAAATTAACAACTCCAGGAGCCTGTATTGACAATTCGTTAACAACTCCAGAAGCCTGCATTAACAACTCCATTGGACCATTTTCTCATTTTACAATCTATTAGGACCATTTTTTCATTTCTCTTCTTCTTTAAGACCTTAGTGTAATTCTCCCAAAAAATTACTATCAAGTCGGTGTCAGTTGTACGCGATATAAATGCAATGGTAACATGTGGCCTTAATGTTTCCACCACTAAACTTTTGCCATTGTGCTTATCAGAACAAGAGTTCATTTAGCACGTAAATGGTTACGTGCTAAATGGTTTACGCCCGTAAATGGTTTACGTGCTAAATGGTTTACGCGCGTACAACTGCCACCGACTTGATAGTAATATTTTTTTTTTAGGGACTGTAACTGTCATTTCAGGGTTAGGTATAGAGAGCAATTGTCAAAATATGTACGTAGTAGTTGGTGAAGAAATTTTTATCTTCGTCTAAAAACTCTTGCTCTATTAAAATATATTTCCGACTTCTTCGATCTATTTTATAATATAGAGTTTTAGTGTATGCTTGTTATTTTTATAAGATACATTTATAGGATCAAAGACTGAAATTTTAACCACCTGTTTTTAATTTTTGCCCCATTAATTATATATTATATCACTGCGTTAATCATCTCTCACTAACATGGAGTACTAATATTTAATTAAATATATTAAAGCAGTATGGTTACTACATCAAATAATACTCCCTCCTTGTCCTTTTCATGAGAGATAAAATTTAAATTATCTTGATCTTTTTTATAAGAACCTAATAAAGATTGTCTCAATATTTAATAATTTTTTTTTTCATTTATGTCCCTCATTAATTCTATTTATTGCATTAATTAAAGGATTGGTGACGCTTATATTGACTCTATTTCTCTCCCTTACTTACCCCTTATAAATAAGGGTATGCTTGGAAAATAAATTTATTTTAAGATATACTTATTATGTTTAATTAATTTTAATCATTTTCTTAAATCACGTAATTCAGTTATCAAACTTTTATAAATAAGATTGAGGGAGTATATAATTTATTTCTCAAATTTCAAATCACAAGTGAGCGGCGGCTATCCTCACATAATTTGCACAAACTAAATTAAACAGGAATCTTAGCAACTGTACAAAATTAAGTTATATTGTCTTAGTTATACATGACTTGTGAGTAAAAACACATTATTCCTTCCAGTTCTATTTATAAGTAATTTTCTCTTTCATAGGACTGGTTTTTTTTATTTTTTTTTATTTTTAAGCAGCTTTCATTTTTTGTCTGAAAAATATAAGTTTCGTTTTCATATTTTATCTTTATTAAATACTCATTCTTTCTCATATCTTATACTTATTATCTTTCGTATTTTTTATCTATTCTCTCTCCCATACTCTTTTTATAAATAAGGGCATATATGGAAAAAACAAAGCATTTTTGACACACTTATTGCTTTTAACTACCAATTCATTTTGTGCAATTAAGGGAAAATTTGCTTATAAATTGGATCAGAGAGAGTATTAATTTTGATAATTAATGTTAACGCCAACACCCTACTAAACATAAATATTACTCCTGGTCTTATTTATAAAAGCCTAATAACCGAATTAAGTAATTTAAGAAAGTAGTTAAAATTAGTTAAAAACAATATGTCTGAAATAAACCTTTTTTTTTTTTTTTTTTTCAAGTATGCCTTTATTTCTGAGGAGATAAGTAAGAAAGAGAAATAAAATAAATATGTATATCACCAAATTTTTAATTAATGCAATTTATATAATTAATTAGAGGCAAAAATGAAAAAAAAAACTCATTAGACGTTTATACAACTCTTGTCAAGTTCTTATAAAAAGGATCAAGGTAATTCAAATTTTAGACTCTTATAAAAAGAACACATAGTATATAACTAAAGATGGGTTAGATAAAAGGATATTGAATAGTAGAAGGCAGAAAAAAAAGGATATTGATTATTGAATACCCTTCATCTTTTCTCCAAAAAAAACAAAAACAAAAAGGTGCCGCTTCACCTAATGTTTTGAGTTATAGCTCCATCAATAGAAAAAATCAGTTGGAAAACTGGGATGAAACAAGCAACAAAACTTAGGGTTGAAAATTACAATAATCATTAGAAATATTATTCTATGCATTGCAATTTAATATAATATAAAATTTAATTCAAATTTTAAAATTCATATATAGTATAAGAACAATATTTAAATAATATATCATCAATATAAATATGATTTCCTAATATAAGAAATATTTTAAAATTGGAAATAATTAATTTTTATAATTTATTTTGTTGTAATTTTTTTGTATTATTTCATTATATGCAAAAAGAATTTATTGAAAAAAAATTATCTCATAGTTGTTATATAAAATTGAATATGATTTTTATAAAATATAATAAATTTTGTGAAAGAGTAAGTATAAGAGTTGAGAGTATATTAATCATTTTTTCGTGAAGATTACATTAGTACCTTCCTGTAAATTTCAATTTTTTTCTTTATTATATATTTTTTTATTTTAGAAAATTTATTTTTATGATGTATACAAAACATGTAAAATCATATATCTAAAAA
This sequence comes from Inga laurina, assembly GCA_963855925.1. Lineage (NCBI taxonomy): Eukaryota > Viridiplantae > Streptophyta > Magnoliopsida > Fabales > Fabaceae > Inga > Inga laurina. Next base: position 35,932,041 of record OY979704.1, read on the forward strand.
TTTAGAATACTAATGGGTGAAATTAAGAACTTAAAGGAGGATAGATTTCACTGTTTTGGCTTTAAAATATTATGATCATATATCGCACACATAAAATAATCCAAAGGAGTATTAAAAACTTTATTAAAAGAGAGGTTAAACTTTAAAGGGAAACTTGCCATAAAATACCTCATTAACCTAATATTTGCTGAATGGGACCTGTCCTGAATTGGCATTATCTTCTTAATAGTAAAAGACCCAAATACCCTTGGTGGATTACTAAAAAAAGAAGGGAAAGAAGGTCTCAAATATTTTTGATTCAGAAGACGCGTGAAGTTGCAAAGGGAAGGGCGGACTCGGTGGAGAGAATCAGACAAGGTCGAGAGCAGTGGATGAGGGTGTGGGAGTTGGCGGCCAAGGGGGAGTATGGGGTTTTGCAGGGGTGGTGGAGTGTGCGTCTTGGCGGCGACAGTGCACGATTGGTCTCTACGGTGGCGGCAAGGTGAGGTGTATGGGTTTTTGCGATGGTGGGTAGGTGTGTGGGTCTTTGCGGGGTTAAGGAGGTGTTGGGTACAATGGAGGCGCGACGGCCTCTCCATGTAGCAGCACAGATAGAAGGTGGTGAAGAACACTCAACATCCGAGGTTTGTGTTCCTGTTTTTCTCTTTCTTCATTTTATCATCACCATTATTAATCCACTTATATCTCTTTCTTCAGTTTTGCATCATTGCGGGCATAAAACTGTTGCTAGATAACTCATTTTGTCCTCGGTGAATGTGAATTCTCCTATTATTGCACCTGTGTAATCCTTAAACTTAATTGCAAGTTTTGTTAAGAAAATTCTTTTCTTAAAGTGTTTGGTATAAATTTGAGTTGCTGTGATAAATTACTTACTTAGGGATGTTGCTGTGTAATTCTGCTATATCCATTCACTTCAGAGTTGTTGCTTTAGTTCTTTCTCTTCCTTTTTGGGGTATGGGGGTGGGGGAAGTGAATGGCACAGTTGGGTGATTCAATTTTCTTAAGCTCGATCTGAAGAGGCAGCATATGTTGTTTTTTTGCTATGACAGCATTTGTTGTTTGTTTGCTATAGAAGTTCTCTATGGTGTTCCCCTGTTAAATATTCAGATCTTTGCATAATCAAACGAATCATGATGCCTTTTCTTTGCAAGAATAACATGTCTAAAATTGTTGACAAAAATCTCCATTAATTTAGTGTGGTTGCAATTTTAAGTTTTGAGTCCATGGATTGCTTGTTCATTCAATTTCATAATCTTTTTTATTGGAAGAGGAATTCAAAGGATTTAGTTGATTAAAAATAGTCTTTATTCTCTTCCTTGATGATTGTGTTGATGGTCTTATAATATTTTTTGCAACGATCTTGGCAATTCAAACCTATCTGGACATTTGGTACCTAAACTTGGGAGCCTAGAACATACCCTGATAAGTAATGTGATATTGTAATTCTATTTAAATTATTAAAGAACACAAGAATTCATGACTAATATAAGACTCTATAGAACAATCTAAAGGGCCACAACTTGGCTCTATTCAAAAGTATTCATTGATACCTACGCTTTTGTCCACTATTATACTTTGTTTTCGGTTTTGTTTTTTGTTGTTGGAAAATTCCGTGTTCTCCATAATTGTATTACTTTCATTGCTCTCAAGAAACCAATATTTTCTTTGCAGGTGGCTGAATGACAATCAGTTAACTGGTCCAATCCCTAGGCAACTTGCTGATGTTAAAAGCCTTAAAGTATTGTAAGTCATTGTTTTCTTTATGTTGCAATTCTATAGTAGTATGCTGAAGTAGCACCCATACAAACAGTCTAATAAAGCACTATTGAATTCCTAGATTTTAAGTATGAAAAAAAATGTGATTATACTTATTCAAATGCTTATGTACAGTATTTGTTAAATCCAAATGTGATTATCCATTTTGTTCATGTGTAATCTTGTACTTCTGTCTTGGTGGACTAAAATTGATTGAGAGTCAAAATCTTAGAATTTTCCTGCCACACTATAACATAGTACTCTAATTATTAAATTCCTAGATTTTAAGTATAAAAACAAATTAAAGCTCTGATATAAGATTTTGGAAGTGCATTGTAATAAATCTTGGTCATTTACTTGATTTCAGAATTAGTAGTTTTCTAAATTTTGTTGGAACTCCTAGAAGTTCACTTTAGTGCACTGATACACCTACTAATGTGAGTGTATTGGTACATTACTTGTTACAATTACACTTTATTTAATTGGGAACGTGTTTTTACAGGAATACATGGACAAAAGTGGGTTGATGTGGTTTGGTGGTTAGTAGCCCATGAGAAGAATAAACATTGGGACATGGTCATGTGTAGCATTCTAGGTTGGAAAGATATGAAGAAGAGGAGAAACTAGTTAACGTTACATTTATTTTGTTCATATTGAAGTTTGGCATAATCTTTTGTTTCAATGTAAATGGAACTCAATTATTTATATACAACTTTAGAATACAAGTACTTGTTCTGTATATCATGCGTGGTCTACAAACACTATTCCTTACGTGCAACACTTCTTCCCTATGTACAAAAACTCTTCCCCGCATGCAATATGTCTTCCATGTAATGAACTTTTATCCCTGTGTGGAAGATGTATTCCATTTGTGCGAACGATCCACCCCCTATGTGTAAAACATCTTCCGTGATTGTAAAATGTGTTCTACTTGGGTTCGTTAGTATTCGCAAGTGTCATATACCCAAGTGTGAAAACTCTTTCCCTACATGCAAAAACTGATCCCTATGTGTAAAAACTCTTCCATGTGTGCAAGATGTGACCCTATATGCAACGATCTACCACTACGTGGAAAACTTCTTTTGTGTGCGAAAGATCTCCCACTTGGGTATATTTTCATTCCCAAGTGTCATATACCCAAGTGCGAAAACTCTTCCCCTATGTGCAAGAACTCTTTCCTCTATGCAAAAACTCTTCCATCTTCAAAGATGTGACCCTATGTGCAACAATCTACTACTATGTGCAAAACTTCTTCTGTGTACGAAAGATCTCCCACTTGGGTTCATTTTCATTCCCAAGTGTAATATAACCATGTGCGAAAACTCTTCCCATATGTGCAAAAACTCTTCCCTATGTATAAGAACACTTCCCTATGTGCAAAAACTCTTCCATGTTTGTAAGATATCTTCTCCATGACCAACAATCTACGATATAACCAAGTGCCAAACTTCTTCCGTAGTTGCAAAATGTCTTCCACTTGGGTTCATTAGTCTTTGCAAGTGTCATATAACCATGTACGAAAACTCTTCCCCACGTACAAAAACTCTTCCATATGTGTAAGATATCTTCCCCGTGTGCAACAATCTACCACTACATGCAAAACATCTTCCATGGTTACAAAATGTCTTCCACTTGGGTTCCTTTTCAGTCTTCATAGGTGTTATATAACCATATACAAACGATCTTCCCCAAGTTCAAGATGTCTTCCCTATGAGCGAAAACTCTTCCATATGTGCAAAAACTCTTCCCTATGTATGCAAAAACTCTTCCATGTGTAATTATCTTTCACAACATGCAAACATATTTTATTGGTTCAATATGTCTTCCACTTGGGTTCATTTAGTGTTCACAAGTGTCACTTAACTATGTGCGAAAGATCTTCCCCCATGTTCAACACGTCTTCCCTTTTGTGCAAGAACTCTTCCTAATGTGCAAAAACTATTTCCTGTGTGCAATTATCTACCTCGAAGTGGAAAGCATCTATATTCTACAAAGTAAATGGAACCTTGATGATTATGGAGAAAATCAGAAAACCTAATAAAGTCACAATTTAATTTAATTACTACTTCTTTACTCAGTAAAACAATAATGAAAAAACCTAACTTTGGAGCGAAAATACAAATCATTAGCTCCACCAAATTTTGAACTATGAATAAGGGTGTCACACCATTATCTTATTTTCACCTACTTCAGAGTATTTACGAAAAAGGATACACAGTTCAGTGGGCAACACAGGAATAGCATAAACATACTGATATTATGTGCACAATTACGAAATTTCCCTATAGGGGTTTGTACTTGATAATTACAATTAATGTAGCCTCGCAGCACTACGTGGGTGTCTACACCTGTCCCAGTGAAACGAAGACATCTTCCAGTCTTCGTTCCACCACTGCAATCCCCTCGTACGGTTCTCTTCTTTGTTCTCAGCATACGTTCTGTCTTCTCCTATCTAAATTGTTGGTAAGGGAGGGTAAGATTCTGGGGAATCTGAGTAGGAAAGAAATACCAATATGCATGCAAGATAAGTGCTCAATGCATGACATGCTTGCATTACATAACTCATGCTCACACAATGACATATCTGCATGCTCAATGTTTCAATCAACATACGTATGGCCATAGCATAAACAAAAACAGAGCTACAATTATTCATATATGTTTCAAATAATCAAGCAAAGCAATAACATGCATCAATACTCCAGTACAAATATCAAATACATGCAGGAGAGGTAAGTTCCCTACCTTAATCGCCCTTCACTGACCCTTGAATAACGTGCCTCGATTTACGTGCCAATCCCTCGGGCTCTCTACGTGGTCCTAAAATGTCAAATGTACAGTTGAGACACTTCCATAGTGCTTTGGGTGGTTATACTAGTTTATAGTGAAAATTTACCAAAATGCCCCCGGGACCTCGGCCCAGCCCAGCCGTACCCGGCCCGATAACACGTTTTCCCAAAATTTTGACTAAGGCTGTTGTGACCTATTTTCACCCAAGGAATCCTTTTTTGGGCACGAAATCACCAAATTTATTGTTAAATTACGAAAATACCCTTGACAACCCCTATTTAGAGTCTCAGTGGCGTTTTCGTAATTATGCTTTTTCGGCCTTTTTCGAAAAAGTGACTAATTGTAACCCCACCTATTTTTGCCCACTGAATCCAATGCAACCATTTATTTGATGAAAATCTAGCTCCTAACCCCTGTTTTGGTTCTGGCTGAAAGTTTCACAAAAATAGGAAAAATAGAGTTTTGTGTTTTAGCTTTCAAAACTTGTACTTTTCCACTTCTAATCCCTTATTAACTTATTTAAACATATCTTAACCATGATTCAAGGAAATTTGGGCAGCATAACCCCTTATGGTTATAGCTTTTCCAATTTTTCAAATCAACCAAAAATCACCAAAATAACAACAAACTTCAAAACCAACTTCATAAAAGTATAGATACGAGTTTGGTGTAGTTACCTCTTAGGCTTCTTGGTTTCTCTCTCTATATGTGCCCTCTCTCTCTCTTCTCCTTGAGCTAAGAATGAGTCTTCAAGATCATAGATTCATGAAGAAACAAGGTTTAGAGAAGGATCTAGGGAAATGTTATAAGAAAAGCTTAAGAATCAACTCTTACCTTAAGATTTCTTCTTCCTCTTCTCTCTAACTCTTCAAAGTTTCTCCAAACTCTCTCTCTCTCTCTCTCTCTCTCTCTATGTTGAACGAAAATGCATGAAGGGAAGGGAAGAGAAAGCCTTCATAAAAATGCTCCCTTGATTCCAAACCATTGATCTCATCTAAGGTTGAGATGGCAACACTTGTCTTACACCATACCTCCCTCCATGCTTTCACTATACCTCTCCACTTTATGCCATACCTCCTTCATCATTGACTCAATTGGAATTGGACTAGATTTTCCCCTTGTCTTGCTATAAAAACCATCCCCCTTCCTCCTTACTCTAACCAAGCCCATTTCTCTCCCAACTAACCAAACTGACACTCATTTTCAACCCTGATTTTGTATGTTGGACAAAAATTAGGGAGGAGAAGAAAAGAAAAATATGTTTCTCTAATTCCATAATTCCCTTAATTGATTACACCCAAGTCCCTCTAATTTTGCAATTCTTGATTTATTCCATTAAAAATAATCCACATTACATATTTTCCTTTATTTTCCTTGATAATTGAAACGAACCTCAATTAATTGGAAAATAATTAATCTTGGGCTAAATTGGAAAAATTATGATTTTGCTATCACCTTTGTCATTTAACTCCTTTCTAGAATTAATTTTCCCATTTTCTCATGAATATTAATCTTTAAAAGTTCATAAGATCCAATTTCATGCATATTCACCCTTTTTATTGAATTTTTCAATTAATTACAATATATTTTTAGTGAATAAAAATTTGGGATGTTACAGTTCTCCCCCACTTATTAAATTTTGTCCCCAAATTTGCTACACTTATACATTCGTGAATTCCGGGTAGCGCTTCTTCATATTCTCTTTGGTTTCCTACGTTGTCTCTCTGGGTGATAACCCTCTCCAGACAACCTTGACAAACAGAATGCTCTTGTTTTTGAGCTACTTTTCCTGCCAATCGATGATTCGGTCAGGTATGACTTCATAAGTCAAATCTTCACGCATTTCCACACCCTCATACTCTATTACGTGCTCTGGATCAGGTTGATACTTTTTCATTTGAGACACATGGAAAACATCGTGTAGCCTACTCAGGCTCAGTGGCAAGGCAATATGGTACGCACTTTGTCGTTCATCTCCTCATTTGTACATCAACAATGTTAGGATGATTAAATAGGAGTCCCACAGGAATCTCTATAACACCTGACTATACTCAAAATCTGTGTTTCTCTATGCCAGACCTTGGCCCGATTCCACCTGAATCATTCTGAGCAATATAAACTCTTATCAAAACCCCTTCAATATTGAACTCGTTACAATGCACCATCGTTGAGAGCTAACGTTCCTGTAGCTCTATTCTACAATTCAACATCATGGCTCCTGCACTCTAGGGTTCATCATCACGGTGGTTGCACTCTAGGGAACTGTACTCGGTGCTTCACACAGGCGTCTATTTACCTGGTCAGCCCCTCCGGTCAGAACTTTTTGTAGGTAGCCCTCTACGATCAGATTTCACCGTAGGTAGCCATCTCCGATCAAAACTCTTTGTAGGTAGCCTTCTCCAATCAGAACTGTCGGTAGGTAGCCCTTCTCTAATTAGAACTTTCTGTAGGTAGCCCTTCTCCGATCAGAACTTTTCGTAGGTAACCCTTGTTTGATCAGAACGTTTCGTAGGTAGCCCTTCTCTGATCAGAACTTTCAATCTTTGTGGTCGCAGTACAACTGCACAATTATGCCATAAAGACAATGTTTCTATATTCAAAGCAAACATTATTACCATCTTCTTAAGATTATAGATGGGATAATTCAATTCCTAAAGCTTCAGCTGACATGATGCATACGTCCTCACTCAGCTTGCATCAATTCTCATCTCAATCTATGCCTGCTTGCATCTGGGACTCAATTCCCTTCCTCATCCATGCTATCTGGCATTAGTGAAAACAATAATAGCTTACTATGGATCTGGGATTATCAATGTTGGTACTTTAATAAATTTTTCATTTCAGCTTTCTAAAGCTCCTCTCACAATCATCATCCCATGCATAATGTTGAGTTTTGGGAAATTTCAATATAAACATCTCATCCTTTTTATTGTCACACCTTGCACTTCCCCAATCCCAAGGACTACAAGCAGACTACGAGTGTGGACTCACTAGGATATCTGCGGCCCCTCCAACTCAACCGCATTTCTTTTGCCTCGCATAGCCTCAAACACAAGACCCTGAGGGCATAGGATCGCGGTCTTGACCATGGCTACTACCATTGAGCTACTCATAATAATCAACAGGACTCAGAATACTGCGTATCACAATCACAGTTTCCGGCCTTCTCAGTTCAGTACTGCTTCCACTTTACTAGGGTCCATCAGGATTCCTTGTTGTGCGACTACATGGCCTAGACATGTTACCTCTGAAAGTCATACTCACATTTACTCGACTTGGCATAGAGTTGTTTTTCCCCTCACCATATTCAATTCTATTCATAATTATTACTCACATGTCATTTTACTCCATGAGTTCACCAATAGGTCATCAACCAACCAGATTTCGCGGATTACCGCTAAGCTATGCAGCCCTGCAACAGTAGACAATCAAGTCCACTATTGATTTAGGTCCCTCAGCATTCATTCTGCTCTTTATACATATATCGACTGTGACAATCCTAACACTCATGGGTGTAGGCACATTCTATTTGTATGGGAATCTACACATACTTACTAATTCTACTACCCTTTCTAGGGTAGCCCATTCATATACTTCGGAACAAATTCCAGAGAATTCGTCAGCCTACCAAGCTATCAAAACTCGATTCCCTACTATCATTTATCATCTTCTAATATCTCGAACAATTTAGGCCATATTGAATGCCTAAGGAGTCAATTCAACTACTAATTTTGATCCTCCAATACAGTTCTCTCAATCACAACTCAACCTCAATTATGGCTATTGTCCCCCATATCATTTCGAAGGACCTAGGGATTTGCTAATTACTGTCTTATCTTTTATTTTCTCCATTCTATTCGCATTGTGGACTAGTTTCCGCTTTAATAAGTTCAGGAGAATTTCCAGCCCCCTTCTGATCTATCACATGCACCTTACAAACTCTTGGTTTAGTCTCTTCTAGCTATTGCTTCTGTGGGTAATTCTTAGCAATATGCCCCTATACACTTCATTCTGCTCTTTACGTTTTTGGTGAAAAACCTCCACTCATTTCTGTCAGGGTGCAAGCTCGACAAGTCATTCTGGACGAGTTGACACTCTTCAACTGCTTTGGCAAACACTGTAAAGTGTTTAGAAATCAATTTCTTTCTCTGTTTGTCGGCTCTACCTGACTGCCCTTATCTCGTAATATGTGCCGGTAAGCTCTAGTCACCAAAATAGCTCGTGTAGGCCCCACATCACAGCTCGGTATACATGAAATCTCGCACTAACCCTCTAGTATGCTTTCGGGAAGTCCAGAAGTTCGCCTTCGGGTCCCACTCGACCATAAGGTTCTTCTGTCTGTTCCAGAATGCTGAGTCTAGGAAGAAACCTATAGTAGTATATACCCAGACCTCATTCTTAAACCCCACTCCCATCTCCATCTGAAGCTTATACATCTCTCCCACGCTTACCAAGAACGTAAGATACCGACTGCGGAGAGTGCCGTACTCCAGTACCGCTCGGATATATCGACCCTCTATCTGGAACACGTTAGTTTACTATCTTGCTGTCATTACTAATCATGATCACAGGCTCACTTGAACTGCTCATGATGTCCTCTGATACCACTGACACTATTCTAATACCGATGTTACCATCCCGATGCCACTGATACCATCTTGATACCATTGATACCACTAATACTGTCCTGATACCACATTGATATCGTCTCCAGGTGCACCAGTACCACTAATATTAAAATCTAGGTACTGATATCACCTCTGAGTACCCTGATACCCCTATACCCTGATACCGCCGTTACCGTCCTGATACCGTACTGTCACGAACCGGCTCCCGTAGTAACCTTGTCTCTATAGACTGCTGCTCCTCAGAAATACTTTGAGTAGGGGTACCCTGGTTTACCAACAAGAGTGATCCCTCTTGTTCCTCGCTCGAATTGCTTAAACTAAAACCACTCACGGTTCTTATCACTATGCATACACATCTAATCATATCAGTATACTATCCTATTGCCAAAAGTGCCACTCTGTTAGAATCACTTAAGCTCCTCCAGAACCGCTATAGGCACCTCCAGAACCGCTTTCGGCTCTGATACCAAACTGTCATACCCTTATCTTATTTTCACCTATTTCAGAGTATCAACAGAAAAGGTTACACAGTTCAATGGGAAACACAGGAATAGAATAAACATACTGACATGTGCACGATTACGAAATTTCCCCATAGGAGTTTGTACATGATAATTACAATTAATGTAGCCTAGCAGCGCTACATGGGTGTTTACACCTGTCCTAGTGAAACGAAGACATCTTCCAGTCTTCGTTCCACCACTGCAATCTCCTCGTATGGTTCTCTTCTTTATTCTCAACATACATTCTGTCTTCTCCTATCTAAATTGTTGGTAGGGGAGGGTAAGATTCTGGGGAATCTGAGTAGAAAAGCAATACCAATATGCATGCAAGATAAGTGCTCAATGCATGACATGCTTGCATTACATAACTCATGCTCACACAATGACATATCTGCGTGCTCAATGTTCCAATCAACATACGTATGGCCATAGCATAAACAGAAACAGAGCTGCATTATTCATATATGTTTCACATAATCAAGCAAAGCAATAACATGCATCAATACACCAGCACAAATATCAAATACATGCAGGAGAGGTTAGTTCCCTACCTCAATCGCCCTTCACTGATCCTCGAATAACGTGCCTCGATTTGCGTGCAATCCCTCGGGCTTTCTACGTGGTCCTAAAATGTCAAATGTGCAGTTGAGACACTTCTATAGTGCTTCGGGTGGCTATACTAGTTTATAGTGAAAATTTACCAAAATGCCCCTGGAACCTTGGCCCAGCCTAGCCGTACCTGGCCGGATAACACGTTTTCCCAAAATTTTGACTAAGGCTATTGTGACCTATTTTCGCCCAAGGAATCCTTTTTTGGGCACGAAATCACCAAATTTATTGTTAAATTACGAAAATACCCTTGACAGCCCCTATTTAGAGTCTCAGCGGCGTTTTCGTAATTATGCTTTTTCGGCCTTTTTCAAAAAAGTGACCAATTGTAACCCCATCTATTTTTGCCCATTGAATCCAATGCAACCATTTATTTCATATAAATCCAGCTTCTAACCCCTGTTCTGGTTTTGGCTGAAAGTTTCACAAAAATAGGAAAAATAGAGTTTTGTGTTTTAGCTTTCAAAACTTGTACTTTTCCACTTCTAATTCGTTATTAACTTATTTAAACATATCTTAACAATGATTCAAAGAAATTTGGGCAGCATAACCCCTTAGGGTTATAGCTTTTCCAATTTTTCAAATCAACAAAAAATCACCAAAATAACAACAAACTTCAAAACTAACTTCATACAAGTATAGATACGAGTTTGGTATAGTTACCTCTTAGGCTTCTTGGTTTCTCTCTCTATATGCACCCTCTCTCTCTGCTCCTTGAGCTAAGAATGAGTCTTCAAGATCATAGATTCATGAAGAAACAAGGTTTAGAGAAGGATCTAGGGAAATGTTATAAGAAAAGCTTAAGAATCAACTTTTACCTTAAGATTTCGTCTTCCTCTTCTCTCTAACTTTTCAAAGTTTCTCCAAACTCTCTCTCTCTCTCTCTATGTTGAACGAAAATGCATGAAGGGAAAGGAAGAGAAAGCCTTCATAAAAATGCTCCCTTGGTTCCAAACCATTGATCTCATCTAAGGTTGAGATGGCAACACTTGTCTTACACCATACCTCCCTCCATGCTTTCACCATACCTCTCCACTTTGTGCCATACCTCCTTCATCATTGACTCAATTGGAATTGGACTAGATTTTCCCCTTGTCTTGCTATAAAAACCATCCCCCCTCCTCCTTACTCTAACCAAGCCCATTTCTCTCCCAACTAACCAAACTGACACTCATTTTCACCCCTCATATTATATGTTGGACGAAAATTAGGGAGGAGAAGAAAAGAAAAATATGTTTCTCTAATTCCATAATTCCCTTAATTGATTTACATCTAAGTCCCTCTAATTTTGCAATTCTTGATTTATTCCATTAAGAATAATCCACATTACATATTTTCCTTTATTTTACTTGATTAATTGAAACTAACTTCAATTAATTGGAAAATAATTAATCTTGGGCTAAATTGAAAAAATTATGATTTTGCAATCACCTTTGTCATTTAACTCCTTTCTCGAATTAATTTACCCATTTTCTTATGAATATGAATCTTTAAAAAATTCATAAGATCCAATTTCATGCATATTCACCCTTTTTATTGAATTTCTCAATTAATTACAATATATTTTTGGTGAATAAAAATTTGGGATGTTACAAAGGTTCTTGACACAACTCACCTCTCTAGCCTTTAGTGATAAAACGAACTTCCGGTAGCATCCACAGTGAACGACAGCCAGAAGGGAGGACGCTTATCTCTGCATAGGCAAGGAGAAGAAGCCTTCACTGTCCACATCAATCACTTGCTCATTTATTAATGGGAATTCGCTAATTCTGTTTTTGTTTCCTTTCATTTGCCCTCTCTTTTCTCATTAAGGTCATTTAAGTCTTTTACTATTAAGAAGATAATGCCCGCTTAGGACAGGTCCCATTCAGCAAATATTAGGTTAATGAGGTATTTTATGACAATTTTCCCAACTTTAAAGTTGTATTTATTGCAAAAACAAAAACAAAAAAGATAAAACTGTTACAGATAGAAGTCATATGCAATCAATAACTCTCCTAATCTTCTGTATCGTCTTTATTGTCATTCAAAGAATAGATTAGTAGAGCAACTAAATTTAATGATGGCAAAGTGTAATTCTTGATAGATCGATAATAAGGCAGGAATAGTTACAAACTTACAATCCTCTCTGTGTTATGGAACAGGCACTCTATTTATGTTTAATGCAAGCTAAGTTGATAACCTTTTTTTTTTCTGAAAAAAATTATAATAAAAAATTAAAATTAACAACTAATTAAATAATTTGAAAATTAAAATTATTTCTTTAAATAAGCTAGAAGTCATATGAATGTTTAAATAAGGGAGGGGCGTGTTAAGACTTGAGTGGAAGAAATAATGCAAGCGATTTACAATATGGTAAAGTGCATGCTTATATATAGTAAGAGTAGTGAGAGTGCGGGAGAGAGTGGGAGAGAGAGAATAATATGGAAGCTGAAGATAGGAGAAAGAGGGAAAGATCCGTACATATTCAGTACAAATAACTTTGTGGGGGAGGCAAACATGGGAGTTTCGTGGTGAAGATGGAAGCCAGCAAGACAGAGATGAAGTTGAAGCTGCTTGTCACAACTTCTCCTCTAATCGCTCATGTTACAGAGCTTGTGGTGATCATTTAAGGCGATTTCAGGTCTCTCTCTCTCTCTCTCTCTCTCTCTCTCTCTATCTATCTATCTATCTATCTATCTATCTATCTATCTATCTATCTATCTATATGTGTGTGGTTATAGTTCCTCTTATTTGATTTGGATCCATATTTGTTTTATTGATCTTAATTTCCTGCATGCTTTTACTTATAAGCCAGGACCAACATAAAGCTTCGTAGCCATAGCATGAAATCTATCTATAAAGTTTGATCCATCTTCTATGTGCCTGTTGCAGTTAGCATTTCAACGGCTATAAGCTAAGACAAAACGCTCACTTACTTACCTCGTACATCATAAATCATGTTAGAAAAGCAATTTCTATAACTAATTAATCTAAACAAGCAGTATGTGTGTGTATATATACCTTGTTCTGTTTTTAATTACTTTTATTTACTTTAATTTTTTTATGATGTATTTTTATGATATTTACTTGACTTTAATTAATCTAAACAAGCAGTATGATGTTTTTGTATACTGGTGACAGTAAAATTTGTATACTGTATACTCCCTCCGGTCCATAATATAAGTCATTTCAACTAATTCATATAAACAAAAAAATGGTAGTTAGCATATTAAATATATCTTAAATTGTAAGAAAATTTCAAATTTACCCATATTAAATGATGTTTTAAAAGAGAGAAAAATATAATGAGCCATATTTAAAAATTAACTATAAGGGAAAAATTAACAAATAAGCATTAATTGTTATCCAAGTGACTTATAGTATGGATTAAGTCACTTTTCTAGAAGCGACTTATATTATGGATCAGAGAGCATATATAATATGGCTCTTACTATGGTGTAAAAAGTGGGTAATTAATTGTTCCTAATCCATGTGTTATTCCCAAGGAGTTTGAGAGTTTATTGTTTTCATTGTCATTAGTTGATGATTAATTAAGGGTTAAGGTATAAAAATATCCATGGGTTTTTGTCCAAAGTGCACCACCTATAACCATGTGCTTTTCGATGATGCAAAAGTACTTATAAACTTTCTACATGAGAGCAAAAATACCAGCACTGTTACTTTGAATATTAGTTGACTAAAAACGGTGATATGGAAGCTGACGTGGACATGATAATTTCCTAGCTGGCACTGAATTGAAAAAATTAAAATGGAAAATAATCCACATGTGCCAATCAATATTAATTTATTATTTTAAAAAAAATAAAAATTCCTAACCTACGTTCACAGCAACTCGCAAGACCCATGCTCGTCTCCCCACCCTCACGCCACACCCGTCACCTCTCCCTCCTCTTTGTCGGCCACCGTATCATTGTCGTATTACCGTCGCCCTTCGTCTCCTTCCTTTCTCCCTCCCACCGCCTGTGACGTTGCATTCTCCCAACCGTAACCCATCGAACTGTTGTCCATAGATCTGCTATAAATTGGCTAGGCTGTGGGGAGGCAGCGACGGGTACTTTGTTGCCATCGATGTCGGAGTCCGTCGCTGTTGTCAATTGCATTGTCCATCAATATCGCTCTGGCCGAAGCTCAACATAATCCTCATCTTTTGCCATCTTAAAGCCTGATACTTTTTTTCTCCACTATATTTCTCCTTTTTTATTTTCATTCAATCCTTCATTTCTCTTTTAATCCCCAGGAAGATTATTACTGCTGACGCCAAGTTTCGTAAACAATGGGAAGGGGTTCAGTGTTGGGCACCTTTTCTTCAGTTTTGTGATATGGAAACAGACTTGTTAATTAGATGAATATTTTAATTGATAGGTTGTTGTTTTTTTTTTTTTTTTTTTTATGGATTGTTGATGAATTTCTGGAGCAGAGATGAATCGAGAGTGGAAGAGTTATTATTATTATTATTTGACTTAGACCAATTGAAGATACTGATGGAGATCTCTACTTGTGGCCTTTTCCTAGGGAACCTGATTGAATGACTAACAATGGAACGCTTCCCACCTGAAAATTTTCCAGTTCAATTCATCTAATAGAACATATTCTATAATTCTTTTCAGTACTTTGCAGTTGTTTTAGTTTTCAGACTCATGGTTTTATCAATTTATTGAGTAGTGAAATTTTATTTGTAAAAAACAGAACAAAGAACAAAGAGTGCACCTGGATAGTTACATTTGCCCATTAGGAAATTATAATGGCCACATCAGCTTTCAAATAAGCTTTTTCAGTCAACAAACGGTCAACGGTACTTGGTAGTTTTGATTTTATTTAGAAACCTTATAAGTACTTTTGCACTTTCAAAAACATATGGTGTTAAACACACTTTGAGTAAAAGTTTAGGGGTATTTTTACACCTTAGCCGTTAATTAATGGGTTTGATAATCGCTTTTGTGTTAATATCTCTTTCCCTTGGTCTTCCTAACGGGTGCTTAGGATGATTATATATGTACACTCTTCTATTATTATCAGCATATTTCACCGGAACTAAGAAAAACCTTAAATCTTATCAACTCTACGTTAAAATCTAACAACTTTCCAATTTTAACTGTATTTAGTATAAACTACACTCGATGAAAACAAAGTTTATACAATAATAATTAAAAGGTCAAATTGTATATTCAGATGAAATATGTAATGAAATAACTGATAAATAGGATAAAAAAATCTTCTATCTCTACTTCTACCTTATAAATAGGGTCAAAGAAGTATATATTTGAATTGTTGCATCGCTTGATCATAATTAATAAATTTAGAAGAAGCCAAATGGCTCAGAAAGACCAATTTGGGTTCCTTCCTCTAGCTAGTCTTCTATTATATGATTTATATCCTCGAAACATTTTTTTTCCTTTACTTGAACATGACACATATAAAGGCGTTAGCCGTTTGGTGAGGTTTTGCTGACATAAGTCATTCTGTTTTATTTTATTGATTTTTGAGCTGCATGTTACCTTTCGATAAAAAAAAAAAAAAAAACTACATGTTGCCTGATTAATAGCCAAAACCTACGGCTTTAATGTGCGATAGCGACTACGGCCTCGCAGTAGTATTTCTCTATGTTTAAATCTAGTACTCTCTCTTCAGTCCAAAAAAAAAAAAAAAAAAAAAAAAATCTAGTACCCTCTCCGATACAGTTTACAAGATCCTATTTAGGGTTTTCTGAGTTTTTAACGTGTGTGCCCTTAATTAATCCTATTTTACTAGTATCTCCTCATCTTTTTCAAATACTTAGTGAGTGTGTGGACCACTAAATTCGTGGTTTGAGAAGCTTTTTTTTTTTACAAGTCAAGACAAAACTCTTCTCACATACTTCTCTTATAAATCATGTAAGCTATTCTCTAAAAGCTAATACAAACACACACTTATACTCTTATAACTAATTGCATACTTAAAAAATAAAAAAATAATTCTAATTGATTGCTTAAATTAAAAAAAAAAATCAATTATTAGGTTCTTATAAAAAAGAACCTGATGGAGTATTATTTGAGACAATATCCAAGAAACAAAAATCTAAATTACTTAGTGCAAAAATACAGTACACAATAATATATAATTCAATCATAATTCACCATTGATGTACGTGCTTAGATAAGTATTGTCATATATAGATAAAACGTTTTCTTAACCTTGACTTTTACAGTTTTATAATAACAATGTCTTATGTAAATTGTAAATTTTCAACAGGGTTGATCAGTCGATCACACATGACTTAAAATAGTTTAATGAAAATTAACAAGCCGTTGGGAAAAAGGCTACACATATGTGCGTACCTTAAACGCTCCTTTTGCAGCTTTAGACTATTTGAGGGGTTGGTCTGGTCATTTGAGTCATTCATAAGTCATAACCAGCTTTTGAGTCCAAAGTCAGGTTTATTTAAACTGGGAAACCAAAGTGGTTTGAAGGAAACCTATACACCAAGGGGAAAAATGAGAAGCGGGAAGGAGAAGGTAAAAAAAGAAATTTTAAGAAAACGTTCACCAATAAAATTTTTAATTGGAAAATATTTCAATTTTCCCTTTATTTAAATATAATAAAATTTAAGTAAAAATATTTATTTCTTTATAATGTTATTTTTATTTATAATTTATAATTTTATTTAATTTTTTGTCATTAATTGATTTAAAATCTTTATTTTTATATTATTATTCTTACTTTCAATTCAAAATAAATAATATAAAATGAATATATATATATATATAATATTATTTCATTTAATTATTACATCATCACCGATTGGATTGCTCACCTAACCAACATATAAAGTTATAAACTAAGATCTATTAGCCTTTTCGGTTTAACATCACATTCTATTGATTAAAGTATGATAAAATTTCATAGAAAATTTTATCTATCCTTGCTTCAAAAGATAATGGTGTGCTAGTTTGACAAAAGTGCCCAAAAGACCCTTTAAGCTAGCTTGATTTTAGTGAATTAAATTTCTCACGCTAGGCAAGATTTAATTCTTCTGACCGAAACCCAATTCAAAACTCTAGCCAATAGAATTAACATTATGAAAGACACAAGTAACTAAGGACCTTTGAATATATTCATAATACACAAGAAACTCCAAGTATAAGCTTAACCAACTTAATACACAAGAAACTCCTACTTACTAAATTCACAGTATCAAATGCATAAAGATAAAACCAAATACACATAAAATTGGCAAAAAAAAAAAAAAAACCAAATACACATATAATCTCAAAAAATGTATGAAACCTTAGTACAAAATTTCAATCCAATATTCTAATTAAACTCTAAATCTAGAATTTAATTAATACAAAAGAACAAATATAGAAATTGAAACTCCCTGCCTATGCCTATAGTTCTCCAAGTTCAAAAATAAACTCATTTGCTCTGGGAGAGGAATTTAACTACTGCAATTCATAGAACTAGCACCAAGAAGAAAAACCATCATCTTCAACAATAGCATAGCCATGAGGGAAGGAAATTGATGGTGAAAATAGAAGAATGACAGAGGACAATGACAGATTGGGTACTGAAAATTGAGGGCATCGTAGTGGAGAGGTGGTGAAGTGAAGGTGTGGTGAGAAGTAGAGGTGATGGTCGAATCTCCAGGCTCAAGAACTTGGGGATGCTCTGTTCTTCATGCTGGAGCTGCTGAAACTTGAGCTGTGTCACAGCGGTAGTGAAGGGTGATGGAAGGTGGAAGCTTGCCGGCAACGGTTCTCTGCGGAGGAGGAGGGTATGAGTCGAGAGTGGAGGTGGAGGAAAGTTGATGTGAGAGCAATGCAGGTATGGGTTCGATCTTGTTCTCCCACGGTGCTTCTCTGCCCAATGTTGCATAAGCTTGAACTTGGGTTCAAGAAGTTCGCCGGCGTTAATGAAGGATGGGATGACGCTGGCGACCTTGGTGGAGTGTGTATAGGCGAAGGAAGGTAAAGAGGTGAAGATTGTAACCCCCCTGCCGTAATTATATCCGAAATACGCAATTAAAGTGAAATAGAGACCAATAATTATCAAATAACATTTACAAACCCATATATCAGATGGGGTTTTCACAAATACCTTTCAAAATCATTTATAACCAGGTCTCATACTCACATTTCCGAATACAATTACTACACGAAGATAAATCACATTTAAATATATAAGATTACGGAATGTAATAATCCCGGCAATCCTAGGTTCACATCTTTACAAAAGGGTTTACAAGGGGCAATACACTCATATACAAGTTCTCATACGGGGATTACTCAAATCTCACCTCAAATACATATAATTAAATCCTCATCCACATATACAAATATCCCATACACAATACTCCCAATTATGATAACCAACCATCAGAATGACAACCCGAAGGAGTCCTCATCGCCCTTGGCTGCTTGCTCCATCCTCGATCCACCTACCCTGTCTAAGATGTTGGGAATCTCAGTAGGGAAACATATACCAATATGCATGCAAGATAAGTGTTTAATGCATGACATGCTTGCATCACAATAACACATGCTCACATAATGACATATCTGCGTGCTCAATGTTTCAACAACATACTCATGGCCATAGCATAACTAGAAACAGATATACAATCATTCATATAGGTTTCACATAATCAAGCAAAGCAATACATGCATCAATACACAGACACAAATATCAAAGCATGCAAGAGAGGTAAGTTCCCTACCCTCTTTCCACGTAAGCTCCAGCTCTGACTGCTCACGATCAGGGCGATCATCAAACCCTATAACCAAACAAGGACATAGAGTTAATCCCTTTTCCAATTCCTTAACTTTTAGACACTTAAGTTGGTTATCATCCAGAACCTTTTGGTGGCCACTCAAAGCCTAAACACAAGCCTAAAGGGTTGGGAAATACTTGACCAAAGACCATCTTTTGAATCCTCAAAATCCCCTTTTTGACTGTAACACTCGAGTGAAGATGACCTCACTCGAGTGATGGGTGCCTTTCACTCAAGTGATGACCTCAACACTTGAGTGATACCTCCTCAAGCACCCTAGTCCTACAGAGTGAAGCTCAATAAGTGCTTACCCAAGAGCACATTGAAAACCCAGAGCCAGCAGTGCACTCAAGCACTAGCTCTGGCACTTGAGTGATATCACAACACTCTCGAGTGCACATTCACACTCTTGCCAAATTGCCCACGAGTGTTAACCTGAGACGCGGCTCCAAATGCCAAAATGCATGCTCACTCAAGTGGCACAAGGTGCACTCGAGTGATAACCCTTATTACTCGCGGGTGAACCAATGCACTCTCACAACTTCCACATGCAAGTATGACCAAAACAAAAGGGAAATGGGAAAATACCATGCTGCACTCGAGTGAGACCCATGGTCACTCGAGTGATGCTATCAGAACCCAGAAACGCAGCAAATATCAGAACTTTCCCAAACTTCCAACATATGTTCCTAATGGTTCCCAAACTCTAACACAAGGCTATTCCCACATAATTTCACACAGGGAACACATTGGAAACCTCAAAACATCCAAAATCCTATCACAATAACATTTTCCCCCCATGGTCACACTTATCACACACATTACCAAAATTTCACTAACTTTACTTCCAAAGTTCCAAATCAATCCTAATGGTATCAAAACACACTATGACACCATTTTAACCACAATGCCACATTCAAATAATCCATTTTGAAATTATACCAAAATTAGGACAAATACTACAAATCACAAAACTCAACCATAAATCACAAATAATAGATCAAAAGGGAGATATCACTCACCTCTTCCTCTTTCTCAAAGCTAATCCTTGATTCTTCATCTTCCAAGATTCCTCAACCTCCCAAAACACCTTCTTTCCGAAATCTTTTCACTTTCTCTTTCCTCCCTCAAGCTCAACGAAAATGGAGGAAGTAGAGAGAGATGATGAGAGATGGTGATGATGATGAAGAGAAGCAGTTTTTGGGCCTCACACACACACAAACATATTTGAGGGAGAGAGGAGAGAGGGAAGAGAGTTGAAATCTTGACCTTGATCGAATGGTCCACAAAGTGCCAAGTGTCACAATCTTAACACACCTCCCATGAGCTCACATAGACTCAAATACATGGGATTCCACCCTTTGATCTCTACACAAATCAATTACAACCATTGATTTTTGAGTTACCAATGAGTTTCCTTGTCGGCAACCGATCAATTGGTCGGTAACTTTACCGTTTTGCCCCTGATTATGGTCATTCCCATGGAATCACCATCAAACTCATTTTCATATTTCTTAATCCAATTTGGGATCCTGCTAAACCAGGGCTTAGCAGTCCACTAATCTCAGGCTTATTCTCTAAGCTCAAGTCTCAAAATTCGGGGTATTACAAAGATGGAGGTCGAAGGTTTGGCTATGGAGTCGCGCGGCGCTTCCCTCTGGTTTTCTTTTTGCTGAAACTCCCCCTATTGCTGCCCTAATTTAGTTCAAAGCGCTGCAGCTCTGTCGTGAACCAAACTGTTATTTTGTAAATTTATGGGACTAAACTGTTATTTTTGAAATTTGAACCTCAAACTGTCGTTTTCAGCTTTAATTCAATTTTTCAAGCACCTACAATTAGAAACAATTAAATCAACATCAAATATTCTCAAAAATCAATGATTAATAGTAACTTCAATTATTTTGACAATTTTGCTTTTTTTGGTTCTAATTTAATATATTTACTTTTAATCTTAATTTATCACAAAAAATGTATTTTAAGCTCAATTATTATGAAAAAATCTCCAAATAAAGTATGAAAATATATAACAAAATTAGTATGATTTGGATTTAAAAAAATTGGAGAAGTGGAGTTATAAAATTTTAATAAAGATAAGATGTAAAATAAAAGAGTAAGAAAAATTAATTAAGAACTTTCAAGCCCATTTCTCTAATTTTTTTTAAATACAATACATAAAAATTTTCCCTCCCCTCCAAATCGCTCATACCAAACAATCCCTAAGTGGAGAGGAAGTGGAGAGAAAGGTTAGCGAAGACACCCGTGCCCTTGTTCTAGTTCCCTCTCATTTGATTTGGCTCCATATTTATTTAATCGATCTAATTTTCCTATTTGCTTTTATTTATAGCTTCATAAGCTTTCCAACCATGACATCAAACGCCTCTATGCATGGTTTAATCAATCTTCTATCCCTTGATATGTTTTTAATTACTTTAATTTGTTTATTATGATATTTTTTATATGGGAGTTGTACTGTTGAAGATTAAATTAGTCAAGGTCATTAGTTTGTTGTTAGTGTTAATCACCTTGGTGAAACCCTAAAAAAAAAAATATATATATATATATATATATATACACTACAAAAAAAAACGTGATTTAGTAGCGGTTAAAAATGAATATTAGTAGCGGTTCCAACCGCTACAAACTAAGTTAGTAGCGGTTATTTAAACCGCTACGAAATCGTACATTGCAAGCCGTTTTGTAGCGGTTATTTAAAATTGCTACTCAATGAACAATAACCGCTACATATTTTGTAGCGGTTCATTTAAACCGCTAGAACACCCAGAGATATTTGTAGCGGTTATATAACCGCTACAAATATAAAAAATTATATTGAGAGCTAAAATTTTTTTTTTATTTTGTAGCGGTTTTCCAAAACCGCTACTAATTTTGAATCTCATGAAATTAGTAGCGGTTTTAGAAAACCGCTACAAATATTGAATTTCATGAAATTAGTAGCGGTTTTGGAAAACCGCTACTAATTTCATGAAATTCAAATTTAGCGCCAAAAAATTTAAAAAGGCGCGTTATTTAGTAGCGGTTTAATAACCGCTACAAATATTTAAATTTTTTTTTAAAAAAATACAATAATATTTTTCTGTTTTTTCAATATTATATTAAATAATTTATTTTCAATACTAACTATTAAAAAATAAAAAGGAAAAATGTAATTGAATAGGATTAGTATAAAATTTATATTAATAATATTATTAAGGATAGGTATGTAATAAGGAATTATTATGTTTTATAATGTAATTTAATTGTGTATGAAAAATAGATGAAAATGAGATACAGTTATGATATATCTAGAAAAAAAGATGATTAGAATAAATTTTATAGAAAGGAAAGAAGTATTCTAAAAAAATATAAAAATCATGTTACCATATTTGATAAAATTATTCCGCTCCTCTACTCATACGAAAGAAGTTGTGAATGAGAGGAAATGAAAGAAAGGTAAGGTGAAAAGAAATTAGAGAGTGTTTGAAATGAGTTGTAGTAAGGGTATTTATAGGGATCCCCGCACTATTTGTAGCGGTTAATGTAGCGGTTATTAATTAGTAGCGGTTATGTATATTTTTGTTGCGGTTTATTATTCGTAGTGCTATTTGTAGCGGTTAATGTAGCGGTTATTATTTAGTAGCGGTTATTTATTAATTAGTAGCGGTTAAAAAACCGCTACTAATATTATTTTAATTTTTTTTAAAATTTTTTTTTTTTACATTTTATTTTTAGAATTTTTTTGCATTTTTTAAATTTGATCACTCATCGTCGCCATCCCTACAGAAATTTTGTAGAAAAATTATTGTTATTGATGTATTATTAAATTTAAAAAATGTAATTCAAATGACGTGGACTTAAAAAAACTCACCGCAGTAGAGGTAAATTGTCATCGCCTTCAGGGAAGTAGTTTTCAAAATTAGCTGGCTGAAATGGCTCACTCTCGTAGACGATGTTATCGCCTTCACCCATGTCGTAAAGATCTCTTGGCTTTAAATGAACGACCATGTGCCAATCCGTATGCCTCTCGTCCTCGACATAATAAACTTGATGTGCCTCTGAAGCTAGAATATACGGCTCATCATCTTGAGAAATACCACTATGAATCAGCCGTGAGAAATTGACTGATGTGATCCCTAGGTCGTCAGTTGTCAGTCCCCGAGAAGTAGTGGTATTTTCCCACAAACACTTGAACAGCGTCACGGTGAAACGGCCCTGATAATTAAGCTCGACCACATCAAGAAGCTTGCCATAGTAAGGGACGCCTCCGAACTGCATGTTGGCGTCACTGCTGCTCGCATAACTCCTTGTCCCAAATGTGCCATAAACACCCGAATTCTGTGTTTGCAATCCTTGATCCCGTGAAACCGTGCAAAACTTAAAACCATTGACATTGTATGCTGTAAACTGTTTTGCATGATCAAGAGGGCCGATTGCGAGAGCTCTGATGTCTGTGGACCCCATAGTGAGTGTGGGTTGTGGTCATTTAGTATTCTGCGCGCAAACCAGCTCGGGAATTCTCTGTGGACCCTCCTATCAACTTCCGAGGATGTCTGTGTACGGATCCTGAGTTGACGCTTCACATGACTTCTGAATTCCCTGCAATTAATAATGGAAAGGCGTTAGTGAAATGAAAGTGAGAAATGTTACGAAAGATAGAGATCGAATAACATGTGAGTGTACAATTCTTACCGTACAAAAGGTTCAACTTGAGTGCAATTAATCAAGACATGTCTATGTGCTTGGAACTTCTCAGTTGCCGTTAGTTTGAAGTTCTCAGTTGCTCCAACTGGTTTACCAACACGAGGGATAAATTCTCCTGATGTCGGCGCAGGTTCCGGACAATCGTCAACACGAGGCGGGTGGTTGAAAGCCGTCTCAAGATCATCAAAATACCTTGAGCAAAAATATAGCACCTCATCCCCTATATAGCCTTCAGCTATAGAACCTTCTGGCCGTTGGACATTAAATATAAAATTATTTTTCTAAGTTGTAGCGGTTACACATAACATAACCGCTACAAATGTGCACAAAGGCGGGAAATTTCAAAATTCAAATGATTTGAGTGTTTGTAGCGGTTTTTAGTGCATAACCGCTACAAAGTAACAAATTTGTAGCGGTTTCTGAAGGTAAACCACTACAAATATATATGTGTAGCGGTTATTATTTTATAACCACTACAAAATATATTTGTAGCGGTTATACACTAATAAAACCGCTACTAATATTAAAGCCGTTGGACATTTAATATAAAAATATTTTTCTAATTGGTAGCGGTTATACATAAAATAACCGCTACAAACCTACATATTTGTAGCGGTTTCTGAAGTTAAACCGCTACAAATAGAGATATGTATATTTGTAGCGGTTATAAACTAATAACCGCTACAAATATGTAGGTTTGTAGCGGTTATGCAGTAATAACCACTACAAACATACATATTTGTAGCGGTTTTAAGTTAAAACCGCTACAAATATAGATATACTTTAATTTTTTTTTTAATTTAGATATAAATCATTCATAAATTATTTCAACGCGATCTAATAATATAAATATAATTATATAAAACACAATAAGAAAATTCTGAAATAAAAACTCATAAATATTTACAAATGTTTAAACAAAAGAAAATGTCCTAAACTAAGGAGCTGGGGGCTGATCCTCTGGTGCTCCCTCAGGTGGGGCTCCCTCAGATGCTGCTGGATCGGGCCGCTGCGCAGAGTGAACCGCACCATCGTCATCAGCAGGAGGAGGAGCAGTAGGAGGAGCAGCAGTACTCGGGACGACATAGCGAGGGACAGGGGGAACTGCTGGATGCTGCTCGTCCGGGAACAGGCGACTCCATGCTCCCTCGAGCATGGTGTTCGCGATCTTACGCCACTGGGTCTGCTGAGCGTACATCATATCTGCGTGCATCTGCAGCTGCTGCGCCTGCATCTGCTGCTGTTGCTGCGCCATCTGCTGCTGCGTCATCTCCAAATCTGACCGCAGCTGGTCAATAGACTCGTCCCTCCAACGTCTGACCCCTCTAGAGCTGCCAGCCTCAGAGGCGGCGCTCCTGCCGTAGACCATGCTGGGTCTGGCGCCTATCCCCATACCCCGCACGCGTCCGGGGTGCTCAGCTTGAGCCAGACCCGCCTTCAAAGGAGCCGTCGGGTCCACTGACCCCTGTGACTCCTCAGGCTGGGTCTGTCGCAGCTCAGCCTGCGACAGCTGCATCCGCTCCTGCCATTTTATGAAACAATTAATAATTAGCATTTTTCATTATTAACTTGGTTTTATGAAAAATATAATACTAAAATTACTTACAATGGCCGCCTCTGCCTGCTGAGAGGTCGCAGTCCCGTCACGGTGTCTGTGTATGATGGCGTACAGCTCCGTATAGTCCGTCTGACGGTTCTCCTGCTGTGCCCTCGTCTCCTGAAACAATTACAAAACAATTAGTATTATGAAATAATCAGCTAAAAGTAAGTGAAGCACTTGAAAAGTTACCAGCTCGCTGTAGGTCACAGCAAAGGTCTTCGATCCTGCTGTGTGGTGGATCGTCTGCTGCGCCCGGATCTCGGCGTTCCTCCGAGCACGCTCCTGGAAAAAAAATTAAATGTATTATAATTTAAAATTAAATAAAAATTAAATTGATATTATAATTTAATATTTAACAATTACAAAATTATATATAAAAAATCTAATAAATACATTACCTGCGCCTCAGGGCTCCTCCTGAACTGGACGAAACGCGCCCAGTCGTTCGGCGGGATGCCGTCCGGGACGCTCTCCTGCAGCTGCTCCAGAGGCATCGTCCCTTCCCCATCCACACTGTGGAAGAGACGGTTCCTCTTGTTCCTCCAGGCGTCGCCCATCTTCATGAGGGCGTACCTCTTCCGGTTGGCCCGGACGGCAAACCGCAGCTGAAAAAAATACATTTAAATATCAATAATTATAAAAACCATAATTTTAAAAAAAAATAATTAAATAGAATTAATTAAAAAAATATTAATTAAATAGTTTTAATTACCTGAACCACCTCCTCCCAAGCCTGGTCCTTCGGCCCCTTCAGAATGTGCCTCCACGTCGGGAAGTGAAGGGGGAACCGCATCCAATTCGATCCCAGGTCGCTCAGGAAGCGGTTGAGCAAGTGACCCCCATTGTGGATCGGCTGGTCAGGGCCCTCGTTCCACGGCACTATAACTCGCAGGGACCGGTCCATGCTGTTCAGACCGGTCACATCCAGCCTCCTCGTCGACACGTTCCCCTGCTCATCTGCACAGTTGACCGCACGTTAGATAAATTATAATTCAAAGTTAACATTTCAAATTTAAATAAATAACTTACTAAATTAAAAAAGTAATTTACCTTCGATCTGCACCTCAAACCCAGTGGACCTCGAAGACGACCCTCGTGGGTTGTTCTGCTCCCGAGCGTCCTCCTAATTGAGGAACTGCTCCATCTCCCTGAACCCACCAAGCGGGATCTCGAACTCCTCCTCGTTGAGGAAGTCCTCAACGCTAATCTCTGGCCCCTCCACCTCAGGCACCTCTGGTGCGGTCGTCGCCTGTGGGATCGTCGGCGGTACCTATGGGGGGATGGGCTGCGATGCCGCGGTAGCCCTGCCTGCGCGCTGCCCCTCCCTCTGCCCCCTGCCCGGCTGCTGCCACCCCGTAAAGTCGGTCTGGGGACCTAAGGGGCCTTCCCCTTATCCTGTCCTGAAGCCATATCAACTGTACAAATTTTTTAAAAAAATATTAGTCCATTATTATGCAAAAATATAATAAAAATACAAAAATAAATAAAAATACGTGTTTTATACGTACCTCAAGTGCGAATACTGCGGAATACTGACCAAAAACTCCTATAGAGACGTCTGAAGGCTCAAATCTCGAAGAAATCACTCAGAGAAATCTCAGGAAACAAAATGGGCAAACGGAGAAATGAAGGAGGAGGGGGGGTATAAATAGCCCAGATATTAGTAGCGGTTATTAAAATAACCACTACTCTAACCGCTACAAATTTAATTATTTGTAGCGGTTTTACAATAACCGCTACAAATGTTCACAACGTTTGAAATTCTGTAGCGGTTATTGCTTAGAACCGCTACAAATGTCTGGACTCTTTAAATTCTGTAGCGGTTATAGGGGCAATAACCGCTACAAACGTATGACCTTTGGTATTTTGTAGCGGTTATTGTCCCTATAACCGCTACAAAATCCTGTGTTGGTATTTTGTAGCGGTTTTTGTGCATTAACTGCTACAAAATAACCGCTACAAGATTTGGCGGGAATTTCGTGCCAAATTTGTAGCGGTTGTTTTTAGTAAACCGCTACAAATAATCTTGCCGCTACAAATTTGTAGCGGTTTAGGTAAGAACCGCTACAAATACCATAATTTGTAGCGGTTTAATATAACCGCTACAATTCCACCGCTACAAAATACCTTTTTTTTTGTAGTGATATATATGGGCTGTCTTAGTATTTGATTTTGGTGTGAAGGTATATTCTATCCCACCTAAAAGGATTTAGGTGGGTAACTTGGTTCTCATCTCATTTCTTTTGTTTGTTTTCCTGCCAAAACTTGGTTCTCATCCCATGTGTTATATATCCCCAAAAGAGCCTGGTTTATTATAGGTGAAATCGCAGTATGGTCTTAATGAACACAAAAAAAAAAAAAACCTCAATATATGATTCACTATCTAAAAACTCTTAAGGAATTACCTCAGTGATATATATTTTAATTGTGAAATTATATTTGTTTGCCTTTATTGTCAGTATGGTACATAAACTTGTCAACGGTAACTATATGACTTGTCAATAAGGCATATAGATTTGTCGGCGGTAACACTATATATTGTCAATATGACATGTACACTTATCAACAATAATACTATGACTTGTTAATATGGTCTTGTACACTTGTCAACAGATGAACTTGTCAATGGTAACATTATGACTTGTCAATAAGGGCAAGCAAGTAATTTCACAATTAGAATCTATATCATTGTTGTTTATTGGAAGATTTTAGATAGTGAATCATATACAGGGATCTTTTTTTTTTTTTTTTATTCCTTGAGACCATATTGTGATTTTCCCTTTATTATATTGTTTTCATTGTCATTAATTAATTAGTTGATGATTAATGAATGACCTTCAGCATTTTTGTGTTACCATTTTCTTTCCCTTAATCTTCCTAACAGGAGGTTAATTATGATAATATGTGTGTGTGTTTGAATGGTTGAATATTGATTATAATTAATAAAAGAAGAAGAAGCCAAATGGCTTAGAAAGACCAATTTGGTTTCTTTCTTCTAGCTAGTCTTCTCTCTTCTCAACACAATTTTCTCTTTTTACTTGAACATGACACGTATTAAGGAGTTAGGTGTGGTTTTGCTGAGAATAGTCGTTCTGTTTTATTTTATTGATTTTTGAATTTGTGAACTAAATGTTGCCATATACTCCCTCCGTCTCCTTGTTATAAATTTTAAATAACTGATTTATGATAATCAAGAAAACTTTTAAACTTGGTTAAAAATAATAAATATGTTTTATTTTTACAACTCTGCCTTTATGTAAAGAGAATAAGTGAAAGAGAATAAATATAATAAATACAGTTAATAAACAAAAAAGTTTAAAAAAATGCAACAAATGTTTAGTCAAATTTAAAATAAAGTTTATATTTTGAAAAACACCTATTTATAAATTTAAAGGCTATAATAAGAGACCCATTGAAAATTAATATCCAAAGCCTACGACTTCAATATGCATCTAGCTACTACTGCCTTACAGTATTATATCTATGATTAATGAGACGAAGCAAGGTCCTCTGCACTTAAATGTTGCCATATTGAGCTTTGACTTTTACAGTTTTATAATACTCCTCTAATTCTATTTATAAGTCACTTTCAGTATATTTCACACAGATAAGAAAAACCTTAAATTTTATTTACTTTGCCTTAAACTTTAACAACTTTTCAAATTTATGCCTATCTAATCTACTCCTTCCATCCCTAAATATAAGATTCAAACTTGAGACTATGTTTGTCTCAAAATATAAGCTTCATTTTAGGTTTGTCAAAGTATTTATTGCACTATTTTCAAATTTACTACTTGATTTTATTTGTTGCATTTATTGTCTCTCTCACTTATCCTCTTTACAAATAAGGGCATGGTTGAAAAAAAAATGCATACTTAATATTCTAAACTAATTTTAATTTTTTTCTTAATAACCGCAAATTGGTTATTTTAGGGATGGAGGGAGTACATTATACCCCATGAGAACAAAGTCAACACAATATTCCCTTCAGTCCTCTTTATAAGGAATATTGTCTCTAATAGGAGTGATCCTTACTCTAAAGAACAAATCCTATTTGTTTAAAAATTTGAATTTGTTTTTCCATTTTACCCTGATTAAATATACTCCCACTATCTCTCTACACTTTTTCTTTGCAACAAATTTCCACTCATTATCTCTCATGTACACTTTTTTAAACAGGGGTATAATTGGAAAGAAGGATACATAAGTTACACATTTATTATTTTTAATTAACATTTTGAATCGTATGATTTTGATAATTGTTCCTTATAAAAAGGACTGGGGGGGAGTAATAAATAAAAGATAAAATTAATTTATATGCAAAAATTTAATGAGGTGGTTTTATAGACAGGACTAAAAAATTTCTTCCCTATCTACCTATAAATATGGCCAAAGGAGTATTATCAATTTTCAACATGCTCGATTCATCAATCACATGACAAAAAATAGTATAATAAAAATTAACAAGACGTTGTGGGGAAAAGCTACCACACATCCGTACGTACCTTGGCTTGGTATATATAACACATTTTTAACTAGTTTTTCCCAGTAATTTGAAATCCAATCTTTCGGTCACAAAAAAAAAAAAAAAAAAAATCCAGTCTTACTTGTAAAACATTGATTATTTCCCAAGTCCATAATCTTCTTATATGGACATAATCGCAAGAATAATTAAGTTGGACGTTTATTGTGTGGTTGATTCGTGTTTTGAAGTCCAAAGTGGATAACCGGCAAGTGCTTATAATTATTAAATTTGATCCATGTACGCGATGCAGTTTTTGAGACAGAAGAAATTCAAGCACACAATACCAAGTGTGAGGATAAATGAAGAAGAGGAAATAACATCTGAGAAAGTAATGAACACAGTGAAAAGAGCAGCTCGTTACTTGTAGGCTTTGCAATCTAAGGATGGTCACTGGCCTGCTCAAATTGCTGGACCCCTCTTCTTTATACAACCTTTTGTGAGTTTATACTTGAACAGAATTTTTATTTAACTCTTTATCAAATATCCTATAACATATTGATTAAAGATTATATATGGTGTAGGTATTTTGTATGTATATCACAGGACAACTTGAAAGAGTGTTGGCTAAAGAGTATTGTAAAGAGATCCTACGTTTCTTATACAATCACCAGGTGAAGTTTCAAATTTACCTCAGTCATTAACTAAATTATCATAATGTTAACATTTTGAAATGAAACAAATAATTAATGTTAATTAGTATATGACTGGAACATGGATGGAATTATTGAAGAATGAAGATGGAGGGTGGGGGCTACACATTGAGGGCCATAGCACTATGTTCTGTACAGCACTGAGCTACATATGCATTCGCATTCTTGGAGGTGATGATAATGTTTGTTTGAGACTCGAAAATGGATTATAGATCGAGGAGGTGTCACTTACATACCCTCTTGGGGAAAAACTTGGCTTTGTGTATGTTTCCAGAATTTACCATTCTAGTTTAATTTCTCAGTCTAAACTTAATTAGCTAGCATATGATGAATTTGTCCTTCTCATGAACTTTGTTGTTTCTTTTTTGGTTGTTTCAATTATAGATACTTGGTGTTTTTGAATGGTCTGGAAGCGCCCAATGCCTCCTGAGTTTTGGCTCTTGCCTTCATTTATTCCCATGCATCCTGGTAATTAATTCATCTAAGTTAATATTAGGCCGTATATTTCCTCCAAAAATATAAATCATCTTCTAAAATAATTCTTTGGTTCATAATAGTCAATTGAAAAATAGTTAATTTTTATTTGTCAATTTTGCCTTGTAATTAATGCTCAAAATATGACTAATCGTATTTTTCTCGTTCATTCAAAACCTAATTTAACATACTGCCTCCGTTTACAATATAAGGCACTTTAACTAATTTATCAGAATCAAAAAATGGTAGTTAACTCATTAAGTTTGTCTTAAATTGAAAGAAATTTCCAACAGATTTAATGGTTTACCGGAGGGAGTAAGTAAAGTTAGAATTTTTTTTTCTTTTCATTTACAACAGATTTAATGGTTTACCAATCATCCTTTGTTCTGGTGAAGTAGTTGAAAATGAAGTATATTTTGGACCGACTGGAGTAGATATTATATCTTCTCCTCTTGATCCAACCTTTATACCACATTGGAAAAGCTCTATACATAACAACTGCTCGTCTATGGATGAATGCAGCTAAAATGTGGTTTTATTGCCGATCAGTCTATATGCCTATGTCTTATATGGAAAAAGGTTTGTGGGTCCAATCACACCACTTATTCTTGAACTGAGAAAAGAACTTCATGTTCAACCTTACCATCAAATTAATTGGAACAAAGCTCGCCACCTTTGTGCCAAGGTGATAAGTTGCTTCCAATTTTTTAACGTAAAATCGATTTCTCATCATTATGTGACAATTATATATTCCATTTATAAATATATATATATATATATATTACAGGTAAATCTTTATTCGCCGCATCCATTGATACAAGTTCTCATGTGGGAAAGTTTATACATACTGAGTGAGCCACTTCTTACTCGTTGGCCCTTCAACAAATTGATTAGGGAGAAGGCCCTTCAGAAAACAATAAAGCATGTCCACTATGAAGATGAGAATACTTGATACTTTACTGCTGGATGCGTGGAGAAGGTAGCATTTGATTTCATATAGTTATTGGTTAAAAATCTAATGAATTGAAATTAATTTAAGATATGAAATACTAAATTGTCATATATATTAAAAAAATATCATAATTGTCGCAGTCTCTGTGTTTGGTTGCTTGTTGGGCTGAAGATCCAAATGGAGACGCTTTCAAGAAGCATCTTGCCAGGGTTCCTGATTACTTGTGGGTTTCAGAGGATGGAATGACCATGCAAGTGAAATTTAGAGATAATAATTGCAAGAAACCATTAAATTAAAATAATTCAAATTCACAAACTATTTTAATCTTTTCGTATTTTGAGATGCTTGTGTGTGTGAGATTGGGGCCCTGATCCAATATTAATCTTATTGCTTAAGCAGAACTTTATTTTCATTGAATAGTACTTTTAATTTCTTTTGGAAACTATAATAGTGTTGTAAAATATTAATCAAGGTGGATGTCCATGAGCTCCCAACTCTTGACCTTCCATTTGCTACATCCCATAACCTCTCCAATGAATGATCTTTAGGAGTTTTCATGCCCATAACTCAAAGGTTACAATGTGTGCACTCATGAGGATTAAAGTTTACCATTTACTTTGTGTAACTCTTAGTTGTGGATGAGGGCCTATAAATAGAGCACTATGTACTACACTTTGTTGGCATCCAAATGAATAAGATATTGCTCCATCTTTCTCTCTAGTTCTCTCTTCATCTCTTGCTTGACATTTCTTGTATTTTCCCATTTTTATAACACGTTATCAGCACGATTCTCTAACCAAGGTATTTTTTTTTCCCTTACCGTTGTCTCAACATTTTCCTCTATCTTCTTTTACCATATATCTATTTAATCTATCTGGGATGATCTGAGCCATTGTATGGAATTAAAGAGATCTTTTTACCGATTGTTTTATACATCGGGTTCCATGGCTGAGATTGGAGATTTTTGTTATTTTTTCATTTATATTTCTTTATTTTAGATTCTATTGTTATTTACATTTTGTAATAGTTAATTTTATTTGTTTATCATTTTGATTTTATGTTGGCACAACTTTCTAGTATTTCATTCTATTTCATTTCGCTTTGTTATTTACATTTACATTTATTTATTTTCATTCGATTTGTTATTTACATTTACATTTATTTATTTTCATTCGATTATCTTCTTCTCATATATTTTGTTGTTTTGTTTGGGCTTCTTTTAGTTCATTTTTTTTATAGTTATTTTATTTATATTTTATTTACATTTCATGCGATATTCTATTATTTATATTCTTTTAGTTCATTTCTTTATTTTACGTTTTTTATCTCATTTTATTGTTATTTTATTTTTCATTTAATGATGTTGTTATATTATTTCATTTTATTAAGCCATTTTGTTTTGTTTGTTTATTGTTTCTAATATTTTATTATTTATTTGTATTGTATTTGTATTGTATTTTTAATTATTCCTTTTACATTTTTTTTATTTCATCACCACATTTATTATTCTATTTGTTTCTTATTTATAATTCATTTTTTTTTAATTTTATTATTATTTATTTGCCTTTTCACCCTTGTTATTGCTATATTTATGTTAATATATATATATATATATATATATTGTATCTGTTTACATTTACTCTTATTTACATTTATTACCATATTATTGTCATTTTATTTATAGTATTATATATGACTATATAGTATTATTTTTATTGCTATAATTTCCTCCTCTCTGTATACACCATTTATATTCCAATAAATAACATATACCAACATATATAAAGGAAAAGAGTAGAAAGAGAGAGGGAGAATATTTTCAAGAAATTTTCTTTATTGAATTATATGTTGGCTACTTATGAAATTTTGCTCCCATTAATTATGTTTAAAAATATGTTGATTATGATATGTCTTAATTCAAAATGATGTTTTATGTTTCATCAATTTTACCGTGATTCTAATTGTTATCATTATTTTTTTTTAGTTTGAATCATGGCCAACCTTGCCAAACTTGAGTTTACAGCTCTTGATATTACGGGAAAGAATTATCTATCCTGGGTCTTAGACGCTGAAATCCATCAGATGCTAAGGGTCTAGGAAAGGCTATTTTACCAGGAAATGAAGAAACTAGTCAAGATAAGGCCAAGGCCATGATTTTTCTTCGCCACCATCTCCATGAAGGACTGAAAGCTGAATACCTAACGGTCAAAGATCCATTAGAATTGTGGACTAATTTGAAGGAAAGGTATAATCACCAAAAAACAGTGATTTTGCCTCGAGCTCGTTATGAATGGATACACCTTAGGCTACAAGATTTTAAGACTGTAAGTGAATATAATTCAACAGTTTTCAAAATAAGTTCTCAATTGAAATTATGTGGTGAGAAAATAACTGATGAGGATTTATTAGAGAAAACTTTTTCTACTTTTCATGCTTCAAATATGCTCCTGCAGCAGCAATATCGAGAGAAAGGTTTTAAAAAGTATTCTGAATTAATCTCATGCCTTTTGGTAGCCGAACAAAACAACGAGCTGTTGATGAAAAATTATGAAAATCGTCCCACTGGATCTGCTCCATTCCCTGAAGCGAATGTGAGTGTACGTAATAATTACCATGCTCATGGTCGTGGTCGTGGCCGTGGCCGTGGACGTGGTCGTGGTAGGGGACGTGGTAATTACCATTATCATGGAGGTGAAAGTAATAATTATAATCCTAATACCCACCAGAAGAAGAAATATAATGAAGGGCAGAAAAACGATAAGAGTGGTTCTTCAAAAGTTATTGAGAATCAATGTTATCGGTGTGGTATGAAGGGGCACTGGTCACGTACCTGTCGTACGCCTGAGCATCTGGCAAAACTTTATCAAGCCTCTATGAAAAGGAGTGCGAACAATGTGGAAACAAATTTGATTTTTCAAGATGATAATGTTGAGGGACACAAGAATGATGGTGTCAATGAGCTAGTTGGTATTAATGGCCTTGATGATATGGCACACTTAGAGGTGGCTGATTTTTTTGAGAATCATGATTAGATGAATTTGGTTGGAAGAACAATAAAAAATGTTTTAATTTATGGTTTTTTTTTAATTTAGTTTATGCTTTACTTTCATTTCCCCTTTTCATATGTAATAAGGGTATTATTGCTCATCATGTATTTTTGAATATGTTTTAATGCATTTTTCTTTTCTTTTGGTGAAGATTATGGATGTTTTGATCATTGGACACAAGAATGAAGATATATGTCTCATAGATAGTGCTACAACACACACCATACTTAGAGATAAAAAATATTTCTCACATCTAACAAGAAGTAGTGCAAGCATCAATACCATAGCGGGTAATACAAAATTAATTGAAGGCTCCGGAAGAGCAATTATAATATTACCCAAAGGAACGAAATTTGTTATTAATGATGCTTTATATTCCCCCAAGTCTCTCAGAAATTTATTGAGTTTTAAGGATATCCGCCAAAATGGGTATCATATTGAGACTATAAATGAGAAGAATATGGAATATTTACAAATTAAAATTGCTAGATTTGGTGAAAAATGTGTGCTAGAAAAATTACCAACATTATCTTCTGGTTTGTACTATACAAATATTAGTACAATTGAAACAAATGCTACAGTGAACCAGAAGTTTGCTGATAAAAATATATTTATTGTTTGGCATGATCGGTTAGGCCATCCCGGATCAACTATGATGCGAAGAATTATTGAAAATTCACACGGACATCCATTGAAGAGCCAGAAGATTCTTCAATTTAAGGATTTTCCATGTGCTGCTTGTTCTCAAGGCAAATTAATTACAAGACCTTCTTTGACAAAAGTTGGGCTTGAATCCCCTATTTTTCTAGAGCGTATCCAAGGGGACATATGTGGGCCTATTCATCCACCATGTGGACCATTTAGATATTTTATGGTTTTAATAGATGCATCTACAAGATGGTCACATGTGTGCTTGTTGTCAATACGTAATTTAGCATTTGCTAGATTACTCGCTCAAATAATTAGGCTAAGAGCACAATTTCCAGATCATACAATTAAGACAATTCGTCTTGATAATGCTAGCGAGTTTTCATCTCAAGCTTTTAATGATTATTGCATGGCAACTGGAATAACAATAGAAAAATCTGTTGCTCATGTCCACACTCAAAATGGTCTAGCAGAATCGTTCATTAAACGCCTCCAATTGATAGCTAGACCAATGCTTTTGAGAACAAAGCTTCCCATATCAGTTTGGGGGCATGCAATTTTACATGCAGCATCAATTATACGCATCAGGCCAACAAGTTATCATGAATTCTCCCCATTACAATTGGCTTTTGGTCAGGAGCCAAATATTTCCCATCTTAGAATTTTTGGATGTGCGGTATTTGTTCCTATTGCTCCACCACAACGCACAAAGATGGGACCTCAAAGGAGGTTAGGAATATATGTTGGCTATGAATCTCCCTCTATAATCAAGTATTTAGAGTCTTCAACTGGAGATTTATTTACAGCACGTTTTGATGATTGTCATTTTGATGAGACAATTTTTCCAACATTAGGGGGAGATAATAAGCAGCTGAATAAAGAAATTACATGGAAAACAACATCACCATCACATATAGATCCTCGTACACAACAATGTGAGCTTGAAGTTCAAAAAATAGTTCATTTGCAAAATATTGCAAATCAACTGCCAGATGCATTTACTGACCTTAAGAGAATTACCAAATCTCACATTCCAGCTGAAAATGCTCCAATTAGAATTGATGTCCCAGTAGGACAACCATCAATTGAAAATGAAACTAAGCCACGCTTGAAGCGTGGTAGGCCGATTGGTTCCAAAGATAAAACTCCTAGAAAGAAAAAGGGAGCGATTAACCAAGATGGTCAAGTTGAGGAGGCAGACATAACTAATCAAAAGACCCCAGAAGAGGTCCAGGTACCTGAAAATAATGAAGAGATCTCAATGAGTTATGTCACTACAGGAAAAATATGGAACCGAGAAAGTATAGTTGTCGACAACGTATTTTCATATAATATTGCGGTTGAAATAATTAATCAAAATGAGGATCTTGAACCTAGGTCAGTTGAAGAATGTAGAAATAGAAATGATTGGCCAAAATGGAAAGACGCAATTCAAGCAGAGTTAAATTCACTCTCAAAACGTGAAGTTTTTGGACCTGTAGTCCAAATACCAAATGGTGTAAAACCTGTTGGGTATAGATGGGTATTTGTGCGAAAACGAAATGAGCAAAATGAGGTCGTTAGATATAAAGCACAATTGGTAGCACAAGGATTTTCACAAAGACCTGGTATTGATTATGAAGAGACATATTCTCCTGTGGTAGATACAATCACTTTAAGGTATTTAATTAGTCTGGCAGTGAGCAGAAAACTGGATATGCGTCTAATGGATGTTGTTACAGCCTACTTATATGGTGCTTTAGATACTGAAATTTATATGAAAATCCCTGAAGGATTCAAATTGCCAGAAGGATGTAAGAATTCTCGAGAAAATTGTGCAATTCGTTTGCATAAATCCTTATATGGATTGAAACAATCTGGAAGAATGTGGTATAACCGTCTTAGTGAATATTTATTAAAAGAAGGTTATAAAAATGATCCTATTTGCCCATGTGTTTTCATAAAAGGAAATGGATCAGAGTTTGTGATAATTGCTGTATATGTGGATGATTTGAATATAATTGGAACTCCTGAAGAGCTTCAAAAAGCTGTTGATTGTTTAAAGAGAGAATTTGAGATGAAGGATCTTGGACGAACAAAGTTTTGTCTCGGCCTGCAAGTTGAACACTTAACAAATGGAATTCTCCTTCATCAATCAACTTATGTTGAAAAAATATTAAAGCGATTCTATATGGATAAAGCACATCCATTATCTACTCCAATGATTGTAAGATCACTTGATAAAGAGAAGGATCCTTTTCGTCCTCAAGAGAAAACAGAAGAACTTCTTGGTCCAGAAGTACCATATCTTAGTGCTATAGGTGCACTAATATATCTTGCCAATACAACACGACCTGATATTGCATTTGCTGTAAATTTATTGGCAAGATTTAGTTCTTCTCCAACAAGAAGGCATTGGAACGGAATTAAACATATATTCCGATATCTTTGAGGAACAAATGATATGGGATTATTTTATTCTAATGAATCTGGATCACAATTGATTGGTTATGCAGATGCAGGGTTTTTATCAGATCCACACAATGGTAGATCTCAAACAGGATATTTATTTACTTGTGGAGGTATACCTATATCCTGGCGATCAACAAAACAAACTTTAGCAGCTACCTCATCAAATCATGCAGAGATAATTGCAGTTCACGAGGCAAGTCGAGAATGTGTTTGGCTAAGGTCAATAACTCAACATATCCAATCAGTGTGTGGTTTGTTTCCTGAACAAAAGATTCCAACAATACTATATGAAGATAATACAGCATGCATAGCTCAATTGAAAGGAGGGTACATTAAGGGAGATAGAACAAAACATATATCTCCAAAATTCTTTTTCACTCATGATCTTATGAAGAGTGGTGACATAGATGTTCATCAAATTCGCTCATGTGACAACCTTGCAGATTTGTTTACCAAGACGCTGCCAACTAGAACATTTAAGAAGTTAGTGCATGGTATTGGAATGCGTAGGCTTAAAGACATAAAGTGATGTTGTCATTAGGGGGAGTAAACATTGTGTACTCTTTTTCCTTCACTAGGTTTTTGTCCCAATGGGTTTTTCCTAGTAAGGTTTTAATGAGGCACAATATTTTTTTTATGGACATCCAAGGGGGAGTGTTGTAAAATATTAATCAAGGTGGATGTCCATGAGCTCCCAACTCTTGACCTTCCATTTGCTACATCCCATAACCTCTCCAATGAATGATCTTTAGGAGTTTTCATGCCCATAACTCAAAGGTTACAATGTGTGCACTCATGAGGATTAAAGTTTACCATTTACTTTGTGTAACTCTTAGTTGTGGATGAGGGCCTATAAATAGAGC
Source organism: Inga laurina (assembly GCA_963855925.1). Taxonomy (NCBI): domain Eukaryota; kingdom Viridiplantae; phylum Streptophyta; class Magnoliopsida; order Fabales; family Fabaceae; genus Inga; species Inga laurina. The sequence continues at coordinate 35,970,983 of OY979704.1, forward strand.
ACTATGTACTACACTTTGTTGGCATCCAAATGAATAAGATATTGCTCCATCTTTCTCTCTAGTTCTCTCTTCATCTCTTGCTTGACATTTCTTGTATTTTCCCATTTTTATAACAAATAGCACTTAATTTTAGACTTGATATTTATGTGCAGAGTTTTGGAAGCCAAACATGGGATGCTGGCTTCACTACTCAAGCTTTGCTTGCCACAGGCGTAATTGAAGAACTTGCTTCCACACTTGCAAGAGCACATTATTTCATCAAGGAATCTCAAGTTTGTTTCATTAACCTTACATGAAAACCTATTCAATAACTTAATTAGTATTCATATAAAGAGAGAGATATTCTCATGAGCTAGTGTAATATATTTTTAAACAAGATGATGGTTAACAATACAATATATGGTAAGGTTAAGAACAATCCTTCTGGTGACTTCAAGAGTATGTATCGTCACATTTCTTTTTTTTTTTGAAATACAAAGGCAAGCAAAGCTTGAAAGTTTACAAAATCAACGGGCTAAGTCCCACCGATTAGTCGTGTGGCAGCCACCACACTCCAAAACAAAAAGATGAATACATTGCGTAGGGGATGTCCCCAATTCGACAGAAGCCTGATGATTCATATGAGCCATTCGTGCAAGATAGTCAGCACAACGAGTATTCTCCCTATGTGTATGGGAAATCTTCAGATCCCAGTCAGCGTAAATGAGGGACCTGGTTTCGAGGATAACATCATATAAAGGGTGGTCAATCCCACATTGTGTGGATAACAAGTGGATGGCCTGTAGAGAGTCTGTGAACAGTCTGACTTTTTTAAGGCCCATCTGCGTACATAACCGGAGTCCTCGTTGGATTGCATGGATTTCCGCAGCAACTGGGAAAGAGTGACCCAACTTCTGTTGAAATCCGCGAATCCAGATGCCTTGGTGGTCTCGGATGACCCCTCCACAGGCAGATTGACCATCACAAGCAGTCGAACCGTCAACGTCAATACGGAAAGAGCCCTCCTCTGGGGGTTGCCAATGAAGTAGACCTCGCACAGGGACTTGAAATATCTGATGATGAAAGTGCCCACTCTCCACACTCTCCGATGGGTGATATATGCATCTGTGAACTAAGTCCTCTGGTTTGCTAGCTCTACCTTCAAAAGCCTGGCAACACCGGTTCTTCCAAAGGAGCCAACATGTGGTGCTAAAAACTCTCTGCCACGACCATCTTGCCATCTTCTTGTTTCCTGGAGAATGCTGTGAATTCCATTTAAGCCAATCCTACAAACTACCAGAAAAAAACATAGTAAAGTATAGATGGTTAGTTAAAGAAACCCACACTCTCTGAGCCTGCTCACAGTCTCTCAAAACATGGAGGATACTCTCTTCAACCTCACACTGAAAAGGGCAAGTGTTTGGGATACTCGGGTTATGTCTCGCTCTAGTCTCATTTGTTGGGAGCTTCTCGTGGAAAACTTGCCACATAAAATGTTTGACTCTTTCAGAAACGCCCCAGTGCCATAAACGACGCCAGTGGGATTGATTACTGAGGTTCTGCTGGTGGAAGATACCTTCGTAGGCAGATTTCATGCTGAAGTTACCATCAGGAGCGTTTCACCAACAAATAACGTCATCCGCAATGCCTATTGGAGGCGAGAGCATCAAGATTTTATCAACCACCCAAGTAGGCAGAAAGGTCTCCCATTTGGCCCTGTCCCAATGACCAGATTGGGAGATAAAAGAACAAACAGGGGCATCCATATCAACAAAGTGTATGTTCCTCTCAATGAAGAATTTTAGAGGCTTATCAACTGGGGCCCAGCAAGCCTGCCAAGCCTGCGTGTTCCTACCACTTCTGAGCTTCATTCCAAGCCCCCCTTGGAATTCATCCCAAACTGCTACAATCCCACTCCACACAGCCGATTGGTTGCGCCACCTTTGCATATGAGGAATCAAAGATGAGCCACAAGAGTATTTTGCGCGTAAACATTTCGCCTACAAAGCTTCCGGTTTTGTGATAAGATTCCAACACAATTTCATGAGCAAAGCTTTATTTTGGCAGCGAAGATCTTTAATTCCTAGACCTCCATCATGTTTCCTTCTTTTGAGAACATCCCATGCAATCAGGTGCATTTTTTTATTATCATCATACTGATTCCAAAAGAAATCTCTGCTTAGCTTTTCAATTGTTGAAAGGACACCTTTCGGAACCAAAGTCGATTGCATATGATATTGAGGAATAGCAGACAGAACAGACTTTATGAGTACCGTCCGGCCTGCCATGCTCGGGTATTTTCCCTTCCAGTTAGACAACTTCAACCTGATCTTTTGGAGAAGCGGGGCAAAAGTCATCTTGACCATACGTTTGTGAAGAAGTGGAACACCCAAATATTTTCCAAGGTCAGCCGTCAGCCCAATCCCCACCATCTGGCTCAACTCATAAGCTCTATTGAAGTGGACATTCCTGGACACGAACATTTTTGATTTGCTAAGATTAATCTTGTGGCCAGAAACCTGACAGAACAGATCCATAACGTTTCTCATCTCTTCCATCTGCTCCGTAGAAGCTTCACCAAAGAGAAGGAGGTCATCGGCAAAGAAGAGATGGGAAATACGAGGACCCGAAGAGCACAATTTGAGGGGACGCCAGTTCCCCAAATCCACCTCCTGATGAATTAGTTGACCGAGTAATTCCATGCAAAGGACAAACAGATATGGACTCAGAGGGTCACCCTGCCTTACTCCTCTAGAAGGGAGGAAGGAATCAGTAAGCATACCATTCCAGAGAATGCTCATGGAAGGGGATGAGACACAACACATGATCAACTTAACAAAACCCGCACCTAAACCTAGGCTATTAAGAGTGAATTCCAAGAAACGCCAATCAAGCCTGTCAAAAGCCTTCTCCATGTCTACTTTCACAGCAATAAAACCCTTTTTACCTCTCTTGTTCCTCATGGTATGGATCACCTCTTGAGCTATAATGATATTATCCACTCCTTGCCTCCCGGGAATAAAGCTGCACTGGTTTTCAGCTACGAGATAGCTCATGACACCTTTGAGACGATTGGCAATAACCTTGTTGACAATTTTGTAACATACATTGCACAAAGAGATGGGCCTAAAATCTTTTAAGGATGCAGGGTGATCAACCTTAGGAATAAGAACAATGTTTGTCTGATTTATCGCATGCACCTCATCCGGATTGTCAAAAATGCTAATAACTAGGTCACAAATCTTCTGCCCCACCAAATCCCACTGAGTTTGGAAAAAATGGGGGTGCAAGCCATCTGGACCCGGAGATTTGAAAGCACCCATCTCAAAAGCCGCGTTCTTGATCTCAACTGGAACAACCTGCCTCTGAAGAAGATCAAGCTGGTGAGCGTCTAAGGCTAGAAAACGGGCCATCCAAGGAGAGAAAGGAGAAGAGTCATTCTCTGCCGAATAAAGCTTATGAAAGTAATCAAAAGCCATATCTTTTAAGAGATTCGCATCCATATCTTTTAGAAATGTATCGTCACATTTCTAAAGGATCATGGACCTTCTTTGATCAAGACCAAGGAGTGCCAGTTTCAGATTGCACAGCAGAAGCCTTGAAGGTGATTAACTTAATTATGCTCTTTGGTTAGATCATATATGTGACTTCTTCAGATTACATATATATATATCATTGTTTCAGATTACATGTTGCTAATTACCATATATATATATCATTGTTTGCTTTAGTGTTGTCTTCTTCTATCAAAGCTTCCTCCAGAGATTGTCGGTGAAAAACTGGAACCTGAGAGATTGTTTGATACAGTCAATATACTATTGTCATTTCAGGTGATTTTATTTATCTCTTGAATCAGCTAATGAATAAATATTCAATTTGATATGATCAAGTGCTAATTTATGGATAATTTCGTGTTCATGTTTTGCAGAGCAAAAAAGGTGGTTTAGCAGTTTGGGAACCAATCAGAGGTCAAGATTAGTTAGAAGTAAGAGCTATGGTTTATTAACACTTGAAGTGAACTAAACATATTTTGGACTCAAAAATAAAATGATGATACATGAATTGGCTTGTTTTTGAGAGCAGGTTTTGAATCTGATTGAGTTTTTGGAGAATATAGTAGTGGAGCTTGAATATGTTGAGTGCACTGGGGCAGCAATACAGGCTTTAGTTTTGTTTAAAGAGTTATATCCAACACATAGAAAGAAAGAGATTGAGAATTTCATTGAGACTGCTGTAAGATACATTGAAGAAACTCAAACAGAAGATGGTTGTTGGTATGGAAATTGGGGAATTTGCTTCATCTATGGAACAATGTTTGCGCTTGGTGGACTTGTTGCAACTGGAAAAACTTATGAAAATTGTGTTTCCATTCGCAAAGCGGTCAATTTCCTTCTCACAACTCAAAACACGATGGTGGATGGGGAGAGAGCTATCTTTCGTGCCCTAAAAAGGAGAATTAATTCATTAATGCCTCTTTGATTTCAACAATATTATTATTTATTGTTGATAGTTAGTGGGAAAGATTAATATTTCGGTACTTATACTTTGGACTTAGTTGAAATTCAGGACCTACACTTTGATGTTGTACGACTTAGTCTCTATAGTTTTAATTTAATTGTAATTCGATCCTAAAATTTTGACTTACTGTAACTCAGTCCCTATGGTTTTAACCATTATATAATTCAATCCTTATGTTTAAAACTATAGAGATTAAGTTGTAGTAGTCAAAGCTTAGCGACTGAGTTACAATCAAATCAAAACTATAAAAACTGATTTGGTCCAAGTCAAAGTGTAGAGATTGGGTTACAATTGAGTAAAAAATATAGGAAAGAAAAGATTAAATTTTCTAGTGGGATTAATTAGTTTAAAGATCATTTTGATGGATGATGCAGAAATATGTACCGCTTGAAGGAAGCCGATCAAATGTAGCACAAACAGCATGGGTTATGATGGGTCTTGTGTATGCTGGCCATGTAAGTTATCAATCTTCATCTTTTGGACACTTTTGTCAACGTGGTTTGAAAGTATTCCCTCCTATACTAAATGTAGGGCTATTCCAGAGATTTTTTTTTATCCTAAATGTAAAGCCCAATACACTTTATCTCTTAAATTTATAATTTTTTTCTTAAACTACCCCAATTAATTGCATATATTAAATGAAGTTTTCATTAATCGGGATAGTGATTACAGAGAGTATTTTAAACAAACCAATAAAAAATTTGTTACAAATAACTAACTTAATTAATTTTCTTAATATCTATAAATTAGTTATATAACTCCTATTTACGACTAGAGGGACTATATAATTAATCATAGACATGTTCTTCTTTTGGGTCAATTTTCTTTCTAGGTATTGGTTCTTGCATCAGTCTGTTTTGAATACCTCAGTTCATCCAGACAATCTAGTGGCATTTTACATAGAAAGAATGTAAACAAAATTATTTTGTGTCCAAATTCAACCCAACTTATCATAATTAAGGTTTATTTGTATATAATCGAACTTGAATGAAGCATGATCCAAATTTTCTGATGAGTGTTTGTGTTTGCTGATAAAGATGAGGAAAATTGTTCAAAAACACATAAAAAACTATTGGTTAATACCATGAATATACTTTATAGTTTGATCAAATTTTGGTTTTGATTTTTATAGCTTTAAATTGTTGGTTTTGATATCCCTATAGTTAAATTCAGACAAAATCCTTACAAACTATAGAAATCAAAACCAGCGGTTTAAAACTATTGGAACAAAAATCAAAATTTGATCAAATTATAAGGACCAAAATGATATTAACTCAAAAACTATTCTTAGTTCCGTTTTTGGCTAGTATGTATCACTAAATTTTATTTGGTTGGGCTAGGCCGAGAGAGACCCGACTCCTCTTCATCGTGGAGCAAAAAAATTGATTAATTCTCAATTAGAAGACGGGGACTGGCCACAACAAGTGAGTTACTCTCTAGATGATCCCTCATATTTGATCAATGTAATTATTTAACTATGAACTTGGAATTAAATATTTGAGTTGCTTTTCGGAATCGACGGGAGTATTCATAAGGAATTGCATAATGCATTTTCCAATGTATAGAAGCATCTTCCCATTGTGGGCTCTCTCTGAATATTACAAGCAGATTCCATGGCTGCGACCCAGACATATATAAGCAACAGTTATGATTGTAACACCTGTCTTTTTATTAAAAATGAAAAAGAAAGAAGCGCACACACAAAAATTAGTGAGTATCATATAAATATATAGGAAAGTCCAACTATCAAATGTGGTTTTATTGCCGATCAGTTTACAAGCGTATGCTTTACTTGTGTGAAACGTGATTTGTATGTCCAATCAACATTATCGTCAAATTGATTGGAACAAAGCTCGCCACCTTTGTGCCAAGGCGATGCATGATCTGTAATCATTTAATTAACACTCAACACATATATGATATATATTGTTTGCTTTCTTAATATATGGATCACTATGGAACTATGAACTTATTAGATTGTTTATATTGTAGAACATATTTTAATAAAGCCAAATACATGCACACTATAAATCTCTCAATTCAGAGGAACAATGGAGGACTTCAGGAATAGCTCTTGCCATTTCTAGATGATGTTTAACTTGAAGCAGTAATCTACAGGATTTACAATCTAAAATAGACAATTAGAAATAGAGAACACTGTCAGAAGAAATATGTTACGAAATCTTCTGACCGCTCGTAGGCATAATGATAAGCATAATGATGACAACTGGAAATAGTCTTCACCAGTCAGGACACCTTCAGTGAGCAAATATGATAATTTGGTTTTCGGAACCCACAGTTGTAACTTAGCTTGCCTTTATTTAGTAACCTCTCGTCAAGGTTATTTCAATTAACTAAATAACTTAAAAATAAGACTAAGTAAAACGCTAAACCTAGATTCAGTCAAAAATTAATGAGTGGGTTACACTCAAAATATTTTATTTAAATCAAGACAGTAACTAAATATCTAGAATATTCAGATATAATTAAAATATTCACAATAGAATATAAAATAATATAACTAATAAATAAAATATCTAAAATCATCCCACTTGTCCCAAATATTTTAAGTCGGTTGATGTGCCATGGATTATTTAAGTAATAAGACAAATCATGGGAACCAAATATCTAACACAGATTAGACCTTCGCATACGGTTGAGTTTCGCTCACCTTTTAATTCGACCACATGGACAATGACCTCATGATCCGAGGGCTCAAGCAGTTGCTAGCGATGGTAGTGGTCCTAGTGGAGGGTGGACTCTTTTTCTTAAAAAAAAAATTAAGGGTGTATGAAGTCACTAAACATAATCAAACCTAAAAAACTAACACAAGATTAAGAGCAAATTGACATGATTTTGTAAATGACTAAATCAAATAAAACCCCCTAAACTTTGGATTAGTTTCATATAACCCCTTGACAGTTCAAAGTTTAAATTTAACTCCATAACCTTTCATTTTTTAACTATTCACCTTTTGCCATTAAGTGACTATTATCTTTTGAACGGAAATGCCACATTAGAATATGAGATGACATGTCGCATCCTGTGTAAATTAACAATTTCTTGTATGTGAATTGAAATAAGGTAAAGATCTAATTGAGGGGCAATTTGGGAAGAGAGTGGCTTCATTATTCCTTAACACCATTAATCAGTTCTAACCACAGGGACTAACTGAGTTGATGAAGTAAACTTAAAGGACTTGATAAAAAGGGAAAAAAATATAGGGACCTGATTAAAAACTCATGCAAACTATAAGGACTGGGGAATTAGTTTTCACTTTAGAAAACAATTACTCTCTTTAAAGCTTTTAACACACTATCATGATAGAAAAGGGCAAAATTTAACAATAGAAGATCAACCCTGATTAATAGAAAGAAATAAGAATAATTTAATACATCATTTCTAAATACAGCAAAAGTCAGTGCTAGGGATCCCTGACAAACAACTAGGCCTTAGGCATTCAGAGCCCAATATGACAATTGTTGTTGCATAAGCTCAAACAACAACTTATTAAATCCCTTAATCCAAATCTATTATCGCACAACCATAGCAACAAGGGCTCTGCCCAATAATAACAATACATATTTATCGAATATCTCAATCAACACCAAAACCAATAGTGTCCAAAACCCTAATTCACAATATTCGAATAGGTTAATGTGCAAAAATACACATGAGCTTTTCCCAAAAGTGAGCCCAATACCAAATATTTTTTTGATAGGTAAAAATAACTATATGGTTACAAAATAGGTGCAAAAGTGCAAATTGATTGTTAGTTGATCGTTTGTATACTTTTAACGCTGACATGAATGATGAAGTGGATGATAAAGAAACAATAAGATGTTGGCCGGGCAAGGAAAATCAAATAATTCCAATCCATGTCGCTCTGATTCCACCTTCCTTTAATTTCCCCCTCTCTTGCTCTTCCTTCTCCAATGTAAATTGATCGCTGGTGGGCTGAAAAAAAAATAGCCTCCATTTCTAACCTTTAGCCACAACTAACAACTAATCAAAGTACCATGAATCAATGTTGCTCAAGTCTGATTCATTCTTCATGCCCTCTCCTTTTGACCACTAGAAGCACAGTCCCAACAACGTCAAACCGAAAATAAAAGATTAGAAAGGGGAATCCCTTGTAGCTTTTGAAAGCAATACTTAGATCAGATTTTGAGATATTATATGGGAATACATGAAAAAGAAAAGGGAATGGAAATCTCATGCTTTTTGGCAACGTAAAGCCATGATTTTTTTGAACGTAGCGAAGCCACCAGACTTGAATTAGTTTCTAAAATGGAGGGTTGATTCGAAAATGAAATTTGAAATTTCAGAAAAATCCCCAAACTCTTACCTCAGTTTTGTCCCTGTCGCAGAAAGTGGGGATAGTGAGCTTTGGAGTTTCGTAGAGGCACAATTGACTCAGTAGATGAGTCAAGGCGGCAAAAAAGTCCTTGTTGAACCCATCATCCGTGGGTTCAACTAGCGAAGGGGTGAGACATGCGATCATTTGGAGTGTGTTCGATCCCTGGTCATTTGATTAGGACGTTTTCATACGTCAGTCTTAGGGTCCAAAATAAAAAATTAACCAAGGATTGTGTATAGACAAACCTAGGATGGTTCTCTCTTCTCGAGGAGCCTTTTATTGAATCCTAAGTAATCTAAATGCCATGCAAATGCAATGAAAATAAGGGGAAATTGGTTTTGGTTTTTTTTCCCGAATTTGTAAACTAAATACTAATACAATTTAATTAAATGCTAGACTAATATTTTTGGTATTTTTAATAAAAATGGGATGGATATAAGAATGAATGAAGTGAATTCTCTTGAGAAATTGGTTCAATTGCTATCCTTGTTCACTAAATAATATGGGAGTTTGAGATCATCAAGTCTTAATTAAAAACCTCAAGCAAACGCATTGAGTCCAATTTATCTAATTAATGACTAATCCTACGATAGCATTCATAGTCAACTCTTGGGTAAATTGTTAAAAACCACTTAATGTGTGAAATGGATTAAATTAATGCAATTTTTTCCTTTAATATGAATGCAAAAATGTGCCACTCAGATTAACTCAAATCAGTTACAAAAACTAGTGAACACATAGCAGGTATAATCTCATTAAATTAATAGGAAATACATAACTATTAATCAACCAATCACAATCGTTCCAATCCAAACACAACAAAAGCAATCTTAATTCAACAATATGGTGTCCAAATAACTCATTACAAAATCCTACTGCAACTACCTTAGAACATAGCTGAATTTACAATAACAATAGGAAATTCATAAAGGAACAAAAAAAAAAAAACTCCCCTTTTGAAGCTCTTTAAACTCAAGCCAAATCCCCAATCCTCAAGAGTTGAAAGGCTCAACCACTCATTGAAGCTTCACAATAATCACAGGTTAGAATCCTAGCACTCGTCAGAAAAATCATGATCTCGCTGGAATCTGGAATTAGCTTGCAGGAAAATTAATGAAATTTTAATTTAAATTCAATGGTGAGAATGTGATTGTCTTCTTCCTCCTCTTATTTACTGTCAAAATAGTGACCCCAGGTCTAAGCTTTAAAGGACGTGGCTCAGTGGTGAGAATAGAGGAGGTGGACGGCGATGGGTTATGACAGTGGTAATGAGTGGCTGGAACTATGAAGACAGAGGCAGTGGCGGAGGGAAATGTTGTGGTGTCGAATAGTGGTGAGAGAAGCTTCTTCCGACGACTATGAGAGGGAATGGTGCCGCAGGCCAAAGGGAAGGTGAAGGAGGTGGTGTGGGTGGTCAGAACCGGAGAAGGTTGCCGGTGGTTTAGTTCTTTACTCTGATCTTCCCTTCCAGGTTCAAGCTCTCACAGCTCCAAGCTCGCAGTGCTGCTTTGATGGTCTGCAACTCGGCTCTATCTCGCCGGCAATGTGGGTTGAAGTTGTAGATCCAAGGTCCAGCAGCTGCTGGTCCTCGCCGCTCTTCCTTTCAGCTCATGGTCTCTCCCCACTCCAGCTCTCTATCCCCGCTCTTCAATCTCTGGTCTTCAAAACTGTTGGGGCTCTCTGATCAATTTTGCTTTCCCACATTAACAGTGTCCCACCGGAGACAAAGGAAGGGAAAGATTCTGCCGGTGAGAACGAAGGTGAAGGAGAGAGGGAAAGGTCTACATGGCACCTACTCTGTTTTTGTCCTTAGCTTGTCTGTATATGCCTCCCTATAGCTCTGTCTATCGGGTTTATGATCTTTCTCTTCAGCTCCAGGAAGCCCCGAATAGCAACCTAAGTCGTTTTGACCAGGGACCTAAATGAAACTTTTAAATTATTCTCCAGGAGGGACTAAAATGAATATTTTGAAATATTTATGGAGACAACTACAATTTTTAAAGAGTTTGGGTATTTCTTGAAATTTTCTTGGCCCAATTTCTTCAATAAATTGTAAATTTCAGAAATCATTGAGCCCTTTTCAGTAATTTTCCCAGTCTTCAAAAATATTAATTCTGACCCCAATTGCATTTTTCTTTTCAAAATATCCAATTTCTTCCAAAACACCTACAATGCAAGATTAAGCACAAGGTAGCATCAAATGTCCAAGAAACAATTGTGCAAAATAATTAACAAATTATGATCATTTTGCCCCTAATTACAATTAATTCAGTACAGTTGTCCCTAACTAAAATTAATGCTTAACTATGCAATAATTTCCTAGAAAATGCATTAAAAATCCCAATTTAATTATAAAAAATTATATAAAAATATGGTTCAATCAGGGGAGTACCACTTAGTTGTAGTTCCAGTGGCAACGCTTTTGGAGGCATCCTTGCTCCTAGGTGCCTAGGTAAACACTTGAGGGTAATTAACGGCTAGCCTTGCCCAACATTGGTATGACCTAGGAGGAAGGAAGATTTCGCCCTGCCCTTGAACCGTGGGTGAGCCCAACCCCTTTCCAAAAATTTCTTTATCAAAAAAAAAAGTCCTTGGTGACATTATATATGATTTTATATGATTAAACCATATTTTATATATGATTTTTCATGATTAAATGGGATGTTGATGCATTTTCTAGGACATTATTGTTAGAGGAAGCATTTCACCCAAGAGGGGGGGTGAATTGGGTGATACTAAAAATTTCGTTGCAAATATAAAACTTGACGGTGAATATAAAGTAGTAAAGAGTATGGAGAAATATCACCGAAGTGCACACCGGGAGTTATACAGGTTCGACAACAACCACTTTGACCTACATCCAGTCCTCAGGGCATCTCTGAGAGTTTCACTATAATTTCCAAGATTCAGTGGGTTCTTGGCACCTCGGTACAAGCAAGTTCCTTCGCCTGGACACTCGCTCCCCCTTACAAGTTATAATCCAATCCCAACTCAAGGTTCCACAACCTTAAGTTACCTCAATAACAAATATTGAGTTTGAATGAAATATCTCTCTTACAGAGTGAATAAGAATCACTGAAGTACAGAATTACAAGTATGTGTAAAAATAGAGTATTGAGTGTGAACTTGATAATGCGTTCGTGTGTGTTCTCCTTTTTATCTTTGTTTGGATGTTCCCATATATATAGCTGTGTTGATAATGACCGTTGGAACATTTTCTTCTCGTCCGTTAGAGTGTGCGCAGCCACTGCTGACTTTTCCAGTTTTTTGAAAAATATCCGTTTGCGGTAGGTGGCGGTAGGTAGCATTTGAACTTTGCATTTGACTTTCCTTATTTGGTAAGATCTCTTCATTGTTTATCTGCAAATATGCTAAGAATACTAATATAATGAAGGGTTAATCACATAGGAAACAAATCAATGAACGTTGGAATGATTTCTGAATTTCTGGTCTTGGATACTCGAGTATTCATTAGGCTTACTCGAGTATCTTCGTGAAAATATTGATAGAGAGCAAGTCAATAAATGAACATCACATTACTCGGGTAGTGTATGGAGTAAACAAATTTACAAACCTTGGAAATACCTGTTTACTTGAGTACTTACTCGAGTTTACTACAATTTTCTTCACAGGTTACTCAAGTGGCTACTCGAGTGGTCTTTCAAATAACATGGCAGATTACTCGATGCTTTACTCTAGTAATGTTGGCATGATTTTAGGCCGAGAGTACTTCATGTTTTGCTTACCTGTTTACTTGAGTGCCACCTCGAGTGAACATCTATTTTCTGCATAGCTTACTCGGATGGATACTTCAAGTGCATTGTAAATAACTCTGCAGATTACTAGATTACTGACTCGAGTAATCTCGTTCAAGTCTTTAACATAGAGCAATTTCATACCTGCATACTTGAGTGGTGCCTCGAGTGAAGTGTGATAATAACATTTTAGATTAATCAAGTGTTACCTTCAAGTTTTGTTTACCACAGTGATTTACTCGAGTTGCTCGTTGAGTAACGTTGGCAGGATTGAAATGCTGAGAGCAACATATTTCTTGAAGCAGGGACTCGAGTACTGACTCAAGTAACGTTGGTAGGCCGAGAGCAACTAGAAGTGATTTACCTGATTACTCAAGTAACGTTGGCAGGTTACTTGAGTGTTTACTCGAGTAACTCTTCTTTTCATTTTATATTACTCGAGTCATCCCTCGAGTGATGTATCTGGCCGTGAGTTACTTGAGGTTCTGTGCTCTGGTTACTTCAAGTTTCTGTCTCATTACTCAAGTGCTTACTCGAGTAACCCTTTAGAGATTCTGCCAGTGAAGAAGTTTCTCAGCTTTTTCTCTTGGCCTTTCTTCAATACTCCAGTGCTTACTTCAAGTGATGATTTGCTTTGTCATTACTTTGTTCAAACTTATTTGTTTATCAAATCTTTTTCACATCCATTCTTTGTTATCATCAAAACATGTGAGATCTAACAATTATTGCATGATTAAGCACTAATTTTAGTTAGGGATAATTGTATTGAATTAATTGCAATTAGGGGCAAAATGGTCATACTTTGTTAATTATCTTGTGCAATTGTTTTTTTGGACTTTTGATGCTACCTTGTGCTGAATCTTGCATTGTAGGTGTTTTGGAAGAAATTGGAGATTTTGGAGGTTTAGAATTAATTATTTTGAGGATTAGAGAAAACTATAGAAAATGCCCCATAAATTCTGAAAATTACATACTGTAAAGAAGAAAAGGGCCTAGGAAAGAAAAATCACAGAAAAGAACCCAGATTTTCAGAAAATTATAGTTGAACCTCAAAACATTTAAAAAATATTCACTAAAGTCCCTCCAGAAAGGTTTTTAATCTTTTCACTTAAGTCGCTGGTAGGATCTATCACGTTTGTTTGAGCAGGGACCTGACTGGAGGAGGGATCCGACATTGACGATTGAATTGGAGACATGGGAGTTTGAAGGAGGGAGGAGATCACCGCAGGAGACCTCAAGAACCTTGAATCTTTCCTTCTCCTTTAATCACCTTCCTCAGCCCCACCGCCAGTGACATTCACCTCCATTATTGTCGTCGGCGACCATCCTCTGTTGTCCACCAAGCACAGCTGCATTGGAGAATCGGGAGAGAGACAAAGAGCTTAGGAGAACCACCATCACCACTGTCTCTTCCTTACTCCACCACTACCGGTTGGGAAAGAGAGTGTGGCCGCAATTTTGGAGGAATGAAGGTTTAGTTTTTCTTGGAGCTTGAGGGAAAGACTGTCATACACATACTAATGTCACTCACCTCCAGCACCGCTATCATTCCTCTATTTTCTTATTTCGGAGTAGAAGCTCAACACATCATAAACTTCAAAGTAGAGAAGAGAGTTGTAGAGTCGAGCTTCTACCACCAGGCATTCTGCATTTTTGAGTTTTCCCTCGTGTTTCTTTGAGTTCTCCGGCTAAGTCACCCAGATTCCGGTGAATTCTTGAGTTCTCCAGGGACCAAATTCTAATTTCCGACAGCTCTGTTCTTTCTCTCTACTTCACAGCCAAAAATTTTCATTTGAGAGCTTGCACCGATTTCCAGTATCTTCACTATGTCATCTATTCTGTTTCAACACCACTGTGACTCCATTGTGACTGCCAGCTTCGTTCTCTATCTTCACATTCAATTTCTATAGATTTTATGAGTTTTGAACATGATGTGATTACTGTTAGAGACATGAGTAGCTGATTTTGCTTGCTTCTTGGTGATGAGGTTTGTTCTTGAGCTTTAAGAACTACATAGGGGAGTCTTTGCTATTTCAATTCCTTTTCTCATTTGTATACTTGGATTACCTAAATTGTTGGATTATCTCTATATACTGTTGAGACTTGATTACGGGATTATCTCTATATACTATTGAGACTTGATTACCGTTTAGATGATCTTGTGGATTGAACTCATGTGATTGTATTGGAGTTTTGTGGCTTGTTGGATTTATATATGTATTTCCTTATTGATTCAATGATATTGTGTTATTTACGTGTTATTATTAGGTAATATGATTAACTTGAATCAATTAATTGTCATGTTATCGCATTCATATCAAGAGAAAGCAAGTTGCATTTATCCATTTCAATTGCACATTAAGTGGTTTTAAACAATATCTCAAGAGTTAGTAGCTAGCTATGTTTGTAGGAGCTACTATTAATTAGGAATATTGGACTCAAGTATTATCTTGAGGTTTTTTTCAAGACTTGATGAATCTTAACTCCCATAATCTTTGTAAGCAAGGATAGTCACGTTCTTCATTACTAAGAGCATTCATTATTCATATCTTCACTCTTAATTTAACATTTCTCATTATTTCCAAAAATACCAAAAAGAATAGAATTAGTTTATTTTTATGAATTTTAATTTAGAGAAAACCAATTTCAAAACCCCTTTTCTAACCATGTTTATAACACCTAGTTTTACCTAAGGAAGTTAAAAAAAAGGCTCATTGATAAGAGAAGGATCTCGAGTTGTATGCACTATATTGCATTTAATTTGTAGTAATTGGTGATTTAACCCTGAGACAACTAAAGTTGTGTCTAATCATTGACGTGGCTACCACTGCTATTAGTCTTTATCGAACCAGCCACCAACTCCACTAACAAGCTGAGAGTCGAGGAGAAGATCCTAAATGAGTAAAACTTAGGGGAATTCCGATGGGAAGTCAAAATAAAGCATCCAAATCAGTGTTGACACCATTCTTATTCTCATTCTCCTTGTCGCCTAGGATGTCGATGCCAGTGAGGAACTAAGGTAAAAAAGTCATAATTTCTTAGTCTCGATTTCTCCTCATCATTCTCAAACCACTCAATATTTCAATTTCTTAGTCTCAATTTCTTTGACGTGAAAAGGGAACCCTAGGTTTTTTCTAATTTACTCCCAATCTCACTACTACAGAATATACATATAAAGTCCCTAAAGGACGTCCCTTTTTGAAAAAGGGACGCCCAAAATATGGGGCGGTGGCATATGTGTAATTATAGATCAAAGTTGAAAAGGTTGGCTCATAAAACAAAATTGAATCTCGCGCCTGAATGAGTTTTAGACGTCCCTATGTTCATTGGGGAAGTCTAAAGACTGTTTTAGACGTCCCCAACAAACATGGGGATGTCTAAACACTCCAAAAAAGCATATGTATTACGGGGGGAAAACAAATAACACACTTTAGACGTCCCCAGATGGCCTGGGGACGTCTAAAGCTTATATTAGATGTCCCCAGCTGGTCTGGGGACGTCTAAAGGTGCCTTTAGATGTCCCCAGCTGGGCTGAGGACGTGTAAAGGGTGCCTTTAGACGTCCCCAGAACAACTGGGGACGTCTTAGGCTGTCGACCAGTGCATGTGAAGTGTTAGATTTTTCTGTCACTCTCCCTCTCCTTCATCACTTCCGTCCCCTCTCCCCTGCTTCTTGTTTTTTTTACTTTACTCTTTCACTTCCGTCCCCTCTCCCCTGCTTGTTGCTTTATTCTCCTACCTTCATCACTTCTGAATATGCGAGGCCATTTCTCCTCTCCCCTGTTTCTTCTTGTTCCTTCTTAGCCTCTATTTCATCCAGACCGTTGCATCTTTGCTCTGCTGGTTCTGCACTGTTCTCTCTCATTCTCTCCACAGTCGGGCTCCTCTTACCACCGTGGGTCATCTACTCTAAAGTTCTGTGCTTCAGGTTAGCTAAAACTAAACTTGTGAATGAATTTGTGAATGATTAGGAAAATGCCTTTGTTCTGTGCTGGAATTTAAGTGTGGTTTGAATGAATTTGTGAATGATTAGGAAAAATGCGTTTGTTCTGTGCTGGAATTTAAGTGTGGTTTGAATGAATTTGTGAATGATTAGGAAAATGCCTTTGTTCTGTGCTGGAATTGAAGTGTGGTTTGTGCTTGAGCTTTATCTTTGCTATTTTGCTGAATTTAAGACGTACCACATCAAGTTTTAATCTTTTGCTTTTTTCCATTGTTTTGAGAAACATGAAATTCTCATTAACTAAAAAATCAACCCATAAATTATTGAGGCATCTTCAAGCTAGGCCAAGTACTAAGCAAGACCAGACACTAGGCAATGTATACTGCCCTGCGTATTTGGGGCTGCTGAAGTGTATATATAATTGTATTTAATATATATATATATATATATTCATTATTTGACAAAATTGAACAAGCATATTTACTTATCATTCAATTAGAATATAATGAATAAACATATTTTTTATTTACTTAGTAGATATTCATATTTTTCATAAAGCATATTTAATTAAGAAATTGGTAAATTGAGATCTTAAGAAATAAATTATTATTATTATAATTATTGTTCTTATTGTTGTTGTAGATGTTGTTGTTAAATAGTAAGAAAATAATCTCTAGTGAATTAATTTTCATTGGCTCAAAAATTGAATCTAAACAATAAAATCTAAACAGGATTATTGCATAGAATATGTTTTTGAAATATTAAGCTGAGATGGTTTGTTATTTTGATTTTGGGATGTCTCAATTTTAAGGGGAAATGCTGCCAAAATTTTGAAAAACATGCTTGTAAAAGGCAATTCCCCGTGTTTTCAATTATTCTAAACTTGAGTGTAAATGGAAATGGCATAGGTGGTAATAAAATGGATCATAGTTGGATGAATGCTCTGAGAACAAGTGAAGAATATGAGAATGGGGTTGAAAACTTTATTGAATTTGCTAGGAGGAACGTTCCAGCAAAAAATGGGATGTATTTTTGTCCCTGTGTCAATTGTTTAAATGAGAGAAAACGGGATGTTGAAGTTATAAGGGATCACCTACTTTGTGATGGAATAAATCTTCGATACACAAGGTGGATATGGCATGGTGAGGAAGTAACTGATTGTCCGTCACACAAGAAGGAAGCTGTGGATGTCATAGATGAAGATACAATGGAGAGAATGATTCACGATGTTGAGGTAGAATCATTTGCGCAGTCGCATGAATATGACAGCCTGCGGAGTGATGCAGAGACACCGTTGTACCCTGGGAGTAAGTACACACGGCTCACAGGAACATTACATTTGGTTAACTTAAAAGCAACTTGTGGGTGGACCGATATTAGTTTCACATTGCTGCTTGAACTATTGTGTGATATGTTTCCAGACGATAATGTACTTCCAAATCGTATGTATAAGGCCAAGAAAATCCTATCTACAATGGGTATGGAGTATAAAAAGATACACGCTTGCCCTAATGACTGTGTACTGTACAGAAAGGAGTATGAAGGCCTGAGTGAGTGCCCTAAGTGTCAAACCGCACGATACAAAGTGAAGAAAGATGGTGGTTGTGGCGATGGGAAGACTAAAAGGCAACCTGTAAAATTTTTGTGGTATCTTCCAATAATACCGCGCTTTAAGCGTTTGTTTGGCACTGCAAAAAAGGCGAAGAAGTTGAGATGGCATTCGGATGACAGAATATCCGACGAAAAATATCTTCGGCACCCGGCTGACTCTCCACAGTGGAAGAAAGTAGATGAAATGTTCCCTGAATTTGGCAGCGAGCCGAGAAACCTTCGGCTTGGGCTCTGTACAGATGGCATCAATCCGTATGGAACTCTTAATAGCACACACAGTGCGTGGCCAGTACTCCTTGTAATATACAACTTGCCTCCCTGGCTTTGTATGAAACGCAAGTATGTGATGCTTTCTATGATGATTTCTGGACCAAAACAGCCAGGAAACGATATCGATGTCTACCTGGCACCTTTGATTGAGGACTTGAAGAAGTTGTGGGAGGAAGGCGTAGATGTGTTTGATGCGTATAAGAATGAGTCCTTCAAGCTACGTGCAATGCTGTTCACCACCATAAATGACTTCCCTGCCTACGGAAACCTCTCAGGGTACAGTGTGAAGGGGCATAAAGCATGTCCGATCTGTGAAGCAGACACTCACTTCCACCAACTCAAACATGGAAGAAAAATGGTCTACCTAGGTCACAGGAGGTTCCTTCCTAGATTCCACCCGTATCGTAGGTTAAGAAAGCGTTTTAACGGCTTGTCGAAGCATGGAATGGCTCCAAAGGCATTAACCGGAGAGGAAGTTTACAGTCGGGTTGAACGTATCAATGTCTTACTCGGTAAGAATCATAAGACTTCGGGTGAGAAGAACATATGGAAGAAGAGATCAATTTTCTTTGATCTTCTATATTGGCGTAGTCTTGACGTGAGACACAGTATTGATGTAATGCACGTGGAGAAAAATGTTTGTGATAGCCTTGTCAGTACACTTTTGCACATTCCAAGGAAGACCAAGGATGGGATTAATGCAAGACTAGACCTTGTTGATATGGGAATAAGAGAACGGTTACATCCACAGCTAAGAGATGATGGTAGGAGGGCATACATGGAGCCAGCAGCGCATACACTATCAAAAGCGGAGAAAAGAAGTTTGTGTGGGTGTTTGCATGAAATTAAGGTACCACAAGGATATTCTTCGAATGTGAGAAGGTGTGTGTCAATGGACGATTTGAAGTTAGTGGGAATGAAGTCCCATGATTATCATGTGTTGATGCAACAACTGTTACCAGTAGCTATTAGAGGGATTATGAAAGATGAAGTTCGAAACACTGTGGCAAGATTGTGTGTTTTCTTTAATGCTATCTGTAACAAAGTCATTGACACTGAAAAGCTGGATGAACTGGAAGCTAAGGGTTATATCATATTGTCCCAATTAGAGATGCACTTTCCTCCTTCTTTTTTTGATATAATGGTCCATTTGATAGTTCATTTGGTAAGGGAGGTAAGGCTCTGCGGTCCAGTTTACCTGAGGTGGATGTACCCTTTCGAGTGATACATGAAGATCTTAAAAGGGTACTCTAAAAATCCCTATCGACCAGAAGCCTCAATAGTTGAAAGGTATGTTGTTGAAGAGGCTATGGACTTCTGCAGTGATTATCTATCAGGGAAGAAGGAACAATCTCGGCATGAAGAGGGGAGGAGCAAGGGAACCCGAGGACTGAAAGTGAAGACTATGCCTCGTGAAGAGGTGTTGCAAGCACACCTTTATATCCTGAATAACATGGTAGAAGTGCAACCGTACATAGAAGAACACAGAAAGAGATTGAAGAAAGAGAATCCGAGGAAGAATGACATGCAGATTACTATTGAGCAAAACAAGACATTCATTCAGTGGTTTGAGGAAAAGGTTTTGCATGAGACCGGTGTGTCTGGGACAGTAGAGTGGCTAGCCTGGGGGCCTTCCTTTTAGATCATTACTTGGAGCGGTTATGATATAAACGGGTATTCTTTCTACACAAAAAGACCAAGATGACAGGAGTACCATGCAAAATAGTGGGGTGATGGTAGAAGCTGAAGCCATATACTTTTCCAGTTCGAAAGACAAAAACCCCATATTAGCATCCATGGCCTATTATGGAGTGATAGAAGAAATCTGGGAAATCACTTACAACAAGTTCAAAGTTGCTTTATTCAAATGTAAGTGGGTTAGCAATAATGCTGTGGTAATAGATCAACAATTTGGATTTGTCTCAGTTGATCTTGAAAGAGTAGGTTATAGGGATGAGCCCTTCATTCTAGCAAGCCAGGCGAAACAAGTGTTTTATGTCACAGATCCTGCAAATAAAAAAATGTCCATTGTACTTCAGAGTAAAAAATAGAAGCATGGTGATCCGACCTTCAACCTTGACGACACACCACCTTTCACAATTAATCCACCTACAACAAGTGAAGTAGAATTGGTAGATGATGAAGAATATGCTGTGAGAAATGATCATGGTGAAGGAATATGGGAAACAATCTAGAGTAAGAGCTTAACTTAGAAAATAGTAATGTGTGCTCTTTGTTTTATTATGTCTCAGTTTATTCATTTACTTACAATTTATTCACCTATCTGACAATGATTTTTGTGCTTACAGGAATATGGACAATTCTGGTGACTCTCAAAGTGATAGGGACAATGAAATGAATAGACCTGAACGTGATGCGACACGTGAACCGGTTGTGAGACGAAGGGTTAGAGGCAGTACAAAAATGCCTGCATTGGTAGCACGTCATAACCATCAACAGGAGAGGTTGCATATTGACTTTGATCAAAATATAAAACCAATTGGTCCGGAGGAAGACCATTTCATTAGCTACGTAGGTTTTTTGGCTCGAAGCAAAGTTCGCATTACCTATGCTAATTGGAAGTTGGTTCCACCAAAAACCAAAGACTTGATTTGGCAACAACTTTTGGTATATAAGTTTCAATTCATCTGCATTATATCTTTATTCCTATTGCTTCAAATATAATTAACGTATGTTTTTACCTTGCAGCAAACCTATGATGTCCCTGACACCGCGGAGATGTACAAGGAGTGGATAACGGAGGTTCGTCTACGATGGAAAGATTTCAAGAACAGGCTCACACGAGATTATATTCGAGGGGACCTGAGGGGTAAGGATCCATGTCATGAGTATCCATTTTTGTCTCCAGAGGACTGGAGGTTGTTTATGGCATCACGAGAAGATCCAAACTTTTTGGTAAGATTTCTGTAATCATAGTGTTTTATTTGAATATAGTTGACATTATTGATTCGGTGTTCGTTGTTTTCCTTTAAAAGGCATTAAGTGCAGCAAATGCAGATAGGCAAGCAGCTAATAACTATTAACATTGCATGTCTCATGGTGGTTATCGGAAGCTTTAGCGACAGATGATGGCAGAAGAGTTGGAGAAATTGAAGGAAGCAGCCACATCTGATCCTACCATTGTGGTCCAGCCCCCGCCACCTCCACCATGTCACAAAAAATGGAAAGCAGGGAGGCTTAAGGGTGGGAAGTACGTAAATCCGACTGTTGCTGAGGTTGCCGCAAGAATTGTAAGTAGTTAGAGCATAAGTACAAACTTATTTTTTCATATTGGGAGTGCTTACGATAACTTTTATGCTGCAGGATGAACTAGAAGATCGTAGTAGCCAAGGTTCGTTCACTCCAAGTGGACGGATGGACATCTTGTCAACGGCGATTGGGAAGCCAGATCACCCCGGTCATGTTCGAGGGGAGACAGTGGGAGTTCATGTCACGAAGTATTTTGGCCGAACCTCACATCCTTATTTGTCACAAGGTGAACCCAGTAGGGAGCTTGTGGCCAAGATTCGTCAGGAAGTCTCACAAGAGCTCGAGGCCAACCTTCGCGACAAGCTCCGACAAGAGCTGTTGCCAGAGCTACGTCTTGACCTGATGCCTGAGCTACGAGCTGAAATGCAGAAGATGTTTGAATCGCAGATGGCAACTACCGAGTGTAGAACCCATTCATCCCCGGCCTTCCACAGCACCAAAGGAAGTTACAACCCGGCGGAGGAACCACTTGGCGAACCTTCTCATACTCCAGCGCCAGGAGAACCTGCCATCCTCTCTTTGGATGCCCCAGTGCTGCGTGTAGTTGCATGCTCTCGTTCACACAGAAGCTACTACCCACCATCATCAGCAAATTCCACAGCATTTGCGTAGGGTGACTGTGACGTGTGTTTGAGCGAGGGAAGAAGGTATAGCCATCCCTATTCCTGATGCCGAGGTTGCCACGATAGCTCAGGCGAGAGGATCTTTCATCCTTTGGCTTGTACATCTTATTGGCTTGTTACCACCAACACCTCCAATGGTATGGAACTACCTCACTTTTACTTGAGATGTGTTGACATCCTACTAACAGTATCTGTTTTTATGTTCTAAAAGAACGAGCAGGAAGTAGAGAAATGGCCCTTCTTAGCACGACTGCAGCATATCTATAAAGGCATTCGCCAGATTGATTTGCATATGCCTACAGGGATTGTGGGCCAGGAAACAGAGTATCACTTCACAATTGATAAACAAGATCTTAAACAGTTCATGAAGTTCAAGGAGCTAGATATTGGATGGGGCAAATTTGCAATCCTGTAAGTTTTTTATTTCCCATTTTTTGATTCATTTAGTTAAGTTGATTTTAACTAGCTAATACATTCATCATTTTAATTCTATTATAGCTCCTTCCGTCGTATATGCGTTGACTCTCAGAAAGTTGATTTATATGGATTCTTGTCTCCTGCACATACGACAAGGGTTGAGAATACATTGAAAAGAAGGACGAACTATGTGGGCTTCCAATTGGCAAATGAAGACTATCGTTGTTATCTAGCACCGATTGTTCAAGGGTACGCATTTTAATTTTGTGTATTTGAGATTATTAATAAATAATTGCCTTGCCATCTAACTTCTTTTTAATCTGTATATGTTGTGATAGTTATCACTGGAGTTTGTGTGTTGTCTGTCCTCGGTCGCACGTTGTTTACTGGTTTGATTCCTTAAATAGAAGACTAGACAAAGAAACTAAAAGCGTCTTCAACTAGTAACTTATTTTTTTGTATTTCATTGCTTCTTGATTCTTGACTTAATGAATTATTCTAATTTATTTTGATTTTCATTTTAATGATAGGGCATGCACGACGTTTCGAGCGCTTGGCGGGCCACGCGAACGTAGAGGTGGCAAAGATCCGAGATGGTTGTTTCCAAAGGTACGTAGTTTCAAATCAAGTTCTTTTGATTGATGGTCGTTTTAGATATGCCTTTATTGATTTTAACCATTTGCTTTTGATTTGTAGTGTCCTCGACAACCTGGCGGCTGGGAATGTGGATATTATGTCTTGCTTTGTATGTTTAACATCATTCAGAGTGGCATTACGACAGATTTTCAACAAGTAATCGCTTCTTCATTCTCAGAGGATAATATTCTTGGTGTTGTGATTCAATTGCAATTCATTCACTTCATTCATTATTTCATCTAAGATTATTTTCTAATTTACAAATTTTTGACAATGAAGATGCCTACTCATATGAAGACTTAAATATGATCAGAGACTTTTTGGCTGGACATCTTCTTCAACGTATACCAGAAGAGTAAAGTCTTTAGTAGTTTGTGTAGGACATACTTTTGTGGTAGTACATATAATTAGCGTTATTGTTGTTGGATATGGATTGGATTTTAGTCTTGGTTATTGTACAAACTGGGGACTTGGATATAGATTGCTATGTAGTTTGTCTGGTTTGAAAGTTTGTGTGGCATGTAGTAGACTTGGATATAGATTGTTGTGTAGTGTGTGTGGCATGTAGAAGCCTTGGGTTGATCACTGTGTTTGTTGTTGTTTCCATTCTGCTGAACCGCTGTTCTTTTATTCTGTTGTTGGAATCCTATTTCTGCAGTTTACATTTCCAAACAGTGCAATATATATAAAATGTCCATTTAAAAAAAAACTTTCAACGTCCTTAATAAAAAAAGGGACGTGGAAAGTATTGCTGTCGACACTTTAGACGTCCCCAGTTGGAACTGGGGACGTCTAAAGTCTGCCTTCTACGTCCCCTGTTTTACGGACGTTAATGATGTTTTTTTCTACGACCCTCACATAGACGTCCCTCTGTTTTCAGACATTAAAAGGCCAAAAAAAGGGACGTTAAAAGCCTTTTTTCTAGTAGTGTCTGTATTATATTTGAACAAAACTATTTTAATATATACTACTATAATGTACATTATATTAATCCTTGCCAACTCAAATTTGTTTTCCCTTGCCTAGTCTGCATGTTATAATTCCATATTATTACTTTAACAACATGTCATTATCCATGTTAGCTTTAACAGTTAAAAAAAGTCAAACTAATTGTCAATAGGCACTTTTACACCTATTTTGTAACCACATTGTCATTTTTGCACCTCAAAAAAATATTTGGTATTGGGCGCACTTTTGGAAAAAAAAACTCTTGTATTTTTATAATTTAACCCTATTCAAATTATATAAAATTCTACGAATGAAAATTAAATAGCTCCTAGGTCATGACATTACATATATAAAAAGGAATGATAAATGATGACATGTGCAAGTAAGAGGAACCTTAACGAGAGCCTAAACTAGGCTCACTGTCAAACCCCTTAACATTTCGATATTTGCTAGAGTGATAAAGGCCCAATTCCACAGTGGTTATCTAATGTAGTTATAACAATTTTTGTATTGTACAATTCTGCATAGTGGAATTTCACTGTTTTCCAGAAACTGACAGATTTCTAGTCAACTTTGGAAAATCACAGTTAGTTCTAGGAAATTCCAAATTGACTGGTTTCAAAGAATTATGAAGCTCTTTAAGGGTTTATTTATGAAAAAATATTCAAGTCTGACCACTACAATCACATTATTCCCAAAAATCTGTCAAACCTCCACTGTTCCAGATTTCCTTCTAGAAATGGGGCACAACTTCAAAAATCCACATCTTTTAGTATACTAGTCCAAAAATTATGATCCACCTATCAATTTAAAGCTCTACATCTCTACTTTAATCCTGCCAAATTTCATAATATTTAGACTAGGTTTGACTAAATTTATTTCACAATCAGACTGCCTCCAGTGAAGCAAATGAAACAGCATTTCATTTCAATTTAAAAAATTTCCAGATTTGCATACCAACATTCAAAAACCATGAACACATGTATTCCTAGACAATTTTCCCTTCTAAACCTAATGGAACCATCAGAGTTACAAAATTCCAACTCCTTCCTCTGGTTCTGTACTTGGCCGAAACTTAGGTTATTAGGAGAGAAGTTGTGTATTTTTGTTTTCTCTTGATTAACCACTTCCTTTTCACTTATAATCACAAGATTAGCTACTTAAACACGAAATAAACATGGTTCATGGAAATTTTGGCAGCATAACATCTTAGGATTTTAGCTTCCCAATTTCACAAATCAACATAACCAAGCCAATATCAACAACAACCACCACAATAACCACCTACTAGCCAAAAGGATTAAAGTTTTGAGATTAACTCTTGCTTTCTCAGCTTTCTCTCTCTAGGATGCCACTGTTCACTCTCTCTTCCTTCTTGATTATGCTTGCTGAGCATGATTTCCAAGATGGAGAAGAGGTTAGAAAAGGTTTCCAAGTAATTTAGAAGGCATAAACACTTTTTTTTTGGCCCAAAAAAGGCATAAACACTTGAAACCAAGCCTCTTACCATAGATTTTGGCTTATTGAACTTCCTCCTCTTCTCTTGCTCTTAGATTTTCTTGAAGCTCTCTCTCTCTCTCTCTCTAATTGTTTTGTGTAGGACGAAAATGAGGTGTTGGAAAAGGATGACGACGACTTATGCGTGCTTTTGTCACTAAAGCAATCAATTAATAATTAGGACAACCTACTAATGCAATATAGTGGCAACCTAGGTCATTTTCCCAAGGAGCAATATGTGGGTTTTCTCTAGAATTGAATTTAGGTGACAAAAGATGCAATGAAATAGATTTAAACTAGAATGCAAGACACTACTACCTAAATGCAAAATGCAAATGACTCAAAAACCTATATGAGAATGAAACTAACCTAAATAATGCAAATGCAACTACAACAAGGATTTAGTTCAGTTATGATGATGAAGGGGACAACTTAGGATTCACATGGATTTATCTTTCTTAGCCATTCAATGTATTAGACCAAAGGGAGGTTCATGAAAAATTGGAATTAATAAATTTAATCACCTAATTAAGACATGGGAAACCCTCAAGCTCAATAACACCTAATCCACTAGAAAAATCATAATGGAAAAGGCGGTGGTTAATTGAATCCATTAAAAACCACTCACAATTGTTTAAGATAGTTTTGGAAATTATGTTCACAATTGCCTAATTAAACAATTTGACAATTAATCACCTAATTAAACAATCAAGAGATTAAACCTAAATTGACAATTAAATTAATAATGAAAACTCAATTAATAATCTAATTGACAATCAAAGGTTTGCAAACAAAATCCCTACAATCAATTAAGAACAAATCAAATCCAAAATATCAATTCAATCCAAATAAAAAATAAGTCTACAATCTAAAGCTAGATTGTCCTCAATTATTACAACTCAAAATCATTTAAAACTAAATAATCCCAAGTCTTGAATTAAAAAGATAAAAGAAAGACACTCCCTTGTGGTCTTCAAGTGTAACCTCCTAGGCTCTAGCTTCCTCCATGCTCCTCCCAAATTGCCTCGTAAAAGAATTAGGCTGCCATCGAAATTGTCCTCCCTCCAAGCTTCGACCAAGTCACGGACATGATGATTGATGGCGAATTTATGTGTGGGTCCGTGAGTGCTTGTGGAACCAACCTATGAGGAGGGTTGAATGGTATATGAAGAGGTGGTTGTGGGAGTACGTGAGTGCGTCTCGGCCCTCCCTCTCAGCGTCAGTCCCTCTATCAGCGTCGGTCCGTCTCCTCCCTTTTGTTGTCAGCTAGGTTAATTAATGAAGGGAAGAGAGAGTTTTTAGGGTCCAATCTTGAGCCCATTAAAATTCAAGAAGCCCAATAAAATTCAACCATTGGATATTCTTTTAGCTTTCAAGAAAATTTCTGCACCGTAGGATCTTCTAATATGCTTTTCCTTACTCTGCAAGAATCAAATAAAATCGTGATTTATCATATAATTGGAAATATTTTCCAATCACAAGATATCAATCAAAATATTAATAATTTAAGCTCAATAATATCATAATCAATTCAGATTTATATTATTTCCTAAAATTGGCTAATTATCCAAATATTATCTAATAAATCCAATTTAGCCTAAAATAATCCCCAAAATAAATGAATAAGGTGGGATAAAATATATTAAATTTGGGATTTGTCAACTCCCCCACACTTATCATTTGCACTCTTGGGCAAAACAAATCAAGACCAAGGGAGAATAACAAAACAAACAAAACAAAACTTCAAATGTGAATGTTCCAATCACAAGTTAGAAGTAAACAAAAGCATTTCAATACCTCTTTTATCCAAGTGACTTTCTCACGACTCAAGAAAACAAACTTCATGGCAATTTACTTGAAAAAGGATTATCTAAGCTAGAAATACCTCACCAAGTATATGTGTATGTCATTCATCACTCAAAAGTGTATAGGCTTGTGTTTACACCCAAATCCACCCTATCCAGTACTCTTTCCATAGGCTTGACAAGGATCTAAGTTCTCCACCACTAGTAAAGCAAATGCAAACATAAATGCAAAGGACTTTTATTAGGTTATAATGGGGCTAAGGTTAAGAAAGAAAGGGTATAGTGTTTGGAGAAACAAAGTTGAATATCCCAAAAGATGAAGAGAATGATGCAATAGGATGAAACAGGATGGAAGAAACCAAACCACACTTGAATTGGGTCATTAACTTTCTTTCTTTCTTTCTTTGTTTTTTTTTTGCAATTCTCTTGGGCTGTTATATATATATATATTCTTTTGACGCGAACCTGTTTATTGGTGATACAAAAGCCCGGTTACTCAAACATTTATAACTCAATAGCACCAAGATGCTACTAGCACGCTTATAGCTCTTACTGGCCGTTTGAGGCGAAGATCAACATTGGTGATGAAGACCCCCAGTTACTAAGCACAGCTTAAACCAGCGGAGCGGAATCTTATTGCCTTTTTTTCTTTTTTTTTTTCAAGATAACATATCGTACTTTTCACAATGACCCAATTCCTAATTTTATACATGTTCTTCCATCCAAAATAGATATAATGCAATGCTCTTCAACTCCTAAGACATTCAAAAGGGTAGGATTTTTTTTTTTGTGTTATGGGGTGAGGAAAAAAAATAAAATATAGGCTCAAAGGGGCTAAACAAAGGATATATGTATGAAAAGGGTAGTTTTTTCTTGGCTTATCTGGCTAAAATGAAATGAATGCCTTTATCCTTTTTATGAATACACATGCATTAAATGTGGCCTCAAATAAGATTCAAGTCAAGTTCTAGATCAAGTAAAGAGATAGGGGATACACACTGAAAAAAATTGCTTAAGGCTCAAAATCTCACTAGGTCTATATGATTACTAGCCTAAATTCACCTAAGTCAAATTCATTGCCACTAGGTTCACCAACTCAAAACATGATTAATCACTTTTCAAATCAAGAATGAATCATACTAAAGTTTCTTAAAACTTGCAATTTTCACATTCAAAACAGTTGAAACCCTCCCCCACACTTAAACAGTGCATTGTCCTCAATGCAAAACAGTCATAGCAAAGCACAAAGACAAGTAATATACAGTACTACTTAACTCAATAATATGACAATGCAAAATAAAAGAGTGAAGGAAGGAATACAACCGGGGTCTACGTGGTGTCTTACAGTGCAGTAATCTCCACTGCTTGAGTGGAGAATATGTCATAGAATGGCTTCAAACGGTGTCCATTGATGGTGAAGCATTTTCCATTTGGCTCTCTTTTGATCTTCACAGCTCTATATGGAAAAACATCAATGACAATAAAGGGCCCCTCCCATCTAGAGTGGAGCTTTCCAGGCATGAGTTTCAATCCGGAGATGTAGAGTAGAACTTTTTGGCCCAATTGGAATTCTCTCTTCATAATGAGTTTGTCATGGGCTGCTTTAGTTCTTTCCTTATAAATCCTAGATTCTCATAAGCTTCCCTTCTTAACTCTTCAAGCTCTTACAGTTGCAACTTCCTTTCAATACCGGTACTAGCAAGATCGAGGTTGCACCTTTTTATTGCCCAGTACGCCTTGTGCTCCACCTCTACTAGCAATGACATGCTTTGCCATAGACAATCCTGTATGGAGACATGCCAATGGGACTTTTATATGCTGTGCAATACGCCCAAAGTGCATCATCGAGCCTTTTACTCTAATCCTTCTGGTTGGGTTGCACCGTCTTTTCTAAAATGAGCTTGATTTCTCTATTAGAGAGTTCTGCTTGACCATTCGTCTGAGGGTGGTATGGAGTGGCCACCTTGTACATCACACCATACTTGCTAAGCAAGCTTTGCAAACTCCAATTGCAAAAATGAGTTCCTTGATCACTAATGATAGCTTTGGGAATGCCAAACCTGTAAAGAATATGAGACCAAACAAAGGAAACCACTACAGAAGAGTTATTAGCACGAGTGGGGATAGCCTCAACCTACTTGGACACATAATCCACAGCCAGCAAGATATACAGATAACCAAATGAAGTGGGAAAAGGTCCCATGAAATCAATTCCCCAGACATCAAAGACTTCACATAATAATAAGCGTTGGTGGGATATCTTATGTTTCCTAGAAATATTACCCACAAATTGACACCTGGAACACTTCTTACAAAATTCATGGGCATCACAAAATAGACTAGGCCAAAACAATCCACTTTCCAAAACTTTTATAGCAGTACGCTTAGCACTAAAATGTCCCCCACATACAAGAGTATGGCAAAAAGTTAAGAAAGAATCAAATTCATCATCAGGAATGCATCGCCTAATAATTTGATCACTACAAATGTGCCACAAGTAAGGATCATCCTATATATAGAATTTAACGTCTTTCTTAAACTTATTCGATTGATGTGTATTCATGTCAGCTGATAAAACAGATGCAACAAGATAATTTGCAATATCAGCATACCAAGGGATAGAAACAACAACCTCACAGAGCCATGTATCAGGAAAATCATCTAAGGGTCAAGATGTTACCGGAGGTGATTCAATCCTACTCAAGTGATTAGCTACCATATTCTTTGAACCACTCTTATCACGAATCTCCATATCGAACTCTTGTATCAGCATCACCCACTTAATGAGGAGGGGTTTGGAGTCCGGTTTCTTGAATAAGTATTTGATAGCTGAGTGATCTGTAAAGACAATCACCTTGGTGTGAAGGATGTAAGATCAAAACTTCTCTAACCCAAAGACGATTGCAAATAGCTCTTTCTCTGTGGAGTGCAGTTAGCCTGAGCAGCATCTAATGTTCGAGAGGCATAGGCTATGTTATGTTGTCTCTTCTCTACTCTTTAGGCAAGAACAGCACCTAATGCATAATCTAAAACATCACATAAGAGCTCAAATGGAAAGATCCAATTAGGTGGCTGAATGATGGGGGGTGTAGTGAGTCTCTTCTTTAACTCATCCCATGCATACCTGCAAGCATCATAAAAAACAAAACCCACATGTTTCAGCAATAAATGAGATACTAAAATCCTGGATGAATCTTCTATAAAATCCAGCATGCCCAAGAAAAGAACGTACATCTTTTACACAAGAAGGATATGGAAAGGATGAAATAATATCAACTTAAGCTTTATCAACCTCAATACCATCATGTGAAACAACATGGCCCAAAACAATTCCTTTCTTAACCATGAAATGACATTTTTCAAAATTCAACACATGATTATATTGAATGCATCTTTCCAAAACATTGTCCAAACTAGCTAAGCATACATCAAAAGAATCACCGTAAATAGTGAAATCATCCATGAAAACTTCTATCCAATGCTCAAGGAAATTAGAGAATATGGAAACCATGCAACGCTGAAAAGTGCCTGGTGCATTACATAAGCCATATGGCATGCGTCTATATACAAAGGTTTCAAATGGACATGTGAATGTGGTTTTATCCTGATCCTCAGGGGCAATAGAAATCTGAAAATATCCAGAAAAACCATTTAAAAAACAGTAATGTGATCTACTAGCCAGTCTTTCTAACATTTGATCTATAAAGGGAAGGGGGTAGTGATCCTTTCTAGTCACAGAATTTAATTTTCTATAGTCAATACATACTCTCCAACTATTCTGGACTCTAGTCAGAACTAGCTCACCTTCCTCATTACACATAACTGTAATACCAGTTTTCTTAGGTACTACCTGAACTGGACTTGCCTACTGGTTATCAGAAATAGGGTAGATTATACCTGCAGAAATAAGTTTAGAGACCTCTTTCTTTACCATATCAAGGATCAATGGATTGAGTAATCTCTGTGGCTGTCACACAGCTTTGGCACCATCTTCTAGTAGGATCCGATGCATGCACACATTTGGGCTGATTCCAAGGATATTAGCAAGAGTCCATCCAATAGCTTTCATCCGTCTCCTAAGTACCTCTAAGAGGCGGGTTTCCTCATCAGTAGCTATGTCACTAGCTATAATCACAGGAAGTGTCTCGTTCTTCCCCAAATAGACATATTTCAATGAGTCAGGAAGTGGCTTTAACTCCAAGAATGGAGCTTGCTCAATTGAAGGATGAGCAGCTTTATATCTATATTAGTCAAACTAGAAACCTACACAACTGTTTCATAAATAGAAGAGCAAAATTTCCCATCTCAGGGAGTATTAGTAGCAACTACAAGTGCAGTAGAATCAAGCAACACATCACAATCAACAGCAACAGTGCCATCAGTAGCACTCATGTCAGAGATAGAATTAGAATCAGAAATCTCACTATCAGAAACATAATCAATGTCAATCAATAATTTAGAGTCAGGTATTGAAGATAAATCAATTTTATTCATGGCATCAATCACATTAAGTAACTGAGAAAGTCCATCAGAATTAATAGAAATAGTAGATGTGTGATCACTAGAATTGCTAATGCTACAATTAGGCACAGAAGGATCATGTCTAGAATGTCTCATAATCTCAATAGCATCAGTGAAAATATCAATATCAGTACTATCAAGATCAGCACATGTATCACAACTACCAATTTCAGTACATGAACAAGAGATAGTATCATCTAAACAGGTAATATCACTGGATCTATTAAGCGTGCTATCTCTAAGATCTACAACAGAATCATCCACAATAACATCAACAACATTAACATCTATGTCAGCATAATCATCAGGGGATGTCTCATAGAATCAAGCACATTAAATCTAATAGTTTTACCAGCAAATTCTAGAGTAAGGCTACCAGCATGCACATCTATCATAGCTCTAGCAGTTTTAAGGAAAGGCCTATCTAGAATCAAAGATGAATGTCCTTTTTTCCTAAACCTACCATCATCCATATCAAGAACATAGAATTCTGCAGGGAATATGAAATCTTTTACCTTAACCAAGATGTCCTCCAAGACACCTTCTGGGACTGTGCAACGTCTATCAGTAAGGGATGCAATGAGATTTGTGGGTTTGAGCTCTACACCCTTAAGTTGATTGAAGACTGATTTTGGCATAACTTTGCATAGTTAGGTACTTGTGCGGTGAAGTCAACTAGTGGAACATTGATCACCATTTTCTTGAAGATATCATACATTTCATTAAACATCTCAGCTTCCTTCTTTCTCCTTTCAGCCTTAGCTACTGCAGTAGGAATTGGAAGGGCTGGTTTGATCACTTGCTTTCCTTCCTTGTCCTTTTCTTGTTCTTCATGAGGTGCCACGTGTGTTTTTGATAAAGTGGACTGATCCTGTGATGTGGAAGTGGAAGTAGAAGGAAGAGTGGAAGGAGAGTCATCAACAACTTCCTTGTCATTTGAAGTATTGGTGGTAACAGTATCCGTAAAAGGGATTATCTTTCCACGTCGAAGAGATATAGCATTAACTCCACCAATATTAGGATTTTGCTGAGGTCCAACATTTAGATTGGTTACCACTTGAGATGGAAGCTTTCCTGAACCTTGACTCTGTACATTACTGAGTGCATTAGAAAATTAACCCATTTGAGTTTGAAGAGCTTGAATTTCCTGCATCTATTATTGCTGTTGCTGCATCTGTTGTTGTTGTTGCATCAGGATTTTCATCATAGCGTCCATCTTGCTTTCTAACCTTGAACCTTCATCTAGGACTGGCATTGATTGTCTAACTTGTTGAAAGATCTTGCCACTAGAATTCCCACTTTGATTGAATTGTGTTTGCTAGGCTTGGCCATTTCCATATCGAAGATTTGGATGATCACGCCATCCAGGATTATACGTATTGGAGTAAGGATCATATTTTTTGCCACCTTGAGTCAAAGGCTTAGAAGGGTAAATCGCATTACAAAATTCAACTCCATCATTCATATAGGGGCAAGAGTCAGTACCATGTGTTGCTAGAGAGCAAATAGAACAGAGTGGCCCTACTAGAGCAGAAGAGTTAGCCTATGGGGTAACAGAAGCAGAGGGCCCTATAGGATTGGTCATATTAGATGAATTTAGCATATGAGATATAACCATTTTTTCCATAGCAGATGCAAGTCTATCAATTTTGCTCTATAGGCGAGACTCAGAATTAGAAGAAAGTCGTCCCACTTTATTAACTTTGACTTGTTGTCTAGTACCAAATTGTTGGCTATTCTCAGCTTTTCTTTCAATCAATTCCCAAGCATGATCTACAGTCAAGTGTAGAAGTGCACCACCAACAGCTGAATCTAATAAATCTCTCTCTAGAGGTAAGAGACCTTCATGGAAGTATTGGATCAGTAATGTATCTGGAATTTGATAGTGGGGACAACTAGAACATAGCATTTTAAAACGCTCCAGATATTCATAAAAGGATTCTCCAACCATTTGTCGACATCCACATATGTCCTTCCTGATAGATGAAGTGCGAGAAGCTGGGAAATACTTTTCCAAGAACAATTTCTTTAGTTGGTTCCATGAAGTAATGAATCTAGGAGGTAATCGAAGCAACCAATTTTTAGCAGATCCTTCTAAAGAGAATGGGAAGGCAAGCATCTTAATATGATCTTCAGTCATACCAACAGGTTTTATAGCAATGCAAACCATATGAAACATCTTCAAGTGATTGTATGCTTCCTCACCTGAAAGGCCATTAAATTTTGGAAGTAAGTGAATCAATCCAGATTTCAATTCAAAATTTGCATTAATATCAGGATAATTGATACACCAATTTTGAAAATGCAAATCAGGTGAAACCAATTCTCTAATAGTCATAGTAGGATCAACAATATTAGCATTTGCCTTTGTGTTTGCATTTGCATTTGCGTTTACAATTGCATTTGCATTCGCATTAACATTAACATTAACATTAACATTCCTATCAGCATTAACAACAATATTATTAGCATCCATATTGACCTTAGAATCAAAAGAATCAACAATAGGCTCAACAGAGGAACTGTTGCCTAAAAACGTACTAGCTCTAGTCCTTCTTTGTTGGTGAAATGTCCTTTCAATCTCAAGATCAAATTCAAACAAATTTTCAGAAGAGGATTGGGTCATGCAATAAACAACTACCTAAGAATTTGCCTAAAAACTCAAACGCAAAGCCTAACCGCTGCTCCCTGGCAATGGCGCCAAAAATGATGCGTGCTTTTGCCGCTAAAGCAATCAAATAATAACTAGGACAACCTACTAATGCAATATAGTGGCAACCTAGGTCATTTTCCCAAGGAGCAATATGTGGGTTTTCTCTAGAATGCAAGACACTACTACCTAAATGCAAAATGCAAATGACTCAAAAACCTATATGAGAATGAAACTAACCTAAATAATGCAAATGCAATTTTTTGGGGGTTTTATGAAAGTGAATTAAGGTGTTAAGTAAAGAGAATAATCAAAAGCAACATAAACAACAAGGATTTAGTTCAGTTATGATGATGAAGGGGACAACTTAGGATTCACATGGATTTATCTTTCTTAGCCATTCAATGTATTAGACCAAAGGGAGGTTCATGAAAAATTGGAATTAATAAATTTAATCACCTAATTAAGACATGGGAAACCCTCAAGCTCAATAACACCTAATCCACTAGAAAAATCATAATGGAAAAGGCGGTGGTTAATTGAATCCATTAAAAACCACTCACAATTGTTTAAGATAGTTTTGGAAATTATGTTCACAATTGCCTAATTAAACAATTTGACAATTAATCACCTAATTAAACAATCAAGAGATTAAACCTAAATTGACAATTAAATTAATAATGAAAACTCAATTAATAATCTAATTGACAATCAAAGGTTTGCAAACAAAATCCCTACAATCAATTAAGAACAAATCAAATCCAAAATATCAATTCAATCCAAATAAAAAATAAGTCTACAATCTAAAGCTAGATTGTCCTCAATTATTACAACTCAAAATCATTTAAAACTAAATAATCCCAAGTCTTGAATTAAAAAGATAAAAGAAAGACACTCCCTTGTGGTCTTCAAGTGTAACCTCCTAGGCTCTAGCTTCCTCCATGCTCCTCCCAAATTGCCTCGTAAAAGAATTAGGCTGCCATCGAAATTGTCCTCCCTCCAAGCTTCGACCAAGTCACGGACATGATGATTGATGGCGAATTTATGTGTGGGTCCGTGAGTGCTTGTGGAACCAACCTATGAGGAGGGTTGAATGGTATATGAAGAGGTGGTTGTGGGAGTACGTGAGTGCGTCTCGGCCCTCCCTCTCAGCGTCAGTCCCTCTATCAGCGTCGGTCCGTCTCCTCCCTTTTGTTGTCAGCTAGGTTAATTAATGAAGGGAAGAGAGAGTTTTTAGGGTCCAATCTTGAGCCCATTAAAATTCAAGAAGCCCAATAAAATTCAACCATTGGATATTCTTTTAGCTTTCAAGAAAATTTCTGCACCGTAGGATCTTCTAATATGCTTTTCCTTACTCTGCAAGAATCAAATAAAATCGTGATTTATCATATAATTGGAAATATTTTCCAATCACAAGATATCAATCAAAATATTAATAATTTAAGCTCAATAATATCATAATCAATTCAGATTTATATTATTTCCTAAAATTGGCTAATTATCCAAATATTATCTAATAAATCCAATTTAGCCTAAAATAATCCCCAAAATAAATGAATAAGGTGGGATAAAATATATTAAATTTGGGATTTATCAACGACTTTAAAATAACCTCTTCATCTTTCCTCAAAATATAATATTTTAGGGGAATTAGCACATGACAAAATCTTAAGCTTTATCCCCTTCCAACTAAGTCATAATTGCCTCTTCTCCCTCTAGTTGAAGTGATGAAAGTGAGGCCCCAAAGTAACCATATGGGCTTCTTCAATTACTTCATCCATTTGCCAAAATAATATATTTTAAGGTTAATTCACCATGTGCTTTTTACTTTATGACTTCATCTTTTACTTGGTTCAAAATGATGACACATTGCATAGCTTGCTTCCAAGTAATTATTTTCCCTTTATTTTCCTTAATTAATGAAAATTAACTTCAATTAGTTGAGAAAATAATTAATTTTGAGCTTTATGGCAAAATTACAATTTTGCCCTTACATTCTTAAATTTAATTTGCGCTTTATTCCTCTTCTTTGCTCCTTGGTCGAAATTTCTCTTAATTTTGGGCCTAATGATGTGCTCTTTTATTCTCCATTTGAGCTTTACCAATGGGGTTTAGTAATGGCCTTTTTGGAACACCCAAAAATTTAG
The DNA here is from genome assembly GCA_963855925.1 of Inga laurina. Lineage (NCBI taxonomy): Eukaryota > Viridiplantae > Streptophyta > Magnoliopsida > Fabales > Fabaceae > Inga > Inga laurina. The sequence continues at coordinate 36,007,932 of OY979704.1, forward strand.
TTTCATAACTTGTTTTAGCCCAATTCTCATGAAAATGAAAATTTACTATCTTATTGAATTCCAAATGCATCAATATTCACCATTTTATTTCATTAAATGCCATAAATAATTACAAGGCATATTCGTGAATAAAAACGGGGTGTTACAGCTCTCCCCCCTTAAATAAATTTCATCCTCGAAATTTGCTACACATACATAGCCATAAACTCTAGGTAATGCTTCCACATATTCTCTTATGTTTCCCATGTGGCTTCTTTAGGAGATAACCCTTTCCAAACAACTTTTATGAATAGGATACTCCTGTATCTGAACTCTTTCTCCTGTCGGTCAATGACTCGGCCAGGCATGACTTCATAAGTCAGATCTTCCCACATATCCACATTTTCATATTCAATTACATGTTCCTGATAGACTGTGCTCGTCTATCCTTTATCTGAGCTTCTTCAATTGCTACTCTCATATCGTTATATGTCTCATTGACATTATTACCACTAATCAAAATCAGCTTAGACAAACTAAGATCTCTGAAATCTTTAATCAATTTTTACTCACAAATCATTATGGTTGCCACCTGCACTATTTTATGGCTCAATACGTCGACAACAACATTAGCCTTTCCTGGGTGATATTTTATCTCCAAGTTGTAACCTTTAAGTAGCTCCATCCATATGTGATTTCTCACATTCAGTTCTTTTTGATCATATAAATATTTCAAACTCTTGTCGCAGTACAACTCTATGGTCGTGCCATAGAGATAGCGTCCCCAGATTTTTAGTGCAACACAATTGCTGCTAACTCAAGATCATGTGTGGTATAATTTTTTTTGTGAGGCTTCTATTATCTAGATGCATAAGGCAATACACGGCCATGCCACATTAAAACACTTTCCATTTCATGCCTATTGGCATCAGTAAGGACGACGAAGGTCCACAATGGATCTGAGATTATCAATATTAGTGTTGACGTTGGTTTATGTTTGAACTCGGTGAAGCTCCTCTAACAATTATGGTCCTAAAGATAATGTTGTGTTTTTTGTCTTTTTTTTGTTTAACTTTGTGAAAGGCAAAGCTATTCTGGAGGAATTCGGTATGAATCTTCAGTAATATTCAACAAGACCCAGAAAATTGCGTATTTCAAAAATAGTCTTTGGCCTCTTCCAGTTTAGTAATATCCGACAAGACTCCTTTACTTATGAAAGCTAAAACTCACATTTGCTCATCTTGGCTTAGAGTTTCGTTGCTTAGACTTCAGTGTGTTCAATACAGTTCTCAAATGTTGTTCATGTTCTGATCTACTCTGCGAGTATACAGTATATCATCAATAAAGACTACCACGAATTGGTCCAAATAACAACAAAAAATTTGATTTATGTAGTCTATGAATACGGCAGGTGCCTTGGTCAGCCCAAATGGCATTACTAAAAACTCACAATTGCCATATCTGGTCCTGAAAGTAGTTGTTGGTACATCTTCAGCTTTTACCTTAAGTTGGTGATATCTCAATCTCAAGTCAATTTTTGAAAACACACAGGAACTAGACAACTGATCGAGCAAATAATCTATCCTTAGAGGTGGATACTTGTTCTTAACGGTCACCTTGTTCAGCTCCCAGTAATCAATACAGAGTTGCAAGCTTCCATCTTTCTTTTTAACAAAAAGGACTGGAGCTTTCCATGGTGAAAACTGGGTCTAATGAACCCTTTTTCTAGCAACTTTTCAATCTACTTTTCAATTCTACCGTTTCATTTGGTGCCATTCTATATGGGGTTGTCGGTATTGGTTTTGCTCCAGGCCTAAGTCAATCACAATTTCCACTTCCCTATCCGGAGGTAATCCACTGATATCTTTCAAAAACACCTTAGGAAACTCATTTACTAAAGGGATACTTTCAGATGCTATTCCAGCTTCTGATTGCATGGAAAAGAATACCATGTACCCCTGACAACCTTTATGCAACCCACTCTCAGCCTCATCTGCTGAAAGAAAGTTAAGACTGATTTTTGTATTGACTTATGGTTGTGGATTAGGGTAAATGACCCTTTTATTTCTATAATCTAGTAACACATTATTTACTGTCAGCCAGTCAATACCCAGAATAATTTCTAAACCTTACAGTGGTAAACAAATTAAATCCACTATTAATTTATGCCCCTCGGCATTCATTATGCAATTCAGACAGACTTCGGCTGTGACAATTCTAACACCCATGGGCATAGACACAACCGGGTCATATGGAAATTTGTATACTTTCATGCCTAGCCGTCTCACACAATTATACGCAATAAATGAATGAATAGCACCCGAATCATACAATACTTATATTGAATTGCTATTATAGTAAATCATCCCAGGAATCAGTTCAGGAGATTTCCTGACTTCCTCCTAAGTAATCGTAAACACTCCTCCCTGTACTCTTGGTCTAGGCTTAGCAAGATGTTGCCATTGCTGTAGGCAATTAATAGCATAATACCTTGACCTACTACAGATATAACAAGTTATTGGCCGGGTTGGAGCTTGAGTTACTGGTGGAGCTTACAGTAATAGAGCACCATTACATGTCCAGCCAGGATGGTATGACTTGCTACAATACCAGCATGTCCTACCCTGAGAGGGTCTTTGATTACCCTAACCCCTAGCCTGATTCGGCTTCTTATTTCTACTCCTAGGTGGTCCACTTGGTTCTTTTCGTTTTTGGGAAGAACTCCTATTACCCAACGTACCCTTAGTGTTGGTAATTCGTCATTCTTCCATTGCCTTGTTGAACTCTGTAAAATGTTTAGAGACTAGCATCTCCTTCAGTTCTTGTTTCAATCCTTGGATCATCATATTTGAGGTCCATTCCTTATCATCCTGATACTTAAGGTATGATGAGTATTGTGACAACTGAATATAGCAAGCTAAGTACTCATCGAAGCTCTCTTTATCACCTTGTTATATATTCATGAATTCTTTTTCCTTTTCCAGTTTGACTGAACGGGAAAAATATTTCTTGTTAAATTTTTCTTGGAATAATTCCAATGTCACTGGAATATTCCTCCACCAAAGTATCAGTTTGGTGTTCTTCCACCATCTATCAGCATTGCCCTCAAGCTTTTGATTCGCCAAGAGGACTTTAATTTTATCAGGGCATAATAGGATGTTAAATATCTTCTCTAATCGTGATAACTAGTCTTCAGCTTGCTGTGGATTAAATTTTCCTCTGAAGATAGGAGGTTGTTGTTTATTGAATCTTCTGACCCAAGTCTGTAGAATATCAGCCTCAAGATCAGGCAAAGGATCTTTTGGTTGAGGTCCCTCGGGCGGATTTGACTCACTATCTTCCCTTACCAGCTCTTCCAAACAATCTTGCCTCTACTACACTTCTTGCAGCTCTTCCCTGATTTCATTCATTGTGGCCTATTGTTGTGTTAACATTCCCAGAATTTGTTGCTGTATTGGATCAAGCCTGGGTTCGAGTGCTATATTATTATATCCCCTCGTGGTCTACCGTGTGGTCTATCTCTTATTCGAACTATCTTTGTAATTTAACTACATGAAAATGGAGAAGAAATCAATTTCATATGAATACTAGGGCTTTTTTTTTTCATTTATCAAAATGTTGAGTAGACAAGTATGTCATATATATATATATATTATACATCAGATATTTACAGCAGTTAAGGAAAATATGAACACTATACAACCTATAACTACTGTACAATAAGTCTTTGTCTTTTTTCAAAACATATAACATAACTATATATATGACTTCCCAGGGGTCACCCATCCTGTGATTTTCTTGGGTTGAGCACACTTAACTTTTGTATACTCATACCAAAACACAGGTACTGGCTCTATCTTCTTCTATTCACTGATACCCTATGACTGCCCTCATCTCAAAAGTCTTGCCGACTGCCTCCGGTCACCAAAATACTGGGTATAGACCCTCTACACACTATCATACATGTCCTTCATCATATACATGTCTTCTTGACCTGGACACCTCAATTGTCGGTATTTATTGTTTTGCCCCTTAAGCCGCTAGCTTTTGCTAGAATATTTTAATTTTGAAAAAGGGTGATATTTAAATGAATATCAGTAGTAACAGAAAATTGATCATAGAAAATGCGACAATAAATATGCCAAGTACCATATACAACAATATTATAATAAAACATAATTCAGTTTGGTAAAAAATGTTTAGAGCCAACCATTGTTGTAACCCCTACTCATTTCGTACCTTAGCTAGGCTAAAGTTACTACATTCAGTCCCTTTTTGTTCACAAACCGCTCTTGAACTTTGTTCTGGCTCGGGCTAACTGTTTGGTTCTAAAATTCCAAATGTACAATAATTGAGTCAAGACCTATTCATGTACTATTCTAAACTCTTTTAAATTCATTCTGTTGATTATCTAGTGCAGTTATAACAATTTCTGTATAGTATAATTCTGCACAGTAGAATTTCACTGTTTTTCAGAAACTAACGAAAATGAGGTGTTGGAAAATCACAATTAATTCAAGGAAATTCCAAAGTGACTAGTTCCAAAGCCTATATGAAGCTCTTTAAGTGTTCTTTTATGGAAAAATACTCAAGTCTAACCACTAAATCACGTTATTCCCAGAAATTTGTCAAACCTCCCCTGTTCCAGATTTCCTTCCAGAAACAGGGAACAACTTCAAAAATCCATATCTTTTAGTATACTAGTCCAAAAATTATGATCCACCTATCAAATTAAAGCTCTACATCTCTACTTTAATCTTGCCAAATTTCATAATATTTGAACTAGGTTTGTCTAACTAAATTCGTTACACAATCAGACTGGCTCCAGTGGAGCAAATCAAACAACATTTCCTTTCAATTTCAAAAATTTCTAGATTTCCATACCAACATTCAAAAATCATGAACACATGTACTCCTAGACTGTTAGAACCGGCTATCACCCAAGAGGGGGGGTGAATTGGGTGTATAATAAAAACTTAAGAACTTTAGAAATCTTTTCGTATCTTAACGAAAGCGGTAAGTATGAAGGTTTATAAATCAACAGTTAGATTAAATAATATATGCTGGAAATATAAGAGTTTAGGGAAGAGAATATGCAAACTGTGATTTATCCTGGTTCGGTCCAATCTGTGATGGCCTACGTCCAGTCCCCAGGCTCGTCCTGAGATTTTCAAATCCACTATCTTCTTGTTTAATCCGGGCACAAGAAAAGCCTTTACAATCCCACAAGTTTAGCCGGGTACTTGTGAAACCTTTTACAAATCTCTCACTGAAAAACTCCCCCTTACGGCAAGTCTTACGAGCAGAGCAATCTCGAAGATCTTCCTCTCCTGCTTACTATGCAAGTCTTACGAGCAGCAACGTTCTCTCCTGCTTACACCCCTGTAAGTCTTATGAGCAGCAACGTTTTCTACTGCTTGCACCTTGTAAGTCTTACGAGCAGAATGTCTTACGACAATTCTCTCTACTGCTTCCCCGTAAGAAAATCAACCCTCTCAAGGTCCCTCTACCTTGAGATCAACTCAGAAATACATTTGAAGGTGTTTACAGACTCTCTCACAGAGTGGATATAATCTCACTGAAGTACAATACAAATAATCACTCTCTCAATGAAAAGTAATACAGAAACTGGAAAACAGAGAGAGTTTGGGTAGAAGCAGAGGATTCATGTTATTCGCATGTTGGTGTCGTTGCACTATTTTCTCTGTCTCCCATCAACGTTGAGTGCTCTCTTATTTATAGTTGATGAAGATCATGACCGTTGTAAGCATTCGTCCGTTGGAGTCTCATTGCTTCTTTTGACCGTTGAGCATATTTGAAAATGAGCTACTGTCCGTTGCAGAGTGGAGCGTTTTGTTGAACAGCAGGAAGATTCATTTTGAGCTGTAGTAACATTGTGGAGCGGGATGAATATGTTTGAGTTTCCAGACAATCTCTCATGGTGGGTCAGTTGCTTGTCGTGGTTGGTAGCTGCCATTCGGTGTGTAATGATGGAGTTCACCGTAGTTGACTTTTATTTGAATCTGCAACCCGAACGTTTAAAATCCTGTTTCACACTGCAAAATACTTAATCATTAATATGATGAAGTATTAGTCATGGGTATGTTGGATCATTGGTCAAAAACTGAATTTCTGGCTTCTGGGACTCATCACGTTGAAGATATTTGTTATACGTGACCTCCATTCTTGAAGATGCAATCCAAATGTTTAATCTCCTGTTTCTCACTTGAAAAATATGTTAGTTAATGTTTAGGAACAATAACAAGTGAAAACATAATGATTGTATAACATTTAACCATGTTTGGATTGATGGCTGTGAGGCTCTGTTTCATTTCTTCGTTCTGTCAAGTTTTCACTTCGAGTGCAATGTGGCTTACTCGAGTGAAGTTGATATTTTCACGTTCTGGCTTTCTCTCAGACAAGCACTCGCTGCACTTCACTCGCATCTGCTCGAGTGAATTCTCGAATCACTCGAGCACAAAACGTCCTGCTCGAGTGCGCCTCAAGTTTTCACGTACATGCTTCTTCTCGGGTTATCACTTCCATGTCAAAACTTCCATGTGCTCGAGTGAGAAATCATCCAATGCTCGAGCATGGATCCTAGTGCTTGAGTGAAGCAATTTTCTTCACGTTTCAGCTGCTTCTGGACATCACTCGCATAATATTTTCAGAGAGAAAGTTTTTGCACTCGCGGGTGATGTGGGGCCACTTTAGAAAAATTTTGTCCATTTGATTCAAATGATGTATCATAAGAAAGCTCTTGCCATATGCATTCCAATGCAAAAAGAATCAGCTCCAAACTCCTTATATTCTGCAAGTTATGATCGAAAGAGTGTATATTTCGCTAGTCTGCACAACCGTCAACTTCCAGAAGGCATAGCTCCTAGAATATACGTTCAAATTAGACAAATTACCTATCCATGGAAAGCTCCTTGAGTCTACTTTCATTTGGCACTGGTCTCGTCTCAATACGATGTGTAGTTTGTGAGTTATGCTCAAAATACCGAACCTGTGTCAAAATATGACGGTGATTTCAGTTTCATTTTCGACGATTCATATCTCCTTCATTTGATCTTTTTCAATGTGATCCTGGTGCCCATTTTACGTGTTGTGAGTACTCTTTCATATGCCACTTGTTTCGGGTCAATCCGACGTGTGGTTTGAGAGATATGATCAAAATACCAGACCTCGCTCAGGCTGAACGTAAAACAGAGTAGAACAGAGTGTTCATCCCGTGCTCGAGTGAAATCCTCCGTGCTCGAGTGAGTTCTTCCTGTGCTCGAGTGAAACACCTCTTGCTCGAGCATAAAACCTCTGGAAGTGCCAAAACTCATGTATAAGTTATCTTAGCTTCGTATTAACCTATTCCAACCATCATTTGATCATAGAAACCTCCGGTATCATTATAGAAACCTCCAATATCACATCTAACAACTTGAATCTTGATATTCATGATAGATCTTCCAAGTTCTTCATTCTTCAATATCTTTCTTCTTGGTTTTCCTCTTGATAATAATTCTCCATAACCAAAGTAAGCATCTTCTTGACTATCTTCAATTTCTTTCTTCTTCTTCCTCTTGTTCATTTTCATTAATTCAATCTTCTTCATTCTTTGCTTGACTAATCTACAAAATATGTAACATTAAATATAGTAGTTAGTCAAAGAAATACATTATATGAACTTTTTGCTCTTATCACTTAATATCTATATTTGACATCATCAAAACTAATCATATATAACATTCTCCTCCTTTTTGATGATGACAAAGAAATACATTATATGAACTTTTTGCTCTTATCACTTAATATCTATATTTGACATCATCAAAACTAATCATATCTAACATAGACAATTTTCCCTTCTAAACCCAATGGAACCATTAGAATTACAAAATTTCAACTCATTCCTTTGGTTCTGTGCTTGGCCGAAACTTAGGTTCTTAGGAGAAAAGTTGTGTATTTTTGTTTTCTCTTGATTAACCACTTCCTTTTCACTTATAATCACAAGATTAGCTACTTAAACACAAAATAAACATGGTTTCTATAAATTTTGGCAGCATAACATCTTAGGGTTTCACCTTCCCAATTTCACAAAATCAACATAACTAAGCCAATATTAACAACAACCACCACAATAACCACCTACTAGCCAAAAGGATTAAAGTTTTGAAATTACCTCTTGATTTCTTGGTGTTACAAGTTTAAATGATCTATTAAATAGTGCAAGTGTACACTATCATAATCAAGTAATACATAAGTGAGTAGAGTTTCGTTCCCATGAGGTTAGATCACTAAGTACCAAAATGGGTAATTTTAATTCTATTTAGTCGATCGATTAGTTAATGATTGAGAGTACAAAATAAAATGATTAAATATGAGTGCAAATAATATGAAAATAACTATGAGAAAAACCCCTAGGGGTCAGATTTCACTTAACAAATTTTGGTTTGAATCACTTATCTATTTTAGCACAATTTATTTCACATGATTGATAGTCAAGTTTCCCTAATTTAATTACTAGCCTCTTCCAAGATCAAGCAATTCTATAATTAATTGCTAATCCAATATATTCCTATATGAATTTAAGCAATTAATTATGCATTGAGATTCATGGAACTCAAAAAGACTACACAACTCATATGTATATATTCCTATTTCATATACAAGTCATGGTTTTAATATAGGATTTACACACATGCATCTCCTTCCGGTCTCAACATACATACTTAAATCATTCAAAAGATGGCCAAGCAATTGAAAGCATTAAGCACAATAATTAAAACTCAATCATGAAGGAAAAATTAAAACTAGATTTAATAAGTTAAAATTCAATTCGTCATTAGTAAGCTACGTCATCACCCTAGGAAAATAGAAATTTAGCTCATGATGAAATCAAAAACAAAACAAAAATAAATTGAAAACTTCATAAATGTTGCATAAAACTTGAATGAAAACCTCATAAATACTATAGAAAACTTGAATATTAAATCCTAAAAAATAAATATACAACGTAAAGATGCATGAAAAATGGAGAAATCTAGCCTTCCTTGTAGGAGGTAAAACCTTTTATGTAAGTGGCAACCTATACCATCCATAAAGGAGGACTACCTATACTGTCCATATAGGAAGTCTACCTAGGCCTTCCAAGATGGAGCCATGCAAAAAGTAATACAGTGCATGAATATAAATCTAAGATATGCAGATACAATATTTTTCTCAGTAGAACATGCCACACATACATTGTCAGAGAGAAATTTTTCATGTTCTCTGTCCGTCTCCTCCTGTCATATTTATAGGCTGAATTTTCGCCATTTGTTAATCTGATGAACAGTGCCCATCAATTTTTTATTTGCTACTACAGTAACTTCCATCCGCTACAGTAGTAACTTCCGTCTGCTACAGTAATTCCATCGTGAACAGTACCGTCATGAATAATGAACCAGTGAATAGTAACCGATGCTACAATAATTGTCCTTTTTTAATCCTATCGGTCCAATTGTTGGTCTCCTTTCTCCTCTTATTATGTGCTATCAAAAGAGAAAACAAGTAAATATTATAATAGTAATAAAAATATTTATGCCAAAATCATCATGTATTTATCATTTACACCTAAATTTATTACATTAATCTTAAATATCGTCCACAAAATCATCATATAAGGGAAAATAAATATGTAAATATTTTACTTATCACTTGGCTTTCTCTCTCTAGGATGGCACTGTTCACGCTCTCTTCCCTCTTGATTTTGCTTGCTAAACATGATTTCCAACATGGAGAAGAGGTTAGAAGGCATAAACACTTGAAATCAAGCCTCTTACCTTAGATTTTGGCTTCTTGAACTTCCTCCTCTTCTCTTGCTCTTAGGTTTTCTTGAAGCTCTCTCTCTCTCTCTCTCTATTTGTTTAGTGTAGGACGAAAATGAGGTGTTGGAAAAGGATGATGACGACTTTAAAATATCCTCTTCATCTTTCCTCAAAATATAATATTTTGAGGGAATTAGCACATGCCAAAATCTTAAGCTTTATCCCCTTCCAACTAAGTCATAATTGCCTCCTCTCCCTCTAGTTGAAGTGATGAAAGTGAGGCCCCAAAGTAACGATATGGGCTTCTTCAATTACTTCATCCATTTGCCAAAATAATATATTTTAAGGGTAATTCTCCATGTGCTTTTTACTTTATGACTTCATCTTTTACTTGGTTTAAAATGATGACACATGGCATAGCTTGCTTCCAAGTAATTATTTTTCCCTTTATTTTCCTTAATTAACCAAAATTAACTTCAATTAATTGGAATATAATTAATTTTGAGCTTAATGGAAAAATTACAATTTTGCACTTACATTCTTGGACTTAATTTGGGCCTTCTTCCTCTTCTTTGCTTCTTGGCCGAAATTTCCCTTAATTTTGAGCACAATGATGTGCTCTTTTATTCTCTATTTGGGTTTTAGCGATGAGCTTTAATAATGGCCTTTTTGGAACACCCAAAAATTTAGTTTCATGACTTGTTTTAGCCCAATTCTCATGAAAAAGGAAATTTACTAGCTTCTTGAATTTCAAATACATCAACATTCACCATTTTATTTCATTAAATGCTATAAATAATTACAAGGCATATTGGTGAATAAAAATGGGGTGTTACACTCACCTCTTACAACTTACCTGCATCCCTAGTCAAATCTCACCTAGAAAAACAAGTAAATATAGAAACCATAAGATCCAAAGATCTTAGTAACCATTAATTATTCAGAAATATATATGCGAACCAAAATTGAGAACATGCGGTTCTAAAATCAAGTTCAACTCACAATAATCTATTTATATTATTCTTTACATAAAAATTTTCACAAACTAGTTCTTGATTCAGTGATCAAAACCCCCTCCCAAAAAGGTTCCAAAATAGTTGATAGTCATAATGTTTTTTTTTCCAAATATCGTTCACAAGAAATTTCACAAAACATGTCTCAACGTTGTTCCAAAAATAATTATACAAAAGCTATATCACATTCAAATCATAAATCACACATATAAAATGCCAAGCATATTATTGATGTACAAATCATCCTTATTACACCTGACCAGCCTTATAACCACTAACTAGAGTCATAGCTAACAAATGATTTATCCATTTAACTGGTTTACACAATATTCTAAATCATGAGGGGATACCTGGCCAAGGTTCCTAGCTCATCATGATTGGACTATGACTCCTCTCCTTTTGACAAAACTAAGGAGGTGTCACTATCTATCAAACCTGATGTAATTCCTAGCCAAAGGAAAAACATTGGAGAGGGGGCCACTACTACAAAAATTGGTTTTAGTAGCGCACTTTTTGTAGCACTTCCTCAAGAAAGTGCTACATCTCTTGTATTTTTTTTAAAACACTAAGCAGTGGTAGCACTTCATTGGGAAGTGCTACCAAAGACAATTGTCTTCGATAGCCCTTCCTAAAGGAAAAGCTATAGCTCCTATATTTTTTCATGTATTAAAAATATTAAACAATTGCAGCACTTTCCAAAGGAAACATTACAGAAGACAATTTTCTATTCATTTCATTCTTTTATTTTTTTTCAAAAAAAAAATAATTTTAAAATGTTAGATTAAAATGAATTATATATCTTACTCTATATAATTAAAAATTTTAAAAATAATATAAAAATAAATAATTATATAAAAAACTCGCACACACTATCCGTAACACTATCCTTATGTATTCATGTCACATTAATATATTAAGTAAATATATTCAATTTTGAATTCAAAGTGTTGGCAAAAAATATCATGATGAAAATACTTCTATGACAATTCTTTTTTTTATCTTCATAAACTATATGTTGTTTATTTTATATTAAAAACATAGCCACACTCAAGCCTGCATCCATAAAGTTGAAAATTGGGAATAAGCATTGCTTTCTACAGCCTTTAATCGGGTGTAGCTATGGTTCTCTCTTTCAAGTTGAGATTGGATCTAACGGCTCTTTGTTGGCTTGGGTTGCTCTTTACGTCCAATGTTTGATTTACTCTTCTTTTTCTCCTTCCTTGCTAAATGTAAGAATTCGCATATATAGGCGAGGATCAGCCTTTCTGTAGACATGGTTCACTAGTACAGAAAAATGTTTTTAGACCGGAATATTTAGATCGGTTACATTGGATAAGGTCTTAAAAATATGACCGGTGGCATTTTTGTAATTATGATGAAATATTAAGACCGGTTATTAATATAACCGATCTTAAAAATACTTTTAAGACCGGTTGTAGTAAAAACCAGTCTTAAAAACAATTTTAAGACCGGTTGCAAAACAACAGGTCTTAAAATATATACAATAAAAAAATATGTAATATATTTTCTAGACCGGGTTTAAAAATAAGCGGTCTAGAAAATGTTATCTGAATTAAAGACAATCATAAAAATAAAATGTTTATTATTTTTAAGACCAGTTGTAGATAAGAACCGGTCTTAAAAATTCAAAATTTTAGACTGGTTATTAATTAATAACCAGTCTTAAAAAGTTTCAATTTTTAAGACTGGTTATTAATTAATAACCGGTCTTAAATATATATTTTAAGACCGGTTTTAAAATAGAACCGGTCTTAAATAATACTTTTAAGACCGGTTTTAATTGACAACCGGTCTTAAAACTGACCTGGATTTCAAAATCCGCCTAAATTTAGCTCTGAAATTTCATTTCAAGACTCAAGCACATCAGTGAAACCCCTGCGTCTGTTTGCGGCAGCTCCTCCTTTCCCCTTCTCTTTTCCGTCCTTAACTTCGCCGCCGTCAACGGAGATCTACTGTTGAATTCATTGTCGGAAGGCTATCGTCGTTTGTTCCCTCCGATTGGTTTCGTTCTCAACCTCATTTTTATTGTCAGGTTTGTGTTTCCATTTCGTTTTTGGGTTTTTTATTGAAATTGTGAGATTACTTATCCTCTATTTTCTTTGTTCGATTCCTGCAGCAAGTGGCCAAGGACTGTTCAAATCTAGAGGAATAAGAAGATCCTCAAGCAAAGGTTTAAGGTACGTTTAAATTATTCTGAAATTGTGGACGTGGGTTTATTTTGGTAGTTTTCCATTTGCATTACAGACTATAGTTTAAGCTTGTTACTTCTAGTGGACCTAGGTTAATTATTCCATTTGAAAGTGATGATTTTAAGAGTTGTAGTGATGATTTTGATCCTAGTACGTTGAAGACTATAGTTTAAACTTGTTGCTTCTAGTGGTGTAGCTTATGTTATATTGTTTTGTTTGGTTTAAGCTTGTTGCTTCTGTTATATTGATTTTGTAGCTTCTGGTTTCCTTCTTTTAATTTGGCCCTACGATTTGAATTTAAAATCTTCACCTTGTGCATTGTAATTATTTGTTCATGTTTGCATAACTTGGAAATTGCTTTTGAACAATGCCTTTGTAGATAGTGTCGTGTTATAACAATAAGCACCGTGTAGCAAAATTGCCTTAAATAGTGTTCTTAAAGTGTTTTTAGACAATGAGTCGTCCTAGTAAGGGTACTCCTGATCCAACTAATCCAAATCAAAGTGAGCCTAGCAATGCTCCGAGTCAGGAACACAATGAGCCACGTAATCGGCCTAGACAAAGGGGTAGGAGAGCCACCTGATTGAGAGACATTCCTCTCAATCGAAATACCGGGGGAAAGATTCTGATTGAGTTTCATAGATATTGGAAACCAATCGGGCCTAATAACCAACGGTATAGGAGTTTTGTCGGCCTCCTAGCACGCAACAAGCCTAGCATCTTGATAGAGCAGTGGAGAAATATCGATAGAGGTATGAAGTGACATATTTGGGAAACTATCCAGCTCACTTACGACATTCCTGAGAGTGAAGTCTTGTATGACAAGATAATGACGTATTGTGATGAACGCTGGAGGAAGTTTAAGACAAATCTATCCTACAATTACATGCATATCAAGGTGGAAGAAGGTCAGCCTCTTCCTAATCCGTGCGATCGGTATTCTTTTATTGACGAACAGACTTGGTAAGAATTTAGACGGCTTCGGACTACTCCAGAAGCATTGGTGAGTTGTTGACTTATTTTGCAATTGATTTGCTTATGAATTATGAATTGTCTTTATTGATTTACAATGACTTAATTTTGATTTCTTATTCGTAGGAAAAAAGGAAAAAGGCCCAAGAGAATGGTAGAAAGAATGATTGCCCCGATACAATATCTCGTGGGGGGTATGCGATGGCCGAAAAAGACTTACTGGCGGCCAAATGGAAGAGATTGGAAGAAGTAGCTCAATCCGATCCTTTTGTTCTTCTTTCTCCACCATCTCCGATACGTCGAGAAGAGAAGTGGTTGTTCGCTCGCCAAAAGAGGAGCGGGTCTTATACGAGTGAACAATCTCATGTAGTCGGTGAGAAAATTGTAAGTATTATTGTTGACTTGTTGTTATTAATTATTTAGTAAAAAAATTTCATTACTAATATTTTTCATCTGTCTTATAGGAGGAGCTTCAAAAACAAGCCGAGGGATCATTTAGGTCGGATGGGAGGAATGACATCCTGACCGTAGCTACAGGAAAACCTGAGCATCCCGGCCGTGTCAGGGGGATTGGAGGAGGGGTAGGCATAAGGGATTATTTTAGAGCACCCTCACGCCGTTCCTCAAGTGGTATGGTGACTAGGGAGGAGATGGAGTGTATATTGGCCACTGTCAGAGCAGATGCTAGAGCTGAGGTAGAAGCATCATTTGATGCACGATTTGAAGAAAGGTTTAGCAAGATGAAGAAGGAATGGATGATCATGACGAGCACAAGAGAAGCAAATACCAGTGCTCCCCAGGCTCATTCCCTAAACCCTAAACAGAGCACTAAAGGGAGTTGCATTGGTCAGTCATCAGAGGGTCCTGGCGGCTAAATTGGTGAGCCTTATGACTTGTTTGTGGAGGATCCTCTAAGACGATTGGTTGCACGGGGGAGCATGCACAACTTGGGATCAACTGTCCACCACCAAGAAATAAAGGATGATCAAGTCAGAGTGGTAGTTGAAGAGGTGATCATTGCAGATGCAGCTCTCCCTATCCCTGTTGATGACTTCAAGGTTGTGGGTGATGTCATCAACTCTTTCATCTTGTGGCCAAAGAACCTTGTTTCTGATCAAGCTGAGGAATCCCCGCCGCCTCCACCTCCGCCTCCCTCTACTCAAGATCTTTCACGGCCTCCATTGAATGTCATACAGCAAGTGATTCTGATGGCATATGATACGTCCTTTGCAGCAAGAAATTCGGTTACTAAGTCAGCTGTTGGCAAGTAAGGGGCGCACTGCTATCTTGAGAGGGATGATTTAATGTCCTTGGTAGCTCCTCTATAACAACTTATGATTTCGATTGTCCAGCTCTTTTTTATGTAAGTATCTTCTCAAACTGGAAGTTAATATTTTACAAATTACATCGTTAAACTTTGATTTAATGTCCCTGCTTGAATTATTGTAGGTTGATGCATCGTAGGTTGGTTGACTCTAGAAAAACCGATAAATTTGGACTCCTATGCCCAGTTCAACTCTACGACGAAGGGATCACTTCTTCTATTAGACACACATACTTATCGCATAGGCCAAGTGAAACCACAATTGAATGTTTCTTGGCTCCATATTTACATGGGCAAGACAAATTTATATTTCATACTATACATAATATTTTATATTTGCTTAAAAGTTGTCCCTTTTTTCAGTGATAATTGGCAATTGGCTATTTTGTGCAAGAGGAGTTATTCTGTCATCCTCTTATGCTCCCTCCACCTCAGCAAGCCAACTAGTGAATTGAAGAAAAGCTTGAACTCATAAGTTTTTGTGCATTATTAATTACCTTTCGTGTGCAAAATTTATGAAATTTGTGTAAAATAAGTAACCTTTGTGATTTTGATGATATAGGGCTATGCGGACATTCCAACACACAGCTTGTGGTAGGCCTATGCGTGAGGTAAAAGAACATACATGGATCTTGCCGAAAGTTAGTTACATATTGGTTTGTTTCAAGAATGTATTCAATAATAAGTCATGCTTTAATTTTATACTTGTTTTAACGATATCATATTATTTTTCAGACCCGTAGGCAACCACCGGGGTCCAACTTGTGTGGGATGTATATTCTGAGGCAGATGTATAATATTATTACCCTAGGCACGACAGAACTTACTGAAGAGGTAAATGTATATATATATTTCAAAAATTTTGTGCTATTATTTTTTTAAGTGAATTTAATGTTTTGCCTGGCTTTGGTGTTTCAGATGTTTGAACTTGCTGACCCTTTTCCAGAAGAAGATATTGAGTACATTCGCAAATGTTGTGCTAAATTCATTTATGAACTTTTACAATAGTAAGTTCTTGTAAAACTGAGGAATTGTTGTGTATATTGATGAATTGACATGGTGGTTAATTGGGTGCAAATATTGTTGGTTGCATGATTTTACATGTTTGTTGGTTTAAGATGATTTTTGTATATTTTGATGAATTCACTAGCTTGTTGGTTGCATGATATATATATGACATGGTTGAATTCATTTATGCCTACTGAACATTGTAAGTGGAACTGGTAAGTGGAAGGTTAAAGCAAAAGGAAATGGTAAGTGGAAAGTTAAAGCAAAAGGACATTGTAAGTGGAAGTAAACTGAACACCATATGGAACTTAACAAGTATGGCATTGCAGGTAGCAATTCAAGGATGCGTTCTGGTAAAAGCCTAATCACACACATTTAAAAACAAAAAACAAAATATAACACTTTTAAGACCGGTTATAAAATAACCGGTCTTAAAAGTAATTTTTAAGACCGGTTGTTAAAAATAACCGGTCTTAAAAGTAATTTTTAAGACCAGTTCTACATAAAACCGATCTTAAAATTACTTTTAAGACCGGTTATTTTATAACCGTCCTTAAAAATTTCTCTAAAACCCCTTCCCCCAGAGGTCTTTTAAGACCGGTGCTCATGATAACCGGTCTTAAAATTGTTACTTTTAGACCAGTTATTAATACAACCGGTCTTAAAAGTTAGACTTTTAAGACCGGTTTCAAAACCGGTCTTAAAAATGACATACTTTTAAGACCGGCTGTATCAAGACCGGATCCAAAACCGGTCTAAAAAGTCAATTTTAACCGGTCTAAAAACCCTTTTCTGTACTAGTGGTTTTTGGCTTTTTGCTTTTGGAATGCCTTTTGGTAAAGTTAAGAAAATACTAGAACCAAGAAAGTTTGTAATTGTATTAACTAAGAAGATTCAATTTAATCATGAGAGTTGAAATAATAACATATTTCGGTTTTGATTACTTTAATAGAATTTAATTAAATTTTACCCCTTTTTATTTATTTGTTTGTTCTTACTCTGTCCTTTCAGAAAATAAATATTTATCAATATATATTTAATATATTATATAAAATCCTTTTAACAACTGTATTGTTTATAATAGAAATTACTTTTGAAAATTTGTATGGTTTATCTATATATATATCCGTTGCTCAAGATCAGATTATATATTATCTATGTATATCTGTTTCTGAAGCTTGAAAATGTTGCTCAAGACTGGAAATTGGAGTTTAATTGTTTCTTCAATTAAATCCAGTCTATAATTCTATATATATTAATATATGTATTGTTTATCTATAAATATAAAACTAATTAAACTTATCTATATATTGCAAATCCTAATCACAGCAAATAATTTTGTTTTTTTAAATCAAAGGCTGAGTTTAAAGTTCTTCGACCGAATATATATTTCAAATCTATCTGGTAAACAAGGCCAATATTTCAATTGGATTTAGCTGAGATTTTCCCAAAGATTTTTATTAATTAAGAAATAATGGAAAAATAATAAATTAATTAGTCTTAAATATTAACACAATGCACTTTAGTTAATTAGGTTAGTTTATTACTATAACATTCAAATTTGTTTAAATTAATCCAAATAAAACTTGACTAAGAAAATTAGAATATGTTGTGAGAGATAATGTAGGGAGTTTGAGAGAAAATTTGTTTTTTTAATATTAATTTTATTGTTTTAGGTATCGTGGGGCAAGCCTCATTGCATTTGATTTGACTTTTCTTTTTTTACTTTTATTCCCCATTCCCCAAAACCCTTTCCACATTTAACTCCTCTCCTAAGACATCAGCTCCATCCACAACTTTTAGCTCACGATTCCTTTTCCCGCTTATGCTTCCCTCCATTACTCTCCAAACCCTCCACCCCACCGTTGACAAAAAAACCTTCAATCTTTCTGCCATTTTGTAGAGTCAAGAGGTTTAACCCTTTGTCTTGTTGGTCTGTAAGCCGTTCCCATCTTGGCACCGTTGAAAAATTCCTTTAGTTTACACTTTTTGTTGCT
The DNA here is from genome assembly GCA_963855925.1 of Inga laurina. Taxonomy (NCBI): domain Eukaryota; kingdom Viridiplantae; phylum Streptophyta; class Magnoliopsida; order Fabales; family Fabaceae; genus Inga; species Inga laurina. The sequence continues at coordinate 36,026,238 of OY979704.1, forward strand.
GTCTTTATAACTTTGCTTCTTCTTTTGCTGCATCGCTTTTCAAGTTTGCAAGTGAGTCTTCAACTTCTGTTGTCATTATCTCTATACTGATTTTCATTCAATGTTACTCAAAATTTCCTAGAATTATTTATCCATATTTAATTACTTCAAATTTCTAAGTATTAGTATCAATCAATTTTGGGAAGCTTTATTTGTTTATCAATATTTATTTTTTAAGATAAGCATATGCTTGTTATGCACTGGTTTGAGCATTTTAATAATTTAGATTAAGAGATATATGCTCACTTTCGTCTTGCTTTTGGCTTTGACGTTATGGAATTTTTCGTAGACGGTATCCATTTTGGCTCCTTGGAATGTGGATGTCTTCCCTGATAATAAAGGAAAAAGTGATGAATAGGTCAATATAATATATAAACTGTTTCATATGCTGGACACCACAATCACCAAAAGAGGGGAAAATAATTGGTAGGAGAGGGTTATTTGTATGATTATAGATTCATAGCCAATTTAATAAATTTAACCGTATTAAAGAGATGCATAAAAATCAAAGTGGCTATTGGTACCTGGAATCTTATGGTGAGTTAATATTAAAATTAGCTATCTATATTAATATTTATTTTAGGGGATTTGATCTTATCGAATCAAAGTAAATTGGTGGAGGCAAGGTATTGCATCTTCAAATCATAGAATAGACCAGAATTTTGTCAAACAAAGATAATATATATATAGAGGAAGAGAAACTCTTTCTAAAACAAGCACCATTAGCAAATGACATTCATTTTTTGTTGTTACCTACATAATAACAATTTTCTTCAAGTCCCGTGTTACATCTTGGCCTATAAAGAAGAGATTTATTTACGGGATTGTGTTGGAGTTGGATATATGTTACCTGCAGAATTGTTTCCTATGTCTTTTAATTTTCTTAATGTGCATACAATGCACATGGAGCATTTTTGAACCTTAGAAACTAGACACCAATTTTGTAGATGTAAACTCAATCAAACCCTATTTTCAAGAGAAGGGAGCTTTTATAATTATCAAAGTACTGCACCTTCTAAAAGGATAGACGAACATCATGTGTTTTCTTGCCTCACATCATATGTTTTTGACAATTTTGATTCTGTATGCTTACTAACTTGTACTTGACCTAGCACAAAAGACCATGCAAGGTTTTTTTATATAAACGGAATACCAAAAGTTTTCTTGCCTTTCTTGTTTTTAGGAGGATGATATTAGTGGAAATGTTCCAACTTTTTTGAAGATTCATTCATTCTCTTATTATGAATAAGGTTTTTATCTGCCTTGAGCTTATTTCAATTTGGCTACTTATGCCTCTAACAAATTTATAGATTTACATTCATATGTGCACACTTGTATCTCTATGTCTTGGTAAGGTTGGCAGATTTAATGTTAGACTTGCTTGCATTAGAGTAATAACAAAAAAAAATTAACATATATATAAATAGGAAAAAAACTCAAACGCAAAGTCTTAAAATTTTAGGTTAAGATATAATGTTAGACTCACTTATATGTATTTTCATGATACTCTAAGTCCACAATATATTATATTCAAAGGCAAAACCTAATATGATGTTCCTAGCACCTTTCAATGCCGGGTAAGTCATTAGTGATTGTCCCATATGGTATGATTTTTTCTATCTGAAGGCTAATTTTAACTTGTATAAATAAATTTTGCAAAATATTTTAGGAGGCATTGGACTTTGATTGTCATCAATCCTATGGCTACTAATGGTCCATTCATTTATTATATGGATACTTTAAAGCATGGTAAACCAGAAGATTGCCTAGACATGTTAAGATTATTCAATGAGTAAGTATGTGTGCATGTGAGCATATACTTGTGTGGCTCAAGAACCAAAAAAAAAAAAATTTGTTTTTTTCATTTTGTCAATGTATTGACTAACTTTCGAGGTTTTAAGGGGTTCAAACATCCTGAATCTGTGGATTCTTTAAAAAGCCACAAGTGGAAGAAAATTATGGTATTTATAAAAATTTACTAAAATATTGAAAATAGATCCTCTGCATCCATAAGTTGATATAATCCTTTGATGGCATTTTTGCTGTGCCCTTTTCAACCCAACAATAATGATTGCGGGTATTACGTGATTCGGTTCATGAAAGATGTTGTCACTCATGATTAATGTTATATTCCTGACTATGTATGCAATTTTAATTTATATTGTTTTTTTAAAAATTTAATTTAGTTTTTATTAGTTATTATTTTCTTTATTGATTTTAATGTGCAATGTTAATTATTTTGTAGTATTATGATAGTAAATGTTGTGTAGATGACAGCAACAGCCAAATAAATGAAGTGATCGAAGGATGTCGTACTTATGTGTTCCAACAATGTAATAATTAGTTTGTTGAATCTTTTATTTTATTGCTTTGCATAACTTTCTTCTTTATTGACTATATTAAACAAGTTTGGCAAGACTTTTTTTACCATTAGTAATACTAGGTTGTACATATATAACTTAACTCAGTAGTTTTAAGTGTGATTGTATTGGATAGTTGTTATTTATTGTGATACAATTTAGTTAATTGTGTTGATTTTTAACTCTTGATCTTCTGAAAAAAATATATTTTTTGTATTTTGTTGGAAAGAGTAGAAATGTGTATAGAACATTGTTGTATATTTGGTTTTACACAAATTTATGAAATTAATTAAAAAAACAGCCTTAGGTAGCACTTGTAGGATAAATGCACTATCTAAGGATTTAAATAAGACAAAAGAATAAAGCCTCAGGTATCGTTTTTGTGGCTCAAGCGCTAACTTAGTGTATAACAAGTAGTAGCACTTGCAAATTCAAGCACTACTGCTGTACATTTTTTATCAAACAAAAAGGATTTTTCAGTAGCACTTCTGAAGTGCTACCTAATCATTAGGAAGCATTGGCATACGTAGCACTTGATAAATGCTACCTATTTGAATTTTGAAGCACTACCGTTAAATTTTTTTGTAGTAGTGGGCCCTGAGAATCACCACTCACTATGCATCAAGTAGTAGTGGCATACTACATGGTATTAAATTACACAAAAACTCCCACCACAACTCCACAACCATCCACGCGCATCAAAGACAATTAATCACAATTATGGCATGTATATTCAAGTTCCAAATCATAAGTATGGTAGAAAACAATATTTATTAAGAAAATATATCATATCAATAATCATTAAGATAAGGAACCATAACAAACATGTTCATCATCTAAAACATATAACATCATTTCTAGATCACTTATAATAAATGATATTTCCATTGTAAAATACAAGCATGCTTAAACAATTTCTAAAATACATATCCTTGAGTTCTAATACTCACAAGCATGCTTGAATAGTTTCCAAGTATAATTTTAGTTTCTATCAAACATACAATTCAAAATCAAGCCCTCCATAGGTACAACAAATCCTAAAACAATTATATATATATAGTTGACAAGTATATAAAGAATAACCAATGTTACCTCTACTCCAAGCTTATTATAACCAACACTTGAATGCTTCCAATTTACCAACACCAAGTAGTTTAACTTCAATCTACATAATTATTATACAATTTCTCATTACTCAAATTGCTAAATAAATAGACAATTTAATTACATAGGCTTAAAGTCTCCAACTCTACCTCTAACTTCCAAATCTCACTTATAATGTCACATTCTCAATTCTAATATCAAATCCCATCATTTCTGATTCCAATAACTCATTTGAACCAATAATTAACCTATAATAATCCGAATGGATCAAAATCCCCAATTTCTCCCGGTTAGGATTCCAACCAAAGTAATAATTTTCATTTTACAATCTTTAACAATATTATAAACCGATTAAATATCAATCTTACTCCCAATAAGCATAACTCAACCATTAAACTCAAGTCAATAGGTAAAACTACGATCTTCAATCATAACATTTCACTAATATCCAAACCTTAATTCTAAATCTATCAAATAATGCAATATGAAAATTTTAAACTGATTAAATGTCAAAATTTGCTCATCCCTACAATTCTACGGTTCCATTTGTTGAAAATCAATACTTACTCTAAGCCCTAAACTTGATTTGCTCCTAACAAGATTTGTACTTTTTGAAACTCCCAATCAATAAAAACATATTTGTGAAATAAGTATTGAGGTAGGGAGATTTTATGAGGGTGAAATGAAGCTCAAAAGCATCGTAAAAGCTCCATTAATGGAGGACTTGGAGCTGCTCCCTGCTGGACATCGCTGAAGACGTGGAAGCAGAAGAAAGAATGGAGCGGAAATGACGCGTGTTGGTGGATATTAAAGGTCCATAGGTCCCACTTTTTTTTTTATTCTTTTTCCTTTCTACTTCTTTTATCCTTTTCTTTTTTGTAAAAAAAAAAAAAAATCTTTTTACTCTTTCTCTGTTTACATGTATAAATTTTACTTATAATATAGAATTTTCAGTTACCCTTCATCCCATATCTTAACATTAGAAAATCTCTAAACTCTTTCTGAATTAAATAACATTTGTCAAGATTCCCCAAGAGTCCAATAATTAAGCTTCATCTATATATTTCATTCAAATAAATTTTTTTATAACATATAATTAGCTATAATCATTGAGATGAAAAGTTTAATTCTATAAAACTTTATTAAATTTTTTCTTTCTTTCTTTCTTTCTTTCTTTTTTTTTTCAAAAGTATAATTTAGGATTGAGCCATTTATAATTTTACCCATTTTGGGTAAATACTCTACTCACATAATTATATGGTAATTTAATTATCATAAAATAATTCAAATAAATGTAACTCAATATTAATAAATATATGCAGCATTCACTTTTTAATCATATTTAATTGTTCTCTAAATTGTATATTTCTAGATCTCAAATAATGCATTTTATCTACTCTAAACCTCAAATTATTTAATAAGTCACTTCCTAACAATACCTAAATGATAGAAATAAATATTGGGATTTTACACCAAGCGCACCCGGAGATCAACCCCCTTTGTTCTTCTCTACTTTTGGGCACCTCTCTGTTGGATATTTGTCAGGAAATATTTACTGATTTTTGAGAATAACTCACTGAAAATTCTTTGCTTCAGCAAAAGAAGAATCATCCTTTCCTACTACCGAAGTTGTAGTTTGGAATGTTGTGAATTTCCTTTTCAAGATTTTTTTCTCGAGTATCCATATTCGCGACCCTCATCCCTCTATTTTATAATGTAGTTAATTTTTTTGTCCCTTTATAATTGGTACTTTGGAATTTTCCTACGTCATTACTATCATTTTTCCTTATTATAAAAAAATATTGTTTTTCAATTTTACCTTTATTTAATTGTCATTGAAAAGAGAGAAAGATAAGAAAGAAGTGAGAATGATTTGTAAATGTAGAGAGAAATTTAGTAAAAGCAAGCTTAAATAAAATTGTACTCCCTCCGATTGTCCTTTTTATAAAAGCCTAAAATTTAAAAGGCCTTGATCCTTTTGTATAAGAGCCCGACAAGAGTTTTTTGAGCAATTAATGCTTTTTTTTACCTCTCATTAATTATATATATTCTATTAATTAAAAGGTTAGTGATACTTATATTTACTTTATTTTTCTCTCTTACTTGCCCTCCATAAATAAGTATATATTTGGTAAAAAAGTATATTTTAGACATATTTATTATTTCTAACTAATTTTAACCGCTTTCTTAAATGGTCTAATTTGGTTATCAAGCTCTTATAATTACGACCGGAGGAAGTATCAATTTAAGATATATTTAATTACTTAACTATCATTCCTTATCGTATGTGAGAATTAGTTAAAAGGAATTTACAATAGGGAGTGTAGTGGTGACTAGAACTAGGAGATCAAGGTGGTTAAGTAGTCATTAAATTTGTTTGACAAATGGGGAAAAACCATATTCACCTTTATACTGAACCATGAATTACATCTTGAAAAGGAAAAAAAAATTCAAATTTTATATTGGAGCAATCTTAAACAAATGTAATTAATACCACACTTTAGTGACTTATAATAAAGGCCATATGTTCTTTTCTACAAAATGACTGATAATTGGAACGGGAGTGGTATACTTTCTCTTTACACTGCTTAGCCATGACCCATGTATTCCAATTTTATTTATAAAAAAAAGAAAAACTGTTTTCAAATAAGCCCCTAAATGTGCTTCGTTTGATGATTCCGTAACTGTGATGACGTGGACATTAGATACATTAACCCTAAATCTCCCTCACAAATATAGTTTTATTGATTGGGAGTTTCAAAAAGTACAAATCTTGTTAGGAGCAAATCAAGTTTAGGGCTTCGAGTAAGTTTTGATTTTCAACAAATGGAACTGTAGAATTGCAGGGATGAGTAAATTTTGACATTTAATCAGTTTAAAATTTTCATATTGCATTATTTGATAGATTTAGAGTTAAGGTTTAGATATTAGTAAAATGTTATGATTGAAGATGGTAGTTTTACCTATTGAACTTGAGTTTAATGGTTGGGTTATGCTTGTTGGGGGTAAGATTGATATTTAATCAGTTTATAATATTGTTAAAGATTGTAAAATGAAAATGATTACTTTGGTTGGAATCCTAACTGAGAGAAATTGGGGATTTTGATCCATTCAGATTATTATAGGTTAATTATTGGTTCAAATGAGTTATTGGAATTCAGAAATGATGGGATTTGATATTGGAATTACTTTTTGCATCCCTCTATCTTGGAAGGCTTAGGTAGACCTCCTATATGGACGGTATAGGTGGTCCTCCTTTATGGATAGTATAGGTTGCCACCTACATGAAAGGTTTTACCTTCTACAAGGAAGGCTACATTTCTCCATTTTCACATCTCTTTTAGTTGTATATTTATATTTTAGAATTTAATAATCAAGTTTTAAGCAGTATTTATGAGGTTTTCATTCAAGTTTTATGCAATATTTATGATGTTTTCAATTTATTTTGGTTTTGTTTTTAATTTCATCATGAGCTAAATTTCTATTTACCTAGGGTGATGATGTAGCTTACTAACGACGGATTGAATTTTAACTTTTTAAATCTAGTTTTAATTTTTCCTCCATTATTGAGTTTTAATTATTGTGATTAATGCTTTTAATTGATTGGCCATCTTTTGAATGATTTAAATATGTATGTTGAGACCGGAAGGAGATGCATGTGTGTAGATCCCATAATTAAAACCATGACTTGTATATGAAATAGGAATATATTCATGAGTTGTGTAGTCTTACTAAGTTCCATAAATCTCAATGCATAATTAATCGCTTAAATTCATATAGGAATATATTGGATTAGCAATTAATTATAGAATTGTTTGACCTTGGAAGAGGTTAATAATTCAATTAGGGAAACTCGACTATCAATCATGTGGAATAAATTGGGCTAAAATAGATTAGTGATTCAATCCAAAATTTGTTAAGTGAAATCTGACCCCTAGGGCTTTTTCTCATAATTGTTTTCATATTATTTGCACTCATGTTGAATCATTTTATTTTGTACTCTAAATCATCAACTAAATAGAATTAAAATTACCCATTTTGGTACATAGTGATCAATCCTCGTGGGAATGATACTCGACTCACTTCTATATCACTTGATTATGATAGTAAACACTTACACTATATAATAGATCATTTAAACTCGTAACACCAAGAAATCAAGAGGTAATCTCAAAACTTTAATACTCTTGGCTAGTAGGTGGTTATTGTGGTGGTTGTTGTTAATATTGGCTTGGCTATGTTGATTTTGTGAAATTGGGAAGGTGAAACCCTAAGATGTTATGCTGCCAAAATTTCCATAAACCATGTTTATTTTGTGTTTAAGTAGCTAGTCTTGTGATTATAAGTGAAAAGGAAGTGGTTAATCAAGAGAAAACAAGAATACACAGCTTCCCTCCTAAGAACCTAAGTTTCGGTCAAGCACAGAACCAGGGGAAGGAGTTGAAATTTTGTAATTCTGATGGTTCATTGGGTTTAGAAGGGAAAATTGTCTAGGAATACATGTGTTCATGATTTTTGAATGTTGGTATGCAAATCTGAAAATTTTTGAAATTGAAAGGAAATGCTGTTTGATTTGCCCTACAGGAGGCAGCCTGATTGTGCAATGAATTTAATTAGTCAAACGTAGTCCAAATATTATGAAATTTGTCAAGATTAAGGTAGAGATGTAAAGCTTTAATTTGATAGGTGGATCATAATTTTTGGACTAGTATACTACTCCCTCCGGTCCTATTTATAAGCAACTTTTTTCTTGATTGCGCAAAACGACGTGGTAGTTAAAAGCAATAATTGTGTAAAAAATGCCATAGTTTTTCCATATATGCCCCTATTTATGAAAAGAATATAGGAGAGAGAATAGATAAAAAGTATGAGAGATAATGAGTATAAGATATGAGAAAGAATGAGTATTTAATAAGGGTAAAATAGGAAAAAGAAGCTAACATTTTCAAACAAAAAGTGAAAGTTGCTTATAAAGGAGACAAGCCCCATGAGAGAGAAAGTTACATATAAATAGGACTGAAGGGAGTAAAAGATATGGATTTTTGAAGTTGTGCCTTGTTTCTAGAAGGAAATCTATAACAGGGGAGGTTTGACAAATTTCTTGGAATAGTGTGATTGTAGTGGTTAGACTTGAGTATTTTTCCATAAAAGAACACTTAAAGAGCTTCATATAGGATTTGGAACCAGTCAATTTGGAATTTCCTAGAATTAATTGTGATTTTTCAAAGTTGGCTAAAAATTTGTCAGTTTTTGGAAAATAGTGAAATTCCACTGTGTAGAATTATACTGTATAGAAATTGTTATAACTGCACTAGATAACCAACAGAATGAATTTAAAAGAGTTTAGAATAATTAATGAATAGGTCTTGACTCAATTCTTGTACATTTGAAATTTTAGGACCAAACAGTTAGCCCGAGCCATAACAAAGTTCAGGAGTGGTTTGTGAACAACAAGGGACATAACGTAGTAACTCTATCTTTCATACATTATGTGAATGTTTATATGCTTTGTGTATGCCATCTTCCGTAATATGTATGATACATAGTGCCTACAGGTACATCAAAACACTGTGCCTACGGGTACACCGATATGCCCAGTCATGGTCTTGAGCCCAGCTAAGGTACAGAATGAGTAGGGGTTGCAACAATGGTTGACTCTAAACATTTCCGACCGTACTGAATTATGTATTATTATAATATTGTTGTATATGGTACTTGGCATATTTATTGCCGCATTTTCTATTAATACTGAGATTCATTTGAATCTTACCCTTTTTCAAAATTAAAATATTCTAATAGAAGCTAGCGGCTCAAGGGGCAAAACAATAAATACCAGCAACTGAGGTGTCCGAGTCAAGAAGACGGAGCTGTTGATTATTTTTAGTTTATTTTGGATAGTTTTGGACCAAGTTTGTATATATTTTTTAAACCCTGCAGGGAACTCCTATACTGTAAACAAGTACTCTTTATTAGTATATTTATGCTAGTTATATATGCATACGGAACTGTGCCTTTATCACTCTGGCAAATATCAAAATGTTAAGGGGTTTGACATTTTTGGTATCTGAGCTAAAAGTGGTTCTGGCATTATTAGAATAGTATACTGATATGGTCTTTTTTATAGGTTAACAAAAATGATGTGCGAAAGACATTGATAGCGAGATAGGTCACTGCCATTGGTGCACCAAGGTACCTCGAGTCAGAGGATTCCAGAGGCCAGCCTTCTGTTGAGATGAGGATACCTAGGGAGTGGGTTTGAGTCAGACCAGTATACGGGCCATAGCCGAGACCCGAGCCAGTACCCAAAGAGGGGATGGGAGATTCCAAGTAGCTACTCTCTGATGGGTCAAAGTCTAAGTTCTGTATTCCACTCTCTCCAGAGCCAAACCAGTGCATGTGAGATATAACCTGCAACCAAATCTGAGGTTATGGGATTATGCTTAGTGCAAATACTTACGGGCTTTCAAGAAGTATGGCTCTCCTATGGCCCAATACCTTGCATATTTAGATTATATAGATTCACTTTATTGGAAGCACGTTCCACTGAGGCTGGAATATCCAAACATTATCTGGATTTATATGATGATGTACTTTTTCCCAGACACAACATTTTGGGCCAGGAAGGAGTATGATATAGTGGAGCACATGACACCGTATGTGGCGAAGGACATGTATGACAGCGTGTAGAGGGTTTATAACCAGTATTTTGGTGACGAAGGCAGCCAACACGACTTTTGAGATGAGGGCAGTCATAGAGTATCAGTGGATAGAAGAAGATAAAGCCGGTATCTGTGTTTTAGTATAGGTATACAAAAGTTAAGTGTTGTCAACCCAAGTAAATCATGGGATGGGTGACCTCTGGGAAGTCATATATATAGTTATGTTATATGTTGTGGAAAAGGACAAAAATTTATTGTATAGTGGTTATAGGTTGTATGGTGTTAATATTTTCCTTAATTGCTGTAAATATCTGATGTCTAATATATATATGACATACTTGTGTATCCGACAATTTGATAAATGAAAAAAAGCGCTTATGTTCATATGAAATTGATTTTTTCTCCATTTTCATATAGTTAAATTACAAAGATGGTTTGAATATGAGGTAGACTACAATGGGGCATAATAATGTAGCACCTGAACCCAGGCTTGATCCAATACAACAACTTCTGGGAATGTTAACACAACAACAGGCCACAATGAATAAAATCAAGGAAGAGCTGCGAGAAGTGCAGCAGAGGCAAGATCTTTTGGAAGAGCAGGTGAGGGAAGACAGTGAGTCAAATCCGGCCAAGGGACCTCAACCAAAAGATCCTTTGCCTACTCCTGAGGCTGATATTCTTCAGACTTGGGTTGGAAGATTCAGTAAACAACAACCTCCTATTTTCAGAGGAAAATTTAATCCACAGCAAGCTGAAGACTGGTTGTCACGATTAGAGAAGATATTTAAGATCCAATTGTGCCCTGATAAAATTAAAGTTCTCTTGGCAATTTAAAAGCTTGAGGGCGATGCTGATAAATGGTGGAAGAACACCAAACTGATACTTTAGGGGAGGAATATTTTGGTGACATTGGAATTATTTCAAGAAAAATTTAACAAGAAATATTTTTCCCATTCAGTCAGACTGGAAAAGGACAAAGAATTCCTGAATATATAATAGGGTGATAAAGAGAGGTTCAACGAGTACTTAGCTCGCTATATTCAATTGTCACAATACTTATCACACCTTAAGTATTAGGATGACGATGAATAGAGCTCAAATATGATGATCCAAGGATTGAAACAAGAACTGAAGGAGATGCTGGTCTCCAAACATTTTACAGAGTTCAATAAGGCAATGTAAGAATGCTGAATTACTGAGAATAATTTTTTGAGCCTGTTCTCAAACAGAAATACCAACATTAAGGATGCGTTTGGTAATGGGAGTTCTTCCTAGAAACGAAAAGAACCAAGTGGACCACCTAGGAGTGGAAATAAGAAGGCGAATCAGGCTGGGGGTTAAGATAATCAAAGACCCTCTCAGGGTAGGACATGTTGGTATTATAGCAAGTCACACTATCCTGGTTGGACATGTAATGGTGCTCCATTACCGCAGGCTTCACCAACAACTCAGGCTCTAACCCAACCAATAACTTGTTATATCTATGGTAGGTCAGGGTATTATGCTATTAATTGCCCACAGGAAGCGTAACGTCCTGCTGAGCTCAGACCAAGAGCATAGGGAGGAGTATTTACGATTACTTAGGAGGAAGCTAGGAAATCTCCTGAACTAATTTCAGGTACTGTTTACTATAATAGCAATTCAGTATAAGTAATGTATGATTCGAGTGCTAGTCATTCATTTATTGCATATAATTGTGTGAGACGGCTAGGCTTGAAAGTACACAAATTACCATATGACCTGGTTGTGTCTACGCCCATGGGTGTTAGAATTGTCATAGCTGAAGTTTGTCTGAATTGTATAATGAATGCCAAGGGGCATAAATCAATGGTGGATTTAATTTGTTTACCACTGCAAGGTTTAGAAATTATTCTGGGTATTGACTGGCTAACAGCAAATAATGTGTTGCTAGATTGTGGAAACAAAATGGTCATTTACCCTAATCAACAACCATAAGTCAATACAAAAATCAGTCTTAACTTTCTTTCAGCAACTGAGGCTGAGAGATAGTTGTATAAAGGTTGTCAGGGGTACATGGAATTCTTTTTCATGCAATCAGAACTGGAATAGCATTTAAAAGTATCCTTGTAAGATATCAGTGGATTACGTCCGGATAAGGAAGTAGAAATTACAATTGACCTTAGGCCTGAAGCAGAACCAATACTGACAGCCCCATATAGAATGGCACCGAATGAAATGGCAGATTTGAAAAGCATATTGAAAAGCTGCTAGAAAACGGGTTCCTTAGACCCAGTTTTCACCATGGGGAGCTCCAGTACTCTTTGTTAAAAAGAAAGACGGAAGCTTGCAACTTTGTATTGATTACAAGGAGATGAACAAGGTGACCTTTAAGAACAAGTATCCACTTCTGAGGATAGAATATTTGCTCGATCAGTTGTCTAGCTCCTGTGTGTTTTCAAAAATTGACTTGAGATCGGGATATCACCAACTCAAGGTAAAAGAGGAAGATGTACCAAAAACTGTTTTCAAGACCAGATATGGCCATTGTGAGATTTTAGTAATGCCATTTAGGCTGACCAAGGCACCTTCCGTGTCTATAGACTATATGAATCAAATTTTTTGTCTATATTTGGACCAATTCGTGGTAGTCTTTATTGATGATATACTGGTATACTCGCGGAGTATATCAGAACATGAACAACATTTAAGAACTATATTGCACACACTGAAATCTAAGCAACTCTATGCCAAGATAAGCAAATATGAATTTTGGCTTTCATAAGTTAGATTTCTGAATCATATAGTCTCAAGTAAAGGAGTCTCAGTGGATCCTTGAAAGGTGGAACAGTGCTAAACTGGAAGAGGCCAAAGACTATTTTTGAAATATGTAGTTTTCTGGGTCTTGCAGATATTACCGAAGATTCATATCGAATTCCTCTAGAATAGCTTTGCCTTTGACAAAGTTAAACAAAAAAAAAAAGAAAAAAAATCAACATTATCTTTGGAACCATAATTGTGAGAGGAGCTTCATCGAGTTGGAATGTAAACCAACATCAGCACCGATATTGCTAATCCCATATCAATTATGGACCTTCGCCATCCTTACTGATGCCAGTAGGCATGGATTAGGAAGTGTTTTAATGCGGCATGGCCTTGTATTGCCTTATGCATCAAGATAATGGAAGCCTCACGAAAAAAAATTATCCCACATATGATCTTAAGTTAGCAGCAATTGTGTTGTACTGAAAATCTGGGGACGCTATCTCTATGGCACGACTGTAGAGTTGTACTGTGACAAGATTTTGAATATTTTTATGATAAAAAAGAACTGAATGTGAGAAATCACAGATGGATGGAGCTACTTAAAGGTTACAACCTGGAGATAAAATATCACCCAGGAAAGGATAATGTAGTTGTTGATGCATTGAGCCATAAAATAGTGCAGGTGGCAACCATGATGATTTGTAAGTAAAGATTGATTAAAGATTTCAGAGATCTTAGTCTGTCTAAGCTGATTTTGATCATTGGTAATAATGTCAGTAAGACATATAACGATATGAGAGTAGCAATTGAGGAAGCTCAGATCAAGGATAAATGAGCACAGTCTATCAGGAACATGTAATCGAATATAAAAATGTGGATATGCACGAAGATTTGACTTATGAAGTAATACCTGACCGAGTCATTAACCATCAGGAGAAATAGTTCAAATACAGGAGTATGTCATTCATAAAAGTTGTCTAGAAAAGGTTATCTCCTAAAGAAGCCACATGGGAAACAGAAGAGGATATGTGGAAGCGTTACCCGAAGTGTATGGCTATGTATGTGTAGCAAATTTCGGGGATACAATTTATTTAAGGGGGGAGAGCTATAACACCCCATTTTTATTCACCAATATGTCTCGTAATTATTTATGGCATTTAATGAAATAAAATGGTAAATGTTGATGCATTTGGAATTCAAGAAGACAGTAAATTTTCATTTTTATGAGAATTGGGCTAAAACAAGTCATGAAACTAAATTTTTGGGTGTTCTAAAAAGGCCATTACTAAAGCCCATTAGTAAAGCCCAAATGGAGAATAAAAGATCACATCATTGGGCCAAAAATTAAGAGAAATTTCGGCCAAGGAGCAAAGAAGAGGAAGAAGGCCCAAATTAAGTCCAAGAATGTAAGGGCAAAATTGTAATTTTCTCATAAAGCTCAAAATTAATTATTTTTTCAATTAATTGAAGTTAATTTTGGTAAATGAAGGAAAATAAAGGGAAAAAATAATTACTTGGAAGCAAGCTGTGCCATGTGTCATCATTTTAAACCAAGTAAAAGATGAAGTCATGAAGTAAAAAGCACATGGTGAATTGACCTTAAAATATATTATTTTGGCAAATGGATAAAGTAATTGAAGAAACCCATATGGTTACTTTGGGGCCTCACTTTCGTCACTTCAACTAGAGGGAGTGGAGGCAATTATGACTTAGTTGGAAAGGGATAAAGCTTAAGATTTTGGCATGTGCTAATTCCCTTAAAATATTATATTTTGAGGAAAGATGAAGAGGATATTTTTAAGTCATCATCATCCTTTTCCAACACCTCATTTTTGTCCTATACTAAACAATAGAGAGATAGAGAGAGAGAGAGCTTCAAGAAAACCTAAGAGCAAGAGAATAGGTGGACGTTCAAGAAGCCAAAATCTAAGGTAAGAGGCTTGATTTCAAGTGTTTATGCCTTCTAAATCACTTGGAAACCTCTTCTAACCTCTTCTCCACCTTGGAAATCATGTTCAGCAAGCAAAATCAAGAGGGAAGAGAGAGTGAATAGTTGCATCCTAGAGAGAGAAAGCCAAGAAAGCCAGAGGTAATCTCAAAACTTTAATCCTCTTCGCTAGTAGGTGGTTATTATGGTGGTTGTTGATATTGGCTTGGTTATGTTGATTTTGTGAAATTGGGAAGATGAAACCCTAAGATGTTGTGCTAGCAAAATTTCTATGAACCATGTTTATTTAGTGTTTAAGTTGCTAATCTTGTGATTATAAGTGAAAAGGAAGTGGTTAATCAAGAGAAAACAAGAATACACAACTTCCCTCTCTAAGAACCTAAGTTTCGGCCAAGCACAGAACCAAGGGAAGGAGTAGAAATTTTGTAATTCTGATGGTTCCATTGGGTTTAGAAGGGAAAATTGTCCAGGAATACATGTGTTCATGATTTTTGAATGTTGGTATGTAAATCTGGAAATTTTTGAAATTGAAATGAAATGCTGTTTGATTTGCTTCACTGGAGGCAGTCTGATTGTGAAATAAATTTAGTCAAACCTAGTCCAAATATTATGAAATTTGGTAAGATTAAAGTAGAGATGTAGAGCCTTAATTCGATAGGTGGATTATAATTTTTGGACTAGTATACTAAAAGATATAAATTTTTGAAGTTGTGCCCTGTTTTTGGAAGGAAATCTGGAACATGGGAGGTTTGACAAATTTTTAGGAATAATTTGATTGTAGTGGTCAGACTTGAGTATTTTTTCATAAATGAACACTTAAAGAGCTTCATATAGCTTTGAAACCAGTTCATTTGGAATTTCCTAGAATTAATTGTGATTTTCAATAGTTGACTGAAAATCTGTCAGTTTTTGGAAAATAGTGAAATTCCACTGTGCAGAATTGTACTATACAGAAATTGTTATAACTGCATTAGATAACCAACAGAATGAAATTAAAAGAGTTTAGAATGGTACATGAATGGGTCTTGACTCAATTCTTATACATTTGGAATTTTAGGACTAAACAATTATCCCAAGCAGGAACAAAGTTCAAGAGTAGTTTGTGAACAAAAAGGGACTTAACGTAGTAACTCTATCTTTCATACATTATGTGAATGTTTATATGCCTTGTATATGACATCTTCCATAATATGAATGATACAAAGTGCCTACGGGTACATCGATATATAGTGCCCACTAGTACACCGATATGCCTAATCAATGGTCTTGAGCCCAGCTAAGGTACAGAATGAGTAAGGGTTGCAACAATGGTTGGCTCTTAACATTTCTTACCGAACTGAATTATGTGTTATTATAATATTGCTGTATATGGAACTTGGCATATTTGTTGTCGCATTTTCTATAATTAATTGTCTGTTACTACTGAGATTCATTTGAATCTCAGCCCTTTTCAAAATTAAAATATTCTACCAGAAGCTAGCGGCTCGAGGTGCAAAACGATAAATACCGGCAACTGAGGTGTCTAGGTCAAGAAGATGGAGCTGTTGGTTATTATTAGTTTATTTTGGATAGTTTTGGACCAAGTTTGTATATATTTTTCAAACCTTGCAGGGAAATCCGGTATTGTAAACAAGTACTCTTCATCAGTATATTTGTGTTGTTTCTTTATTCCTATGGAACTGTACCTTTATTACTCTAGCAAATATCGAAATGTTAAGGGGTTTGACAGCGAGCCTAGCACATGTCATCATTTATCATTTCTATTTATATATGTAATGTCATGACCTAAGAGATATTTAATTTTTATTTGGAGAATTTTATATAATTTGAATAGCGTTAAGGTATAAAAATACAAGAGTTTTTTCTCTCTCCAAAAGTACGCCCAATACCAAATATTTTTTTGAGGTGCAAAAGTGACAATGTGGTTACAAAATAGGTGTAAAAGTGCCTATTGACAATTAATTTGACTTTTTTTAACTGTTAAAGCTAACATGGATAATGACTGGTTGTTAAAGTAACAATATGGAATTATAACATGCTGACTGGCAAAGGGAAAACAAATTTGAGTTGGCAAGGATTAATATAATGTACATTATAGTAGTATATATTAAAATCGTTTGTTCAAATATAATATGGATTGGGAGTAAATTAGAAAAAACCTTGGTTTCCCTTTTCACATCAAAGAAATTGAGACTAAGAAATTGAAATATTGAGTGGCTTGAGAATGATGAGGAGAAGTAGAGAGTGAGAAATCATGACTTTTTCACCTTAGTTCCTCACTGGCATGGACATCCTTGATGACAAGGAGAATGAGAATAAGAATGGTGTCAACACTGATTTGGATGCTTTTGAATTCCTATCGGAATTCCCCAATAAGTTTAACTCATTTGGGGTCCTTCGCCTTAGCCCTCAGCTCATTGGTGGAGTTGGTGGCTTGTTCGATGAAGACTAATAGCAGTGGTAGCCACATCAATGATTTGACATAACTTTAGTCATCTCGGGGTTAAATCGCCAATTACCACGAATTAAATGCAATATAGTATACACAACTCGGGATCATTCTCTTAGCAGGGAGTCTTTTATTTTAACTTCCCTAGGTAAAACTAAGTGCTATAAACATGGTTAGAAAAGGGTTTTGAAATTGGTTTTCTCTAAATTAAAATTCATAAAAATAAACTAATTCTATTATTTTTGGTATTTTTTAAAAATAATGAGAAATATTAAATTAAGAGTGAAGATATGAATAATGAATGCTCTTAGTAATGAGAATGTGACTATCCTTGCTTAAAAAGATTATGGGAGTTAAGATTCATTAAGTTTTGAAAAAAACCTCAAGATAACACTTGAGTCCAATATTCCTATTAACCTCATGAAATTCTTGTCAGAAGTGCACATTTCCTCTTATTTCTTCCACATTTTGGGTTACTAATGGGCATTTGGGAGTGCTGAAGTAGAGGAAATGTGTTCTATACATACTTGACACAGAAAGAGTGTAAATGTGGGGGTAATATGTGAATATCTGTTATGATTATCAAACTGTGATCTTTGTGTTGAAAGGATAAAAAATTTAGTCACAGCTGGAGCCAGAGAAAGCCAAATTCAATGAAAAGAAGGTGAAATGGAGTTGAAGCCATCAACCCTGCTAGGGAAATGCAAGAAGGGATGAGAATAGATCTTGGCAAGGGACAAATGTCCACTGTAGGGTTTTTGGCGGCGGCCAGCATATTCACTGGCTGCAGTTCACAGGAGGTCAGAAACATACTAACCGCGCCAAGTATCTTTAGGCCGTGGACAATCAGTGGTCAGAAACTTACTAGCCGCAGCCAACAGAATCACTGGCCTCGGCCAATGGAAGCACAGAAGCTCACTAGCTGCGGCCCACAGATCTTCTGGGTGCGGCCAACTCCTGATACAACTACTATGCATTTTGACATTCAAGGTGTATAAAAGCTGAAACCAAAGACTGAAAAGGGGGTTCCTAATCTGAAATACCTAGAGAGGCGGCTGTGACACTCCTCTGTGCCTGGGTTTGCCATAAAGCAAGGGAAATCAAGTGGGGATTGAAGATTTGCAGAGATTCGAGCTGGTTTTCCTTAGTTCTACTGATTCCTTTCCCTTTCTTCTTCATTTTGCTGATATGGCAGTTCATGCTCTGTATCTTTCTATTCATTTCTTGAACATGAGTAGCTAAACTTTCATTCTAGGATTGTTTATGAACCTTTGTATGGATTAAACTTGATTCCTTCTCTCCTTAAGTATCTAATGGCATATGTATGTTGATTTTACCTTGTTTTCACTACTAATCGTGACTGGCCATAACTGTGGATGATTTGTTCAATTAAGTTAAGCTTGAGAGAGTTAACTTAATTATAGAACTTTGGTAAAATAATGCTAGACTTGAAGTTTAGGAACTAAATGGATGGTTTGTTAGTAACATAGAGATATAGTTACTAGCCTAGCATTGTCATATTAAGGTTGGTGCCTAATGAACATTTTCTCTTAACAGTAGCAAGAGATTGTACATGTTAATTGAAGATATGGAGTTGGTTATGACTTGAGAGAGCTTAATCAAATGTTTGTGAACCTTAGACTAACATATATATATCCTATGGAAAGATGCTTGGAGAGGAAATAAATCAAGTTTATGAAATACAAAGGGGACGAACAATCCTAGTTTTATTACAACTGATTGAAATCACATGGATCAAGTTTTTGTTCAGTAATTCGTAGTTTTTTACAAAAATATCTTTTGAAACTTCTTTGTCTACACCAACAATATGTTTTGCCTCACCTTAATCGAATTCACCAAGCCTTTTGCTTGACTAATTTGTTACTCAAATCCTCGAGGGAACGATCTTACTTATCACTTTATTACTTGACATGATCCGTACACTTACAGCTGCGAACAAGTTTTTTGCGCCATTGCCGGGGATTGGTTTAACAAATCCTTTAGTCGACCTTAGACTTGTGATAGTAGATTTCACTTGAGCTCTTAGTTAGGTTTACAATTTTTCTTTCCTTCTTTTCTTTGTTAATTTTGTTTTAGTTTGATACTTGCTAGCTTGTGCCTCTTATAGGAACCATCTCGGTACATGCAACACTTGCATCTGGACGGATTGATAATGGTACTTGATGTTAGAACAAGCGTTTCACCCAAGAGGGGGGGTGAATTGGGTGATACTAAAATTTCGTCGGAAATATAAAACTTTAGCAGAGGAATTAAAAACGGTAATGAGTAAGGAGAAATATCACCGAAGTGTGCACCGGGAGTTATACTGGTTCGGTCACAACCACTTTGACCTACGTCCAGTCCTCAGATCTTCTCTGAGAGTTTCACTATAACTTCCAAGATTCAGTGGGTTCTTGGCACCTCAGTACAAGCAAGTTCCTATACCTGGACACTCGCTCCCCCTTACAAGTTGCAATTCAATCCCAACTCAAGGTTCCACAACCTTAAGTTATCTCAATAACAAATATTGAGTTTGAATGAAATATCTCTCTTACAGAGTGAATAAGGATCACTGAAGCATAGAAATACAATTTCAATGTGAAAACAGAGCAATAAACTTGATAATACGTTTGTGTGTGTGCTTGTTGTTATTTCTCTGTTTGAAGGTTCCCATATATATAGATATGTTGGTGATGACCGTTGGAACATTTTCTTTCGTCCGTTGGAGAGTGCGCAGCCACTGTTGACTTTTCCAGTTTTTGAAAAATATCCGTTGGCGGTGGTTGGCATTTGAACGTTTCTTTTGACTTCAATCTCTTGAAGTGATTTCTTCATTGTTTATCTGTAAATAGACTAAGAATACTAATACAATGAAATATAAATCATTAGGGAACAAATCAATGAACGTTTGAATGATTTCAGAATTTCTGGGTAAGCTTACTCGAGTACCTCCTCGAGTATTGCTTGAATGTTACTCGAGTACCTACTCGAGTAACCTCGAAAAATCTTTGATCAATTGCAGGTTAATGAATAAACATAAGATTACTCGGGTAGTGCCTGGAATAACCAATTTTCAAACCTTTGGAAATACATGTTTACTCGGGTACCTACTCGAGTAATGCACTCACAACTTTGTGAGTTACTCGGGTACCAACTCGAGTAAAACTTGAAATAAACTTTTGGTTACTCGATGCTCTACTCGGGTAATGTTGCAGGCACCAGTAGAAAAATGACTTTTAAGACCGGTTAAAAATGACTTTTTAGACCGGTTCTGTATTAGGTCTTGATACAGCCGGTCTAAAAAGTCTGTTATTTTTAAGACCGGTTCTTAGAACCGGTCTTAAATGTCTAAGCTTTTAAGACCGGTTGTACCCACAACCGGTCTAAAAACTCCACATTTAAGACCGGTTGTGGCACAACCGGTCTTAAAGGTGAGACATTTAAGACCGGTTGTGCCACAACCGGTCTTAAATGTCTAAGCTTTTAAGACCGGTTGTACCCACAACCGGTCTAAAAACTCCACATTTAAGACCGGTTGTGGCACAACCGGTCTTAATTGTCTCACCTTTAAGACCGGTTGTGCCACAACCGGTCTTAAATGTGGAGTTTTTAGACCGGTTGTGGGTACAACCGGTCTTAAAAGCTTAGACATTTAAGACCGGTTGTGCCACAACCGGTCTTAAAGTACTTTTTAAGACCGGTTGTGACTACAACCGGTCTTAAAGCTTAATTTTTTTTTAAAAAACACCCTTTTATTATATGTACACGCACAGAAAATGCTCCAATTTTAAACAGCAGTACATAACAATCACTCATTTCAATTTCAAAATTCAAAATCACCAGGCAGTACAGTCATATATCACTAGACAGCAGTAAGCTAATGACTAAGCTTTCACGCCTATTACAGACAAAATCCCCAATGTTCATAGCAATTCCCCAATGTTCATAGCAATTCAAAATTTAGCAACAAGAGACCAATCCAAATCCACCAACAACTTCACACAATCCAATTTTACCTTTCAGCAGCTAATGACTAAGCTTTCACGCCTATTACAGACAAAATCCAATTAACAGCAATAAACCCCAAGATCACAACCCACAATTCAATGTTTCTAAGATAAGACGCAAGTGCTAGCAATTAGCTTACAGCAGCAAAATTAACAGGAATTATGTGTAACTCAATCTCAGTTTTCAGCAGCAAAAAATGAATCCAATTTGCTAACAATTTCAAATTTTCAATCTCTATTTTTTCAAAGCTGAATGCAAATTACAGCAGCAATTTCCAACACCAGCCAACAATCTGAAGTCTTCCAAAAATTTAAAATTGGCAAAACAGAAGCAATGGCCAACACAGGTTCAGCAGTTCACAAGAGCCACTATTTCACCTTTCTAATTGCCAAATCCCTTTCCAACACACAGTCCAAATGCAACCATTGATTCGGCACATTCAAAGTTCAGTATAGCAGCAACAACAGTTCAAGGCAGCATCAAGCTTCACAAAGGACATAATAATCTAACCTAATATGGGTACATTTTTACAATGAACTTTGGATTCAAAAACTCACTAATTTTGTAATAGCTCATGGATGAATTCAGCACAAGATGTGCGAATGAAATCAATATCTTCTTCAGGAAAGGGATCAGCAAGATCAAACATCTGTAACACCAAAACCAGACGAAACATTGACTTAGTAACTTAAAAACAATAAAGTAAAACAAAAGTTCTGAAATATAAATTTACCTCTTGAGTAAAATCAGTCGTGCCTAGAGTGATAATATTGTAAATGTGTCTCAAAACATAAAAACCACATAAGTTGGACCCCTTTGGTTGCCGACGGCTCTGAGAAAAAACATGATATCATTAAAACAAATATAAAGGCATGTCTTATTACATTCTGTAAACAAATCCATATGTACTAACCTTTGGCATGATCCATGTAGGGTCCTTTAAGTCACGAACATGCTTACCACAAGCAGTGTGTAGGAATGTCCGCATAGCCCTATGATCATCACAATGACAAAGGTTATTGGTTTTACACAAATTCCATAAACTTTGCATACAAAAGGTAAGAATGCAAGAAAACTAACGAATTAATGGTCTTTTTCAAATCATTCCCTGGTTTGAAGTGGAGGGAACATAAGAGGATGACAGTGTAACTACTCTTGCATAGAAGAAGCAACTGCCAATGATCACTGAAAAAACAGAAGAATATTAATAAGCAAACATAAAACATTATATAAATTATAAAATATCAATTTGTTTCTTACCTATGCACATATGGAGCCAAGAAACACTCGGTTCCAGTTTCACTAAGCCTCTTTGACAAGTATGTATGTCTAGCAGCAGCAGTGGTCCCTTTCTCTTGGATGTGATGGGGGCATATGAATCCAAATTTTTCGCTTTTGCCAGAGGAGACCAACCTACGATGCATGTACTTACAATAACGCAAGCACATAAATAAAAGGTAAACGGTGAAACTTTTAAAATATTTACTTTGAATTGCAGAAGCTACTTACATTAAGAACAGTTGGACAATTGCAATCGTAAGATTTTGTCCAGGAGCTACCAGGGACATCAAATCATCCCTCTCAAGATAGCATGTCACTCCTGACTGTCCAACAACTGAATCCGTAGGCCACTCTCTTGTTTTGAATGATGTATCAAAAGCCATCAGAATCACTTGCTGCATGATATTCAATGGAGGCTGTGAAACTTCTTGCTGATCAGTGAAGGGAGCTGGACTTGGTGGGGCTTTGATCGGACTTGGGGGGGCTTTGATCGGACTATCAAGATGCTCGGCTCGACCAGAAACAAGGTTCGTTGGCCACAAGATGAATGTGCCCAAGACATCGCTAACGACCTTGAATTCATCAGAAGGGATAGGGACAGGTGCATCCGCAATAATCACCTCGTCAACTGACACCCGGACTTGATCACCTTCCATTTGTCGGTGGTGGACAGTTGATCCCAGGTTATGCACACTACCCCGTGCAACTAACCGTCTCAGAGGATCCTCGACAAAAAGATCACAAAGCCCAGTAATTTGCGGGTTAGGACCCTCTGATGACTGCCCGATGTTGCAACAACTACCTTTAGTGCTCTGCTTATTAGGATCAATCGATTGTGGCTGGGGAGCACTGGTATCTTGTCTTGAGCTCATAAACACTATCATTTCCTCTTTCATCTTGCTCAACCGGGTCTCTAAAAGTGCATCAAAAGATGCTTCAGCCTCGGCCTTTGCTTCTGCTCTTGCAATGGCCAACATATTCTCTAATTCCTCCCTAGTCACGATGTTTGAGGAATAGTGTACGGGGGCTCCAAAGTAATCCCGTATCCCTACCCCTCCTCCAACTCCCCTGACACGGCCTGGATGCTCGTGTTTGCCAGTAGCAACTGTGAGGATGTCATTCCTGCCCTCCGACTTAAAAGATCCCTCAGCTTGTTGTTTTCTAAGTTCATCCTGTAACATAATACAAAATAACAAACGTAAGTAATAATGTACGTTTCTTATGTAATTAATTACAATAACGTTATATACTTACAATTCTTTCACCAACTATACGAGATTGTTCACTCGTATAAGTCCCACTCCTCTTTTGGTCGGCAAATTGCCATTTTTCTTCTCGACGAATCGGAGATGGCGGAGAAAGAAGAACAGAAGGATCGGATTGAGATGCTTCTTCCAATCTCTTCCGTTTGGCCACCAACAAGTCTCTTTCAGCCTTTGCATAACCCCCACGAGACATTGTATGAGGGCAATCATTCTTTCTACCACTCTCTTGTGCTTTTTGCCTTTTTGCCTGCGAATAAGAAATGATACAAAAGGAAAGTGTTATAATCAATTAAGATAATTGCTAAGTAAATAAAATAAAAAATAAGTCAACTAACCAAAGATTCAGGAGTAGTCCGAAGCCTAACAAATTCTTCCCAAGTCGCTTGATCAAGAAATGTATACGTGCTGCACGGATTAGGACGAGGCTGACCATCTTGCACCTCAATATGAATGTAATTGTTGGTCAGACTTGTCTTAAACTTGCTCCAGCGCTCATAACAATACGTCATCGTCTTGTCGTACAAGATCTCACTCTGAGGAACGTCGTAGGTGAGCTGAAATGCATGCATTGAAGGAGTAAGTGACAAATGAAGTGACATTTGATAATAATTAATTACATACAGAAGATAATTGTATACGTGAATAGTGTCCCAAATATGCTGCTTCACCTTTGGATCGACATTTCTCCACTCCTCTATCAAGATGCTCGGCTTGTTACGTGCAAGGAGGCCGACGAAACTCCTATATCGTTGTGCATTAGGCCCGATTGGTTTCCAATGTCTATCAAACTCAATCGGTATCTTTTGGCCTGCACTCCGACTGAGGGAAACATCTGTCAACCGTGTGGCACGTCTACCCCTCCGTACAGACTGGCTACTGCGCTCACTACGACCCCGGCTCGGAGCATTGCTAGGCTCGCCCTGGTTAACACTATCTGGCTGACTCTGCTGAGCACTAGATGACTGACCCAGAGGTGGAGGAGGTGGCTGATCCTCTGCACTAGGACGCTGGGGATCCGTCATTTTCCTGTAACGACAACAAAGAAAGATAAATCCTAAGCTATGACATGTGAAGACTATATCGATAAAATAACTAAACATATTCTTCAGATAATAATCATAATCATAATTACTTTAGTTAGTTAAGGTCAAAGTAGTATCATAAAGAGATATCCTCCCATATTCCCTCGTGATGATCATTTCTTGTGCCGTGCGCATTATCTGCTTCATCTTCTTCGTTCAGTTCTGGTAGACCCTTGGAAAAAGAAGGAGTCTCAAGAAGATCATAATTTGAGTGACTTTTCTCGTCAATATCAACGACCCTTTTTCCTTGGAGAGCTACAGACCACATTTTATTTGCCTGATCAGTGATATAGAACACTTGTTGCGCCTGATCTGCCATAATGAAAGGTTCATCTCCAAAACTTCTACTATTCAGATCTACTAATGTCAATCCTAACCTATCGATCTTCACACCATTATTGACATCAACCCACTTGCATTTGAAAATGGGAAATCTAATTTTAACATAGTCAACCACCCAAATCTCTTCAATCACCCCATAATAAGGTATGGCAGCCAACGTAGGGTTCTTATCTTTCGAACTAGAGAAGTGCATAGATTCAGCCACTAATACAACACCACTATTCTGGACGGTGCTCTTATCATCTAGGGACTTCGTGTAAAAGGTATAACCATTGATCACAAATGAAGTCCAACTTATGACATCAACTTCAGGACCACGTGCTAACCAATTTATTGTATCAGAAACACATTCTTCTCCGTCAACCTTTTGTTTGAACCAATGTGCGAAAGTTCTGTTATGCTCCCTGATTAACCTTTGTTCGCTCATTCGACTATTTTGTTTCCGTACAATTTCTTTATGGGCATTCATGTAATATTGAACTTCATCAACATTGTTCAAGATGTACAGGTGGACTTGTTGCAATTCATCAGCATCTATGCTCTTTACTGTTGCCCCGCGTCTACCCCCTTCTTGATCATGACGCTTAGGAAGGCCAATATGTCGTACATTTGACAAATACTGTTGACAAAATTCCATAGCTTCTTCAGAAACATATTTTTGAACAATAGATGCTTCAGGCCGATTGGGGTTCTTCACATACCCTTTTAGTATTTTCATAGTTCTTTCGATCGGGTACATCCACCGGAAATAGATAGGGCCACACAACTTTATCTCCCTCACTAGATGAACAACCAAGTGTGCCATGATATCAAAAAAGGACGGAAGAAAAAGCTTCTCAAGCTGGCATAAGATAATGTATCCTTCATTTTCCAATTCCTCCAATCTTTCCGTGTCAATGACTTTACAACAAATGGCATTGAAGAAGAAACAAAGTCTAGTCAATATGTGTTGAAGATCATATTCGGCAATGCCTCGAATAGCTACTGGGAGTAGTTGTTGCATTAAGACATGACAATCATGAGACTTTAGCCCTATTAACTTCAAGTCTTTCATCGATACAAGCTTTTTAAAATTTGAACAATACCCTGAGGGAACTTTAGCGCCATGTAAACACTCACAAAAGCTTCTTTTCTCAACCTTAGATAAAGTATGAGCAGCTGGAGGACAAAATGTTCTATTACCGTATGGCCTTGGATGTAAATCTTCTCGTATTCCCATTTCTTGCAAGTCTAATCTTGCCTTCACGCCATCCTTAGAACTTCCCTGTATGTTGAGCAGTGTCCCAACGATACTATCACATACGTTCTTCTCCACATGCATGAAATCAATACAGTGTCTGACGTCAAGATTGCGCCAATATGGAAGATCGAAGAAGACGGACCTTTTTTTCCATATATTTTTCTCATTTCTACTCTTTGATGACTTACCAAACATAGTATTGATATTTTTCACCTTTTCATAAATTTGCTCCCCAGTCAATGCCTCTGGAGCATCTTCAAACTCTTGGCCACCGAAAAAAGCTTTTTTTAATCTACGATAAGGGTGGCTTCGTCTTAGAAATCGCCTATGCCCAAGGTAAACCGTCTTTCTTCCATGTTGAAGTTGATGGTAGCATGTGCCTTCTTCACATATCGGACAAGCTTTGTGGCCTTTAACGCTATATCCTGACAAGTTCCCATATGCAGGGAAGTCATTTATAGTACAAAAGATCATTGCTCGCATATTAAAAGTCTCCTTCTTGTTCGCATCAAAAACATCGACACCTTTATCCCACAACTCTTTCAAGTCTTCGATCAAGGGTTGTAGGTAAACATCTATGTCATTTCCGGGTTGCTTTGGTCCCGAAATCAATATAGACAACATTATGTACTTTCGTTTCATACATAACAAAGGAGATAAGTTGTAAATTACCAACAGAACAGGCCATGAACTATGTATACTGCTTAGGCTACCATAAGGATTCATACCATCTGTGCTAAGCCCAAGCCTGAGATTCCTAGGTTCTTCACCGAAGCTAGGAAATAATTGATCGATTTTCTGCCATTGAGAAGAATCAGCTGGATGCCGAAGCTTTCCATCAGAAATCCGCTCATCTGCGTGCCATCTCAAATTTTTGGCATCAATTTCATTAGCAAACAGGCGCTTGAACCTTGGAATGATTGGAAGATACCACAACACTTTTGCAGGGCCCTTATTTGATTTATACCTCGGAGTTTCACATATCGGACATTGCTCCTTCTCTTCATGATCTTTTCTATACAATATGCAATCATTAGGGCAAGCATGGATCTTTTTATACTGCATCCCTAGTGGACACAGTATTTTCTTAGCATCATAGTATCGACAAGGCAACACATTATCATCAGGAAGCATATCTTTAAAGGCCTCAAGCGTTTCTGAAAAACTCTTATCGCTCCATCCATGCCGTGCTTTCAAGCTTACCAATTTCAATACAGCATTCAGCAATTGGTATTTTTTACACCCCGGGTACAACGGCTTCTCAGCATCACTGCACATATTACCATATGCATGTGATTGTTCAAAAGCCTCTTCTCCTACATCACGAATAATGTCCTCTATCCGATCATCCATATCCGTGTCATTATCATCACAAGTCACTTCCCCCTGTTGAGATGCACTTGGCATTTCTAATTGTTCACCATGCCATACCCATACTACATACGTCTTACAAAACCCTTCACAAATTAAATGTGTATATATATCTGCAGCACTTAATCGCTTCTCATTCAAACATTTTACATAAGGGCAATAAAACATCCCACTATCATCATCGGCATTTCTTTTTGCAAAGTCTAAAAAACCCTTGACCCCAACATCATATTCAACACTCGTCCGTTTAGCTTGTATCCAACTACGATCCATATATTCTAACACCTTTTATTTGTTTTGTACTTTTTCCCTGGAAAGGGTAGGAGAATGATGAGAGCATGCAATCATTACACCCAAGTACATAGTGTAACTAGAAGTAAACAAAGAATATCATGATTTAGAGTAGCGTGTGAGGAAAAAATGGAATGAGGGAAAGTGGAATGGAGAAGGAGTGAGGGAATGAGGAATGGAGGTGGAAAGAGGAAGGAAAGAATGCGCTTTCGTCAGAGAAAGTGACTTGGATATATATTCTTTTAATGTCTAACGCCTGCACACGCTAGATCCATTATTATATTGTTTGTCCCTGGATATATTTTTTAGGGTGACTTTGGTCCTTCGACTAATAATATCCAAGCAATACCGTTGAAAACTTCACAAATTCAGCACACACGAGTAACATAATAGAAAATGAATGGAACTACCTCAACAATAGTTTTCCCCTATTACTAATGATCAAATTTGGACAGTTGATATTTATAATATTCAGCTGCTCATAGCATTAAAAAAACTTGACTCTTATAATACAGATAGTTCAATCTCAAAAAGACTAGGCACTGTCCAATAATGTTTTCACCTATAATATTAGCTAGGTTGCACTCTGGATGTTAAATAATTGCGGTGAAAGAGAATATATCTAATTGGGAATATGCTTTGAAAATAATCGTCGATTGGCCCTTGGCTCCCTTGTTAATCGAGAAATGATACACTTATGGAAACTCTGTATTCAACAAATCGCTGGGGAAGCCTTTGAAATAAGGCAGCAAGCTCACCAACCAAATATATACACTTTGACCTCATCCAAGCCACATGTATATCATGTACGTGGACGAAAGTCGCCAATCAATTTAATGAAGGTTGATTTTACGGTTTTTGTTTCAGTATCAATTTCTGACCGTCATCAATAATCAACAGGAGGTAACATATATATCCAAATGAAAAAAGAGGAAAACACAAAAATACCCCAAAATCTACACACCTCAATTCAAGATTTCAAATTCACTCTTATTACCGTCTGCCTAAGAAGACAGAAAAGGCCATAACAAGAAATGGAATATGATAATCGCATGCCAATGAAAATGAAGGTATCAAGTTAATTCGCCTAGACCTGAAATCAGGATTAAAGACATGAAGACAGTAAAACAGGGGAAATTACCAACTGCGTGCTTCTAAGCTGTGATGACAGTTGCTGGCGGTGCTGGAAATAGAGCCAGATCTGTGATGGTGCCGGCCCGGAAAGAGATTGACGGAGGCGGAGGGATAGAGAAAGAGGGCGTCGGTGATGATGGGAGCTTGAGTTACGGTGGAATGGAAGGGAAAAGACGGTGGAGATGGAGTGGAAGACGGATTTGGGAGGTGAGAGAGAGGTTGACGGTGGGGTTAACGGTGGGGTTAATCGGTGATGGTGGCGGCCCAGAAAGAGATTGACGGAGGCGGAGAGTGCGTCGGTGACGGAATGGAAGACGGATTTGGGAGAGTGCGTCGGTGATGGAAGACGGATTTGGGAGGTGGAAGATGGATTTGACGGAGGCGGAGAGTGCGTCGGAGTGAGTTGCTTTCAGAAATTTGGGGAAAGTTTGGGGAATGAGGGCGCGCGGGAGCTGCCGTTGAAATTTGGGGACAGTTTTAAGACCGGTTGTGAGACAACCGGTCTTAAAACTCCACTTTTAAGACCGGTTGTCTCACAACCGGTCTTAAAACTCCACTTTTAAGACCGGTTGTCTCACAACCGGTCTTAAAAGTGGATTTTTAAGACCGGTTGTGAGACAACCGGTCTTAAAAATCTTTCATTTTAGACCGGTTCTCTAGTAACCGGTCTTAAAAAGATTAATTTTTAGACCGGTTATTAGAATAACCGGTCTAAAAATTAATCTTTTAAGACCGGTTAGTGTACAACCGGTCTAAATTTTATTTTTTAGACCGGTTATTAAAATAACCGGTCTCCCAAATTCTTTATAATTACGTAAATGCCACCGCGCATTTCTTTTAGACCTCATTTACTATAACCGGTTTAAATGTGCCGGTCTAAATGACCTTTTTTGTACTAGTGAGGATTGCAATGCCGAGAGCACTTACTTCATTACTCGAGTACATACTCGAGTAATGCACTCATTGTTCCATAGGTTACTCGGGTACCGCCTCGAGTAACGGTGCTTTTTGTCAATGACTTACCCGGGTACTGACTTGAAGTTTGTCTTGAAAACATTTTGCATACTCGGGTACTTACTCGAGGAATCCACTTAAATATATATACATACTGGAGTAAGAACTCGAGGAACATCAAATAAAGAGATATCAAGTTAATCGGGTACCACCTTGAAGTTTTTCACTTACCTTAGTGAGTTACTCGAGTACATACTCGAGTAAATTGTTGCAGTGGTACAAAGTGCCGAGAGCTCCATCTTTTCAGAAACAGAGTTACTCGAGTAGCGCCTCGAGTATCGTTGGTAACCTGAAGGCAACTGGAAGTTTTCCACATGATTACTCGAGTAGCTCCTCGAGTAATGTTGCAGTAGTACTAAATGCCGAGAGCTGCACATTTTTAGAAACAGGGTTACTCGAGTAGCTCCTCGAGTATCAATGGCATCCTGAAAACTTTTACACTGTTACTCGAGTAGCTCCTCGAGTAACGTTGCCTGGTTACTGGAAGTTGTCTCTGGTTACTTCAAGTTTTGTCTCATTACTCGAGTACATACTCGAGTAATGCCTTAGGAAACTTGAAGTTAATCAAGTTTCTCAGCATTTCTTCCTGTCCTTTCTTCATTACTTCCAAGCTTACTTCAAGTGATGCTTATTCCTGTAATTGCTTAGATCAAACTTGTTTAATAATTATTTCCTTTTCAAACCATTCTTTTGTTATCATCAAAACATGAGATCTAACATTCTCCCCCTTTTTGATGATGACAAAACTTGGTGATTTTGGATAGCTTTTCAAAATTTAATTTTCAAAAAAATATATCTCAGTTCACCTTGCATTCACAAAAACTTCATTAGTCCAAACTTTAACATCATAACTTAAATATACTTGCATTAAACTTTAAAATTTCAAATTACAAGATAAAGTTCATAATTAAAAAATGAAATGCTCCCTAAAACCCATATACACCTAATTATCCCAAAATAAACTAGGACATATCCACAAAATCACTCTCATCTCTTCTCCCCCTTTTTGGCTTCATCAATCAAGAGGAGGACTAGGTGGCTTGACGATGGAAATGGGTGTCACTGGAAGGACCGGAGAACCATCTGAGCTCAAAGAGTCAAAAGAGCTAGATGGGACAGGGTCAGGTAGATGAACTGGAGGCACTTGGATGTCATCCCCTGGAGGAGTGGATTGGAAGACAACCATAGAAGATGTATCTCCTCCTGGAGTGGTCTGATTCTCAGGGGTGGTCTCAGCCGAGGGAGTAAGATGTTCAGAGGAGGATGTGGAAGAAGAGATTTCCTCTGTGGGAGCAGGTGATGGAGTTGGTTTAGGATCAGTTTCTGGTTGAGGCTTGGGAGGTGAATCATCAATGGTAATGTGAGTGGTTTCATGGGTTTCAGGATCATCCACTGTGAATAGAATTTCTTTGCCTTGGGGCTCAAGTGGATCAGAACCCAGAGGGGTAGATGGTTCAGCCTCAGGAATGGGATCAATAATAGGAGGGTTCTCTGGAGGTGGTGGTGGTGCAGATGAGGAAGGACCAACAGAAGGTCCAGGGCCCAAAGAATCCAACCGTGCCAGAATTAATCTCAAAGTCTCTCCCTGGGCACGTTGCTCTGCTAGTAACTCCTCATGCCTTCTATCCATCCTTTCAACCATTTCCTCATGCCTTTTGTCGATTTTCTCAACCAGCTCTCCCATTTTGAAGTTCGTATTGGTGATTAACTCAGCGTTTGTATTGGCTATGTCCACATGGAAGCCTCTGAGCATATTCTCCATAAAGTGCTGGAGAGTGGCATTGAGGAAGGATGGTGATGATGTGGTACCAGCTGGAGCTGATGACTGAGTGTCATCCATCCTACTGGTTTCAGCCTCAGTAGCCTTCCGCTTCTTCATAGATCCAGACTCCAGAGGGCCTTTGAGAGGGATGTCAATTTTCAACTTCCCAATTTGATTTCTCCCCACTGGGGTCAACCTTTCAATCGGCTCCTTACTATCCAAATACCATATCTTGTTTTCTTTCAAGATCAGTGACACAATCTGTGGATATGGCATTGGTGTAGTAGGCTTCCCTTCCACCTTGTACCTCTTCATCTCTGAGAAGATATACTCTCCCAGATCCTTTTGTTCCTTAAGAAGCAGTGAAGCAAACCACCTAAAGTCCTTATCAGAGAAGTGGGTATAATTGTTGGCTTTGTTTACTAGGGACCTAGAGTATATGTACCAAAGGACCCTATGATGATCACACATATCACTGGGCTTGAAATTTAGAGGGCCAACTATCTCACCGGGTTTGAGAATTGTGAAAATTTGGTTTGGCTCAAGCTCTGAATAGATATCATCAGGGGGGTTCTCTATCCCTAACCACAAGTTAATTCTGGAAGGTGAAATTAAGATCTCTTGACCTCTTACAAATGTGGTCATTTCTTCCTCTACTGAGGTTCGGTTAGGCTTACTTATAATTTCTAGGTTGCAATAGAAATGGGTAATTACTTTAGTACAAAATGGTAACCTAATAGAAAGCCAGGGCATAAAGGGTTCTAGATAAGAGCTTAGGTCATACTTCACCACCTCTTGAAGCAACTTCAGATCAACATAGTGTGTTTTGCACACTTTCCTTCTGGAGAATTGAGTTGAGTACTTCAGAGACTCCACCAATTTGCTCACATTGTATTCCTTTGGTGGGGAAGTGATCTCTGCTTCTGGAATCTTAGACTTCTTAGAAGATTGACCCTTCTCCATTTGGTCAATGATCCCAGCCATAGCACTTGCCACTTTCTTGTCATATTTTGGCTTTTTGAGTGGCTTAGGAGTGAAAGAAGGTGTAGAGGAATCAGAGTGAGGAGGTGAGGGAGCTTTGGTACTCTTCCCTCTTCCGGTAGAGGTACTTTTCTTGGATTGAGCCCTTGTAGCGATAGGCTCTTTAATCACAACACCTTTGGCTTTTGGTTGTGGTTGGAGAGGAATTTTGGCTTTTGATCTCGGAGTCAATTTTCTTCTCTTTTTGAGAGGAGAAGAAGGAGGATCAGAGTGAGGTTGGGAATCAGAGGAATCCATGGGAGTAAGATTTTTGGTTCTCATTGTTCAGAAAAATTGAAAAACGAGAAACTCAGAAAAAAATGAGAAAACTGTCGCACAGAGATTTTGAACATAATAGGAAGTTTTGGAACTTGAAATCAGTTGGGTTTTGACGGAAATGAGGCAAGGAATCACTCAAGAAAAATTTTTGTGAGAGGAAATAGTGATTTACTCGAGGAGATTCTGTGGAAATGACCAAGTTCGCGACTGATAAAGCCCTAGAACCCGACGTTACTCGAGGCCTTACTCGAGTAATGTTCAAGTTTACTCGAGGCCTTACTCGAGTGTTCATACAGAAAATTTCTAAAATAATTCATTTAAATTGCGTACCTGGCATGAATAATATTGTAATTATCCATGGATGTTCCCTCGATCAATTACAACCAATTTGGAGCAGATTTGAATCATTATTTATCAATTTGAGAATCTGGACTCCGACGTTACTCGAGGCCTTACTCGAGTAAGCTCCAAGTTTACTCGAGGCATGCCTCGGGTAACCAGCTTTTCAACTTCTGACTCTTCATTTCTTTGAAATCTGAACCGTTATGTTTGAAAATCAAGTAACTTGATCCGTTACTTCCAGTTTTGGGGGCCATTACTCGAGTACATACTCGAGTAAAGTCCTTCTTTACTTCAAGTTGCTCCTCGGGTAATGTTTCTCAGATAGCCAAAACTTCAAGTTGGTACTCCAGTAAATATGTCCTCTGATCACCTCTGTTTTTATTTCACAAAACAGAGTTTCAACCTTCCTGCAAAACAAATTTCTATATACTCCGATGCTTAAGTTAGTAATCATCAAAACTTTAACAAATGACTTCATCTAATATTATGAGATGTTGAAATAAACTTACAACTCATTGGGATTTACCATTCCCAATTCTCTTCTAATAAATAGAAATTGATCTTTTGCAAGGGGTTTTGTGAAGATATCTGCTAGTTGAAGATGAGTAGGAATGAATATTACTTTCACATCTTTCTTCTGTACATGGTCTCTGATGAAGTGATGCCTGACATCGATATGCTTGGTTCTAGAGTGTTGAACTGGATTCTTTGCCAAGCTTATCGTACTTGTATTGTCACAATAGATTGGTATTTCCTTGAGATAAATACCAAGATCTTGTAGTTGTTGTTTTAACCATATCACTTGTGCACAACAACTTGAGACTGCAACATATTCGGCTTCCGTTGACGAAAGAGACACTGTATTTTGTTTCTTGCTGAACCATGATACAAGAGATCCCCCAAGAAATTGTCCTTGTCCACTGGTGCTCTTTCTGTCTGTTTTGTATCCTCCATGATCCGAATCTGAA
Organism: Inga laurina; assembly: GCA_963855925.1. Classification (NCBI taxonomy): domain Eukaryota; kingdom Viridiplantae; phylum Streptophyta; class Magnoliopsida; order Fabales; family Fabaceae; genus Inga; species Inga laurina. The sequence continues at coordinate 36,060,923 of OY979704.1, forward strand.
TATGCAACAAGATATTCACTTCTTCCTTTGGGATACCACAGACCCAGTTCGGGTGTGTCAGCAAGGTATCTAAAGATTCGTTTGACTGTTTCAGCATGTGATTCTTTTGGTGCTGATTGATATCTTGCACATATGCCAACACTAAATTGGATGTCCGGTCTACTTGCCGTGAGGTAGAGTAATGATCCAATCATTCCTCTATACTTTGTTATGTTGTAGTCTTTACCTTTGACATCAGCATCAAGCAATGTAGTTGAACTCATAGGCGTATCTGTCCCATTTGCTTCATCCATTCCATACTTCTTCAATAGCTCTTTTAAATACTTTGTTTGAGATATGAAGATTCCATTCTTTCTTTGTTTCATTTGTAAACCAAGAAAGAAATTCAATTCTCCCATCATTGACATCTCAAATTCTCCCTGCATTATCTCAGAAAATTCCTTACATAGAGATTCATTAGTAGCACCGAAAACAATGTCATCAACATATATTTGAACAATTAAAATATCATTGTGTTTTCGTTTTATAAAGAGTGTTGTATCAACTTTTCCTCGTACAAAACCTTGATCGATGAGAAACTTACTGAGCCTTTCATACCATGCTCTAGGAGCTTGTTTTAAACCGTATAAAGCCTTTTTGAGTTTGAAAACATGGTCAGGTTTAGTAACATCCTCAAAGCCTGGAGGTTGTTCTACATACACTTCTTCCATGATGTAACCATTTAGAAAAGCACTCTTTACATCCATTTGATAGAGTTTGAATCCCTTGATGCATGCAAAGGCTAAGAGTACACGTATAGCTTCCAATCTAGCCACTGGAGCATACGTTTCCTCATAATCAATTCCTTCTTCCTGATTATAGCCTTTGGCCACCAATCTTGCCTTGTTTCTGACAATAATTGCAGATTCATCAAGTTTGTTCTTGAATACCCATTTAGTACCAATGATCGGATGATCTTTGGGTCGGGGCACCAAATCCCAAACTTGATTTCTCTCAAATTGATTTAGTTCTTCTTGCATTGCTATAACCCAATCATTGTCTGATAAGGCTTCATCAATGTTAGAAGGTTCAATCTCAGAAATGAATGCAGAAAAACTTACTTCATTGAAAATTCTATTTCTAGTTTTGATCCCTTCATTCACATCTCCTATGACTTGATCTAGGGGATGACTTTTATTGTATCTCCAAGCTCTAGGTTGACCTAGGGATTGCTCTTCTTCCTTAGTTTCATCAACCTCTGGAATAAGAGACTTAGAAATAAATTTTTCTTGATTTAAAACAATTTCCTGTTCTTCATCAATAGTTTTGTCAGAGGATTCAAATTCATCAAATACAATATGAATTGATTCTTCAACAACACATGTTCGTTTATTGAAAACTCTATATGCTTTACTTCGGTTAGAGTATCCTAGGAAAATTCCTTCATCAGTTTTAGAATCAAATTTTCCTAAGTTATCTTTACCATTATTATGAATGAAACACTTACAGCCGAAGATGTGTAAGTGAGCAATGTTTGGCTTTCTTCCTTTGTACAGCTCGTATGGTGTCTTACCAAGTTTTGTTCTGATATAGGCTCTATTTGAAATGTAGCATGCTGTACACATGGCATCAGCCCAAAATACTTGAGACACGTTCTTTTCATTCAACATTGCTCTAGCCATTTCTGTAAGCACTCTATTCTTGCGTTCTACAACTCCATTTTGTTGAGGCGTCCTTGGAGCAGAGAAATTGTGATCAATCCCATTAGTGTCACAATACTCTTCAAATGCTTGATTTTCAAATTCTCCGCCATGGTCGGTCCTAATACCTGCAATGGACATACCTTTCTCATTTTGCACTTTCTTAGCAAAGACAATAAATTCTTCAAACGTTTCATCTTTTGATGATAGAAAGATAACCCATGTAAATCTAGAGAAATCATCAACAATGACCAATGAATATAAGTTGCCACCAAGACTCTTTACTCTTGCTGGACCAACTAAATCCATATGCAATAGTTGTAGTGGTCTATTTGTTGAAATCTCATTTTTCAATTTAAAAGATGATTTAGTTTGTTTACCCTTTTGACATGCATCACAAATCAAATCATTTTTGAAAATCACTTTAGGCAATCCAAGTACTAAATCCTTTTTGAGTAGTTTGCCTAATTGATGCATATTAACATGTGCCAATCTCTTATGCCATAACCAACTTTCATCAGTATTACTCAGGAAACAATTTTCAGATTCATTTCTACTAATATCTAGAGTATAGCAGTTACCTTCCCTTTTTGCTCTGAGCTTAGCCTTGATATTCTTCTTATCAAGTTGTAAGTCATTCTTGTTGATAATTAAGCATTCTTCTGAGTCAAATATTACCCAGTTGTCTTTATCTGCACTTTGACTTACGCTCAGCAAATTATGACACAATCCTTCAACATAATATACATCTTTGACTTGTATTCCTTTGTCATTTTGGATTTCACCAATTCCTGCTATTCTTCCGGTTTGATTTCCTCCAAATTTTACCTCTCCACCTTCTTTAGGTTGCAATTTGGTAAAACTTTCGAAATCACCGGTCATATGTCTAGAGCATCCACTATCAATATACCACTTGTTATTTTTGGATGCTTTGAGACATTCCTGCAATCGAATGACTAAGTCTTAGGTACCCACATCTTTTTGGGTCCTTTTGGATTAGTACAAATAATTTTCTGGATATATGAACCTTTAGGTACCCATTTGTAGGTTCCTATCGTTCCTTTCTTCTTATGAATGCATGAAGAAGTATAATGGCCTTTTCTATTACAGTAGTTACAAAATGCAAAAGGATTTGATGTATGCACAGAATGCTGGAAATAATTCAAATATGACTTACCCCCTGCTTTCTTTCTACCTTTCCTTTTATCTGATTTTGGATCGTATCCAATTCCAGATCGATCATTTACAAATCGTTGAGCTTTTAAAATAACATTTAGCATCTCACTACCTTGTGTAAATTTTTCAAGAGTTTTTGTGAGATCAATGTTTTTCTTTTTCAAAGATGAACAATTTTCACAATCCTTTTCTTTAAGTTCAGTTTCAAGAGCTTTGTTTTTCTTTTTGTAAACAATCAATTCTTTAACTACTTTGATGAATTCAGAATGCAAAGTATTATATTCGGAAAGTAATTCATCATAGGTAGGTTCAGAATCATTTACCTCTCTTTCTGTTTCTTCTTGAGCAACGAGGCATATATTAGCTACTTCTTCCTCATCACTTTCTTCGTCAGAAGAGCTATCACCCCATATAGCGGATACGAAGGCCTTCTTTTTGTTGAAGAATTTGCCTTTTCTCTTTTCTTTGCTCTTTTGATTCAGTTCTGGACATTCTGATTTGATATGTCCTGGTTTTCCACATTCGTAGCAAATGATGTGATCTTTGTTGCTAGTTCCACCTTTTTGAAAGTGTTTGAATCCTTGTCCTTTCTTGTAGAACTTTCTGAATCGTTTTATGATTAGACCCATTTCGTCATCGTCGAACTCTTCATTCTCATCTTGATTTTCTTCTTTTGCTTTTAGTGCTAGACCCTTCTTTTTCTTGTCACCGATGTCATCTAGTTCCCGTTTGAACTTTAGTTTGCTTTCATATTCAGAAAGACTTCCAAATAGAGAAGCAACTGATCTCATTGATTCTCCTTTTGCTTCTTCTATCGCAGTGACTTTGGCCTCCCACTCTTTAGAAAGAATATTCAAAATCTTTCGTACTTGGGTATGTTGATCATAAGATTTCCCAAGTGCTGCAAGTTGATTAACAAGATGAGTATATCTAAGTTCAAATTCAGAAATTGATTCACCTGATTTCATTCGAAGTAGATCGAATTCAGTGACCAAGGTGTTGATGCGATTCTCCTTTATTCCCGAAGTCCCTTCATGAGCTATTTCCAGAGCTTCCCACATTTCCTTTGCTGTTGGAAGTGTGCAGATTCTGAAATATTCACTTTGGCTTAAGGCACTTTGTAACATCAGAATTGCCTTGCTGTTGAGAGTGATAAGTTTCTTGTCATTCTCATCATATTCCGCTGGTGTCTTGGGAATTTTCTGAGAATCTACAATCTTTGTAGGTTGATAATTTCCACTCTCAATTACATCCCATAGCCCATATTCGGTAGCCATCACGAACACTCTGAATTTTGCTTTCCAAAATGAAAAGTGTTCTCCACTGAAACCGGGAGGTCTAGTGATGGATGCTCCGTCGGGAAGAATTCCTTCACCCATGCTTGCCATTGGATCCTTCTTAGGTTGTTATACCTTAACAAGAAGACCTACGCTCTGATACCAAATGTTAGAACAAGCGTTTCACCCAAGAGGGGGGGGTGAATTGGGTGATACTAAAATTTCGTCGGAAATATAAAACTTTAGCAGAGGAATTTAAAACGGTAATGAGTAAGGAGAAATATCACCGAAGTGTGCACCGGGAGTTATACTGGTTCGGTCACAACCACTTTGACCTACGTCCAGTCCTCAGATCTTCTCTGAGAGTTTCACTATAACTTCCAAGATTCAGTGGGTTCTTGGCACCTCAGTACAAGCAAGTTCCTATACCTGGACACTCGCTCCCCCTTACAAGTTGCAATTCAATCCCAACTCAAGGTTCCACAACCTTAAGTTATCTCAATAACAAATATTGAGTTTGAATGAAATATCTCTCTTACAGAGTGAATAAGGATCACTGAAGAATAGAAATACAATTTCAATGTGAAAACAGAGCAATAAACTTGATAATACGTTTGTGTGTGTGCTTGTTGTTATTTCTCTGTTTGAAGGTTCCCATATATATAGATATGTTGGTGATGACCGTTGGAACATTTTCTTTCGTCCGTTGGAGAGTGCGCAGCCACTGTTGACTTTTCCAGTTTTTGAAAAATATCCGTTGGCGGTGGTTGGCATTTGAACGTTTCTTTTGACTTCAATCTCTTGAAGTGATTTCTTCATTGTTTATCTGTAAATAGACTAAGAATACTAATACAATGAAATATAAATCATTAGGGAACAAATCAATGAACGTTTGAATGATTTCAGAATTTCTGGGTAAGCTTACTCGAGTACCTCCTCGAGTATTGCTTGAATGTTACTCGAGTACCTACTCGAGTAACCTCGAAAAATCTTTGATCAATTGCAGGTTAATGAATAAACATAAGATTACTCGGGTAGTGCCTGGAATAACCAATTTTCAAACCTTTGGAAATACATGTTTACTCGGGTACCTACTCGAGTAATGCACTCACAACTTTGTGAGTTACTCGGGTACCAACTCGAGTAAAACTTGAAATAAACTTTTGGTTACTCGATGCTCTACTCGGGTAATGTTGCAGGATTGCAATGCCGAGAGCACTTACTTCATTACTCGAGTACGTACTCGAGTAATGCACTCATTGTTCCATAGGTTACTCGGGTACCGCCTCGAGTAACGGTGCTTTTTGTCAATGACTTACCCGGGTACTGACTTGAAGTTTGTCTTGAAAACATTTTGCATACTCGGGTACTTACTCGAGGAATCCACTTAAATATATATACATACTGGAGTAAGAACTCGAGGAACATCAAATAAAGAGATATCAAGTTAATCGGGTACCACCTTGAAGTTTTTCACTTACCTTAGTGAGTTACTCGAGTACATACTCGAGTAAATTGTTGCAGTGGTACAAAGTGCCGAGAGCTCCATCTTTTCAGAAACAGAGTTACTCGAGTAGCGCCTCGAGTATCGTTGGTAACCTGAAGGCAACTGGAAGTTTTCCACATGATTACTCGAGTAGCTCCTCGAGTAATGTTGCAGTAGTACTAAATGCCGAGAGCTGCACATTTTTAGAAACAGGGTTACTCGAGTAGCTCCTCGAGTATCAATGGCATCCTGAAAACTTTTACACTGTTACTCGAGTAGCTCCTCGAGTAACGTTGCCTGGTTACTGGAAGTTGTCTCTGGTTACTTCAAGTTTTGTCTCATTACTCGAGTACATACTCGAGTAATGCCTTAGGAAACTTGAAGTTAATCAAGTTTCTCAGCATTTCTTCCTGTCCTTTCTTCATTACTTCCAAGCTTACTTCAAGTGATGCTTATTCCTGTAATTGCTTAGATCAAACTTGTTTAATAATTATTTCCTTTTCAAACCATTCTTTTGTTATCATCAAAACATGAGATCTAACACTTGACGGATTATCTCGCATCGAAGAAGAGACTGAGTTAGAGGAGACTGAATCTAAATCTAAATCTGAATATGAAACAATGGTGAATGAATATGATAGGGCTACCGTCAATGATTTCGCTAGCCGGAATATGCGAGGTACTCAATCTTGCATTCGGATACCGGAGATGCAAGCACACAATTTTGAGATCAATCTGGTCATGATTACAATGCTTCAAATGCATGGGTTGTACCATGGTCTCTACAATGAAGATGTTGACAAGTACTTGATGTACTCCTTGGAGGTGTGTGATTCCTTCAAGCAAAATGGAGCGCCCCAAGATGTGTTGAGGCTACGGCTATTCCCTCTCTCTCTATAAGGGAAGGTGAGAGATTGGTTCAACAATCTCTTGGAAGGATCCATAAACTCCTGGGATGATCTTGAGGCTAAGTTTAGAGCTCAATTTTTTTCTGACGATAAATCTGTGGAAGCTAGGGATGAGTTTCTAAGCTTTAGACAATAGCCGGATGAGCATCTTTATGCCGCTTAGGAGAGATACAAAATGTTAATGAAGAAATGCCCTAATCATGGGGTGGACAAGTGGGTAGTAATCCAAATCTTCTGTACTCGCCTTAATCCTCAATCTAAGGTGATGCTTGACTCTATAACTAATGAAGGTTACCGGAATATTCCTGTCAATGAGGTGTTTAGGCTGTTGGACCAACTATCTGCAAACAACACTCAAGGCAATGATAGAAGGATTACCCAAGCTATACCTACTACAAAAGAAGACTCTTCATCACAAATTGCCATAATCTTATCCGCCTTGATCAAGCATTTTGATGTGCTAGAATCACAAATGCAAAAGAGAACTTCTCATGGCGTGAATTTTGTTCATGCTACTACTATTGTATGTGAGTAATGCAATGATGTCCACAGGCCCGGCCATTGCCCTCTTTACATGGGTACTGAATTTGTCAACTATATAGGCAAATTTCGACCTCCTCAAGGTAACCCGTATTCACAAACTTACAACCGTGCTTGGAGAGCTCATCCCAACTTCTCTTGGAGTCAAGGTAACACCTTGAATCCACCACATGAGTCTACTTCTGGCACTAAGCATGTTCCTCCACCGAGTTTTCAAATGCAATCAAGGCAAGTGCCCATAAAAGAAGAGGAATCTAAGATGGACAAAATGCTAACCCGGATCTTGTCAGAGGTAGAATCTTCAAGGGTTAAGAGTAAGGCTACCTTTTCTTTTCATGAAACTAAAATTAAGAACCTTGAAGTACAAGTAGGACAATTAGCAATACAAGTAAATGCTATGGCACGAAATGGTCTCCCAAGTGATACCATCCCTAATCCAAAGTGAGGTGGAAAAGAGGAATGCAAGGCTCGTTGACTTGAGAAATGGCAAAGTAATTGATGCTCAATATTTATATATTTTTATTAATTAATCTTAGGCTTTTGTGGGACTTAATTGAGTACTTTGGGCATAATCAAATGTTAATGTGAGACTTTAGTTAAAGAATAATTTTGGAATTAAAGTGGTTAAATTGTTATATTTTTAATTAATATTTGTTATTCCCATTATTCTTTAATTGTGAGCAAAAGATATTACCTTTGTGAATATAATTTTGTAGGTGTTGATATGGCACAACTTGAGTGGTCAAGGTCAAAGATGTTATTTTAGAGCTTAATGAAGGACAAAAGTGAAACATCATAAGTGCATAATTTATTTTCACATTTTTTCTAAGAGGAGGTTAAGTGAGTAAGGGCCTTGTTTGGTAGTTACAATTTTGTGTTTAATGCCAAAACAGATTTTTACCTCTTATCCAAACAAGGCACAACTCACTTTTAACCTAAAGAATAAGAGAAGAGTAAAGGAGCTGGCGGCTGAATTTTTGGAGAACTGCTTATCCAGAACCGATGGGAATTATTAAAGAAAGAGGAGGCTGGACCGATTGTGTTGAGTGGACCGAAAATGGCAATTGAATAGAAAAGATATGTTGACAGAATTAAGGCAATTGCTGAACCGAATTGAAGAAATAGAAGAGAAGCAATCAGAATGAATTGGAGAAAGAGAGAAGAGATGAGCCATTTTTGTTGACTGAATAGAAGCACTACTGGACCAAAATGAATTGAAGGAATGATAAAAGAAAGCTGCTGGACGGAATTAATAGAGGAGGTTGACCGAATAGCATGAAGGAGAAGAGATCGAATTGAAAGAAAGGAAAGGCAGCCGAAATGGTTGACCAAGGAATTGGAAAAGGAGGACCAAATTAAAAGGGAGCTAGACCGAAAGCAATAAAGAAAAAAAAAGGGAGAGCACAGATTGAATAAAAAGGGAGAGACACACCACCGAAATGAATAAAGGAAGGGAATTGGAGAAGTGTGAAAGGGGGAGCACCGAAATGAAGAATTGAGAATTAGAGATTGCAGTTGTGTGTGTGAAGGAGGACGAACACCGAATGTGAAAGGAAGGAGAAGGCGTGGCTGTGGTGTGCAGAATTGAAAAAAAAGAAAGCAAGCTGCATCTTATCTCCATGGCTAATTCCTTCTTCAATCATCAAGCTTTATCCTCCTCCTCCATGAATAGCTAAGTGTTGGTGATTTCTTTGAGTTGGGTAATGGTTTAAGCTTCTAAACTTCAATGGAATTCCTTAAGCTCTCTTTCTATTTCATAATTGTATGTCTTGGTTAAGTATGTGATTATGATTTATATTGTTCTATACCAAGTGAATAAACTTGGTGGTTGAGCTAGGATTTGATTAATTATGCTTTGTATGATTCAAATTAGGAGTAGGTTGATTAATTCAAACCTAGTTTCAATTGTCAGTGCTTTTGATTTGGCAAGAGAGATTCACCTTGATTCACTTGAATTGGTTGGACCTAGTTTTGTGCTTTGTGATGATCATACTTCATTACTAGATGATGCTAAGCATATTCATGAATCATACTCCCAAATCTTATCATGTGATTTACCTCCTGATTTATTAGGATTTGATGTTGTTAGTGATTCTATTGACTTGGATTGTGCTATAGATGATAGAGTAGTGCTTGATTATGTCACTACCACTACTGAAATGCCAATTGATCCTTTAATACCTAGTTTTGCTTGTTGTATGCCACTAGTTGATTTTATTAGTTGTGAGAAGTACTTGTTATTGAATGTACCCGACTCTAGTCTTCTCACATTACATGCACCATCATGTCATTTCATTGGTCCTAATGCTTTCCATGGATTGAAGTATTTTGATTCATGTGGCATCATTAGAGTAGGTACTGCTGTTGTTTTGGTTAGTTCTTTGGAGGCTAATTCTCTTGGTGGTTGCCTTCATTCCTATTATCTTTGGATTTGGGAACCTCTACTCCTACTTAGGCCTAAACCATTGAGGAGCAAAACACTGAGCTTCCTTTTGATTTTCCTATCTAGCTATAAGCCATCATGATTACACGGTAGTCTCTTTCCTTACATTGTTCCTTGTTTTATTTGATGATATATGCTATTGAACGAGTGTGGGGGAGGGACTTACCAGTAGTAAAAAGTAAGTTGTTTGTTTTCTTTTTCACTTGAATAAACTCCATTCTGAATTATACTCTTGTGCTTAGCCTTATCCTACACTACCCTTTTCTCTTATCCTTATGCCTAATTTCTGAGAACTATTTCCACTTATGACTTGTCTTCTCTCTCTCCTTGTGATGATGATGTGTTGTGCTTTAATCTTGAATTGGACTTCACAACATTCACTTCACCCAAGAGATAAGTGCGTCTAGGTTCTTTGTTTTTGTGCATTACATTGAGGGCAGTGTAAGGATTAAGTGTAGGGGAGTGTGTTTATTCTCATGATGGATTCACTGTGATATCATATGCCTTTGTCTCCTGCTTGTGTCCTCTATTGTTTTTTTGTCTAATTCACTGAGATTTTTGAAGCGTTTAGTCATGATCAAGTATCTCAATTACTCTTAGTTGGATTCGTGGTTAAAACTTGCTTTGAATTAATGAATTGCCACAAAATTCAAGTGTTTTAATGATGCATGGTTTAATTTTGATGAGTTTGTTAGGGAACAAAAAGCCTAGTTGGAAGGTATTTTAGGCCTAATTGTTCATTTCATTGTGTGATTTATCCACTTAGATTATTGCTCTCTAGAACTTGTTTTGTTTCTTGCTTGAGGCTACGTTTTGCAATGGTAAGGATAGAGATGACATTGGCATTCCTTTCTAAACCTTTTAACCTAAACACAAACCATTTATCATTTACCTTTGTTTAGCCCCTTGAGACCTTCACTTTCTTTTCCATTTCATTATACAAATGCTATGTTTGCATCCTTTATCAAGTTCTTCCTAGCACTATTGAAAAAAAAAACAAGAAAAAAAAAGAGAGAGATTACTATTATATATTAGAAAAGATAAAGAAAAAAAATTGCTATGTAAAATGTCAAAAGAAAGAAAAGATAAAAGAAAAAAAGAAAAGAAGAAAAAAAATGAAAAAAAGAAAAATTCAAGAAAGAAATAAAGCCACAATGGTAAAATATGTTAATTAAGTTAGTTCATAGTGCTAAGTGATCTAGCAAATTATTTGGTGCAAGCATAGTGTTTGTTACATTTTCTATCATTTGGCCTATTCAACATTACAACCCTACAAAGTCATTTGGATTTATTTATGAAATTGTTGCAAGTAGTGGAGAGCCTAGAAATACTACAAGCCTATGGTAGAGTGTGGTTAAAGTGGATGTGAGTGAAAAGCTACCTTATAAGAGAGAAGAGTGCAAACACTTATTCTAGTTAAGGTTTCCAGTTAAGCTCATTGTAATTAAACTTTGCATTGTTTTAGCTACTTCAATTTTTGGTATGTTCATTGAATTTGGATTGAAGGATACCTTGTTATTTGACTAAGTGTAATTCTTGAAGCTTGATCTTGCCTATCCTTTCAAATTTCATCCCTCTTTACCTATATTGAGTTTAATGTTTTGCTCAGGAGTGCAAAAGCTTAAGTGTGGGGGAATTGATAAAGCTCAATATTTATATATTTTTATTAGTTAATCTTAGGCTTTTGTGGGACTTAATTCAGTACTTTGGGCATAATCAAATGTTAATGTGAGACTTTAGTGAAAGAATAATTTTGGAATTAAAGTGGTTAAATTGTTATATTTTTAATTAATATTTGTTATTCCCATTATTCTTTAATTGTAAGCAAAAGATATTGCCTTTGTGAATATAATTTTGTAGGAGATGATGTGGCACAACTTGAGTGATCAAGGTCAAAGATGTTATTTTGGAGCTTAATGAAGGACAAAAGTGAAACATCATAAGTGCAGAATTTATTTTCACATTTTTTCTAAGAGGAGGTTAAGTGAGTAAGGGCCTTGTTTGGTAGTTACAATTTTGTGTTTAATGCCAAAACAGATTTTTACCTCTTATCCAAACAAGGCACAACTCACTTTTAACCTAAAGAATAAGACAAGAGGAGAGGAGGTAGTGGCTGAATTTTTGGAGAACTGCTTATGCTCAATTGATGGGAATTATTAAAGAAAGAGGAGGCTGGACCGAAAATGGCAATTGAATAGAAAAGGTGTGTTGATAGAATTAAGACAATTGCTGAACCGAATTGAAGAAATAGAAGAGAAGCATCAGACCGAATTAGAGAAAGAGAGAAGAGATGAGCCATTTTTGTTGACTGAATAGAAGCACTGCTAGACCGAAATGAATTGAAGGAATGAGAAAAGAAAGTTGCTGGATGGAATTAATAGAGGAGGCTGACCGAATAACGTGAAGGAGAAGATATCGAATTGAAAGAAAGGGAAGGCAGCCGAAATGGTTGACCAAGGAATTGGGAAAGGAGGACCGAATTAAAAGGAAGCTGGACCGTAAGCAAGAGAGAAAAAAAAGGGAGAGCACATATGGAATAAAAAGGGAGAGACACACCACCGAAATGAATAAAGGAAGGGAATTGGATAAGTGTGAAAGGGGGAGCACCAAAATGAAGAATTGAGAATTGGAGATTGTAGCTGTGTGTGTGAAGGAGGACGAACACTGAATGTGAAAGGAAGGAGAAGGCGTGGCTGTGGTGTGCAGAATTGAAAAAAAGGAAAGCAAGCTGCATCTTATCTCTATGGCTAATTCCTTCTTCAATCATCAAGCTTTATCCTCCTCCTCTATGAATAGCTAAGTATTGGTGATTTCTTTGAGTTGGGTAATGGTTTGAGCTTCTAAACTTCAATGGAATTCCTTAAGCTCTCTTTCTATTTCATAATTGTATGTCTTGGTTAAGTATGTGATTATGATTTAGATTGTTCTGTGCCAAGTGAATAAACTTGGTGGTTGAGCTAGGATTTGATAATTACGCTTTGTATAATTCAAATTAGGAGTAGGTTGAGTTGTTTATTCCAACTTGGTTAAGTAGATTGTAAATGACTAAACTGAATGCTTTGAACTTTTGTAATGGTAATTACAAGTTAGAATTGGAAGTTGATTATTCATCACCTTGAGTCTGAATTATTTGATGGTATTCATTTAATTGCTTCGGTAGAATGAATTAAATGATTATTGCAAGTATGGAGCTAGTGGTACCTTAGTTCCATCCTCTTGACTCTTTATGGAATTCATATCATTAGCAAGTAAGGAAGACTAAAACCTCAACTCAAAGGAATCCCGTTTCATCATTATATTACTTAATTGAATTTATCTTATTGTTATAGTTAATTTCAATTACATTTGCTTCTTTGTCTTGAAAACCGAAAAATGCAAAAATATCGCTTTAGCTTACTTCACTTCATTAGTTTAAAAATGCAGTTTCTCAAAATGATTTCTCACTACTTCAAGGCATTTATCACTTTCATATTTGGAAACTTGGAAATTAATCTCCTCACAGAAACAACCTGGGTTGAGCTACTACGCTACATTTTCAAACCTAGTTTTATTTTGTGAACTCACACGACATGGGTTTATCAAATTGGCGCCGTTGCCGGGGAGGATGATTGCCAAGTTTTTAGCAGTTAAGTTTTTTTTTTTCAGTTGTCAAAGTGTGTTTTAGCTTAGTTGTTAGTGTGTTTATGAGTTTGTCTTAGTTAGTTGTTAGTTGTTGAAGTGTTAGGTAGTAGTTTATGTCAATTTTCATTTTCATAGTTGTTTTGCATTCTATTTGCATTTAGAAAAAAAACAAAAAGATATTTGCATTTTGTTGCTTTTCTATCATGTTCTTAGTGGCCATTATACGGTTTATTATTATTTTGTGGTGAGCAACTTTGCATTCTTCATCCTTGGAAAGCTGTTGGTTGAAACTTGAGATTCTAGGTAACTATCACATTCGTTAAGTTGTGATTACAATGACCTTACTCACACACTTGCAATTTGAGGTACTACTTCATTGCTATACCAACTTGTTCTTCTAAAAGGTGACTTCTTACCTTGCAACTCCTATTTGCCTCTTGTTCCATTGTGTTGCACTTGTCTTGTTGGTTTTGGAACACCAAGAGCGATTATCAGCGATGGTGGTTCACACTTTTGCAATCTCCAATTTCAAGCCTTGATGAAGAAATATGGTGTCAAGCACAAGGTGGCATTACCCTACCTCCCTCAAACCAATAGCCAAGAGGAAATTTCCAATCGGGAGATTAAGAACATCCTTGAAAAGATGGTTAACACTACTAGGAAGGATTGGTCTTCCAAGTTGGATGATGCTCTATGGGCTTACCGAACAGCCTATAAAATGCCTATTGGTATGTCTCCATGTCGCCTGGTATTTGGGAAAGCGTGCTACTTGCTGGCAGAATTGGAGTATGGGGCTTATTGGGCAATCAAAAAGTTGAATTTTGATCTTCAAGCCATGGGAGATAAAAGGTTACTTCAACTTAAAGAGTTGGATGAATTTCGCCTCAATGCTTATGAAAATGCGAGGCTTTATAAGGAAAAGACCAAGAGGGATCATGACTGTAACATAGTGCCTAAAAGTTTTGAAACTGGTCAAAGGGTTCTCCTTTATAATTCCAAGTTGAGGTTATTTCCGGGAAAGCTGAAATCTTGATGGTCCAGTCCATTCAAGGTAGTTCAAGCATCCAAGTTTAGTGATGTGGAGGTGGAAAATGAGAAGGGAGAGTGATTCAAGGTTAACGGTCAGTGGTTGAAGCATTATTAGGGAGGAGATGTGGATAGGGTAGTATCCACTATCTACTTATCTAATGAAGAGTGACCAGCATGAAGAGTTAAGCTAAAAACTATAAACTAAGCGCTTCTTGGGAGGCAACCCAAGTTCTTAACTTAATCTCTTTAGTTTCTTTAAATTTACGATAATTTTGGTAGATTTATGTTTGGTCTTTTGCTTTTGCTGGTAGGAGAGGTACCCCAAATAGAGAGAAGATGAGAGCAAGAGGATATAAAAGAAGGGTGGAGACTTCTAGTTTCGGAAAGGCATATTTCAGGAAAGTTTCTCAATTCCCATGATTTGATTGCACCTAATTTTAGATGATTATGACTTGATTTGATGACCACTTCACACTTCTCTAACCCTTGATAAAAATGTATTCATGGTTGTAGTATGAATTAGAGATGTAATGTGCATTGTCTTTGCTTAATCCTGTCAAATTTCTTTTATGCATAGTGAATTCTGGATTGTGAATGTATTTTGGTCATGAGAAGTTGTATTCAAATGTGTGGTCAATAGTTGTTGATTGTGTGCGACTCAAGAGGAAGTTATGGTGAAAGTGATTCAATTTTGGTATGTTGTGTCGAGGATCATAGGTTGGAAAGCATAGTATATTCTCTGTGTGTTCATGTTCCAAAGCTGCTATCTGATGAATTGAGAATACTGGCCGCGTCCAGGCCAATATTGGCCGTGGCCCAAGAATGCACAGAAAGGTATGGGCGGTGGCCAGATAAATGCACAGAAAGAGCACAGAAAGATATGGGCCATGGCCAACCAATGCCTAAAAGGTTTTGGGGCGTGGCCAACAATGCCCAGAACGTTTTAGGCCGCGGCCAAATAAATATGGGTCGTGGCCCACAAACACAACAACAGTGTTTTGAAGATACATGTTAATAAACATTTTCTCTTAACGGTAGCAAGAGATTGTACATGTTAATTGAAGATACGGAGTTGGTTATGACTTGAGAGAGCTTAATCAAATGCTTGTGAACCTTAGACTAACATATATATCCCATGGAAAGATGCTTGGAGAGGAAATAAATCAAGTTTATGAAATACAAAGGGGATAAACAATCCTAGGTTTATTACAACTGATTGAAATCACAGGGATCAAGTTTTTGTTCAGTAATTCTTAGTTTTTTTTAAAAATATCTTTTGAAACTTCTTTGTCTACACCAACAATATGTTTCGCCTCAACTTAATCGAATTCACCAAGCCTTTTGCTTGACTAATTTGTTACTCAAATCCTCGAGGGAACGATCTTACTTATCACTTTATTACTTGACGTGATCCGTGCACTTACAGATGCGAACAATTCCCAATTAATAGTAGCTCCTAAAAACATACACTACTACAGAACATACCTACAACTACCTTAAAGGACGTCCCTTTTTAAAAAAGGGACGTCCAAAATATGGTCAGGTTTAAATTATAAAGATTGGCACGTTTGAAGACCTTTAAATGTCATAAAAAAAGAAAAAGAAAGCCTTTAGACGTCCCCAGTTGTGCTGGGGATGTTGAAACTCACTCACATGCACCAGAATTGACATGACCGGTACATGTGAGCATGTCAGACCCCTTCCTACTCCCCTGCTGCATCTATCTCTCCTCCTCCCACTTTACTCAATCACTCCTGTGTTGCATCTCCGTCCCCATTGGGTCTCATCTCCACTTCTGTTTTTCCTTCTTTCTCCGTCCCCATTCACTCCCCTGCTACATCTCCTCCCAAATTCATCACTCCGTCCCCATTGATCGGTCTCCTCTCCCTTTCTTGGTTTTTTCTTTCTCCGAAGCTTTACCACTTCCGTCACCACCTTCTTTGCTCTGGGTTTGCATAGTTTTTTCCCCATTCGATCTCCTCTCCACCGTCGGCCTCCTCTAAAGTTTCAGGTTAGCATTTTCTCTCTGATTATTCTTTGCTTTTTCGTTGATATTTCTTTCATTTACACCTTTTGCTTTTCTGCATTCTCTTATATTTGACAGAATTGGTTCATTTTCACACTTCTTTTGGTTATACAATTGTGGATTCTCTATAACAGTGAGCTAATCCTTTTAAAATAATATAGAGATAGATTGCATTTTAGTACATTTACATATGGTTCCTAAGTGATTATCTCACAAATTGTCTGAATCAAAGTGACGGAAAGGAAAAGAAAAGAATTTGGCACATGATAATGCTTTTTAATTAGTAGAGAAAGGAAAAGAAAGGAGAAAAGAATAAAGAATAAAGAGAAACTATAAAAAATAAAAAATAAATAATCTTGTAGACACACACATTAATTTTTTTTTTGCCATAAGACACACACATTAATATACATATATTTAGTGCTAGAATTAGGCAATCTTGTTGTAACTTAGTGTACGTAGACATTAATATAAGAAATTCTCATACTTGCATTTTTTTTACAATTTTTCATTAAATAGATTTTAAATAGATTGAGTAGAAAATAAAAATTTAACACGACATGTCCTGTTCCAAAATGAATAGGACTGCAATAAAAGAAGAAACATCTGTAATCTTAGTGTAACTTAGTGCTAGAATTTGATAGAAATTAATCTAGACATTAATATATATACTTAGTGTAGACACACACATAAATAATCATGTTGTAACTTAGTGCTAGAATTTGCTTGCTATCATTGACTCCTAGAGTGTGAATTAATTGTTCGAGTTTCACTTTAATTTGTTGTCATAAACAAATTCCATCTGTGACTTAGGATTTTTGGAACTTCATTGGTGTGATCAATCTTGGAACACTTCTGAATCAAAAAATTGTCGTGTGGAAGAAAAATATAATATTGCTGTTGAGATTTGCCATTCGCTAATTGAACTTGGGAAGAATTTTTTGATGTCACATATCTCACTCATGGTACATATCTGATTTAATAATTTGGTTGTTAAAATATAAGTGTATTATGTTTGTGCTTGATGCTAGAAGCTAAAGTTTTGTTTCATTTAAATTAAGCTGAGATGGTTTGTTATTTTGATCTTGGGATGTCTCACTTTTAAGGGGAAATGCTGTCAAAATTTTGAAAAACAAAATAGTAAATGGCATTCCTAGTATTGACAATTATTCTTAACTTGAGTGTAAATGGTAATGACGTAGGTGGTAATAAAATGGATCATAGTTGGATGAATGCTTTGAGAACATGTGAAGAATATGAGAATGGGGTTGAAGAGTTTATTGAATATGCTAGAAGGAATGCTCCAGCTAGAAATGACATGTATTTTTGTCCTTGTGTCAATTGTTTAAATGAGAGAAGATGGGATGTTGAAGTTATAAGTGATCACTTACTTTGTGATGGAATAAATCTTCGATATACAAGGTGGATATGGCATGGTGAAGAAGTAACTGATTGTCCGTTGCATAAAAAGGAAGTTGTGCATGTCATAGATGAAGATACAATGGAGAGAATGATTCATGATGTTAAGGTAGAATCCTTTGTGCAGTCGCATGAATATGACAGCCTATGGAGTGATGCAGAGACACCATTGTATCCAGGGAGTAAATACACACGGCTGACAGGAACATTACATTTGGTGAACTTAAAAGCAACTTGTGGGTGGACCGATAGTAGTTTCACATTGCTACTTGAACTGTTGTGTGATATGTTTCCAAACGATAATGTGCTTCTAAATCATATGTATGAGGCAAAAAAAATCCTATCTACAATGGGTATGGAGTATAAAAAGCTTCACGCTTGCCCTAATGACTGTATACTGTACATAAATGAGTATGAAGGTCTGAGTGAGTGCCCTAAGTGTCAAACTGCACGATACAAAGTGAGGAAAAATGGTGGTTGTGGCGATGCGATAACTAAAAGGCAACCTGTAAAGGTTCTGTAGTATCTTCCAATAATAATGTGCTTTAAGCATTTGTTTAGGACTGCAAAAAACGTGAAGAAGTTGAGATGGCATTTGGATGATAGAATATCTGATGGAAAATATCTTCGGCACCCGGCTGACTCTCCACAGTGGAAGAAAATAGATGAATTTGGCAGCGAGCTGAGAAACCTTCGGCTTGGGCTTTGTACAGATGGCATCAATCCGTATGGAACTCTTAATAGCACACACAGTGCGTGGCCAGTACTCCCTGGCTTTGTATAAAACGCAAGTATGTGATATTTTCTATGATGATTTCTGGACCAAAGAAGCCAGGAAACGATATCGATGTCTACTTGGCACCTTTAATTGAGGACTTGAAGAAGTTGTGGGTGGAAGGCATAGATGTGTTTGATGCATATAAGAATGAGTCCTTCAAGCTACGTGCAATGATTTTCACCACGATAAATGACTTCCCTGCGTACGGAAACCTCTTAAGGTATAGTGTGAAGGGGCATAAAGCATGTCCGATCTATGAAGCAGACACTCACTTCCACCAACTTACACATGGAAAAAAATGATCTACCTTGGAGGACTTTCCTCCTTACACATGGATGTACCCTTTCGAGCGATACATGAAGATCTTGAAAGGGTACTCTAAAAATCCCTATCGACTAGAAGCCTCAATAGTTGAAAGGTATGTTGTTGAAGAGGCAATGGACTTCTGCAGCGATTATCTATCAGGGAAGAAGGAGCAATCTCGGCATGAAAAGGGGAGGAGCAAGGGAACACGAGGATTGAAAGTGAAGACTATGCCTCGTGAAGAGGTGTTGCAAGCACACCTTTACATCCTGAATAATATGGCAGAAGTTCAACCGTACATAGACGAACACAGAAAGATATTGAAGAATATGAACCCAAGGAAGAATGACATGCAGATTACTATTGAGCAAAACAACACATTCATTCAGTGGTTTGAGGAAAAGGTTTTGCATGAGACCGGTGTCTCTGAGACAATAGAGTGGCTAGCCTGGGGGCCTTCGTTTCAGATCATTACTTGGAGCGGTTATGATATAAACGGGTATTCTTTCAACACAAAAGACCAAGATGACAGAAGTACCATGCAAAATAGTGGGGTGATGGTAGAAGCTGAAGCCATGCACTTTTCCAGTTTGAAAGACAAAAACCCCATATTAGCATCCATGGCCTATTATGAGTGATAGAAGAAATATAGGAAATCACTTACAACAAGTTCAAAGTTGCTTTTTTCAAATGTAAGTGGGTTAGCAATAATGTTGTGGTAATAGATCAACAATTTGAATTTGTCTCAGTTGATCTTAAAAGAGTAGGTTATAGGGATGAGCCCTTCATTCTAGCAAGCCAGGCGAAACAAGTGTTTTATGTCACATATCCCGCAAATAAAAAAATTTCCATTGTACTTCAAAGTAAAAAAATAGAAGCATGGTGATCCGACCTTCAACCTTGACGACACACCACCTTTCACAATTAATCCACCTACAACAAGTGAGTAGAATTGGTAGATGATGAAGAATATGCTGTGAGAAATGATCATGGTGAAGGAATATGGGAAACAATCTAGAGTAATAGCTTAACTTAAAAAATAGTAATGTGTGCTATTTGTTTTATAACTAGTTAGTTTATTCATTTACTTACAATTTATTCACCTATCTGACAATGATTGTTGTGCTTACAGGAATATGGACAATTCTGGTGACTCACAAAGTGATAGGGACAATGAAATGAAAAGGCCTGAACCTGATGCGAGACCTGAACCGGTTGCGAGAAGAAGGGTTAAAGGCAGTATAAAAATGCCTGCATTGGTAGCACGTCATCACCATCAACAGGAGAGGTTGCATATTGACTTTAATAAAAATATGAAACCAATTGGTCCGGAGGAAGACCATTTCATTAGCTACGTAGGTTTTTTGACTCGAAGCAAAGTTCACATTACCTATGATAATTGGAAGTTGGTTCCACCAAAAACCAAAGACTTGATTTGGCAACAACTTTTGGTATATAAGTTTCAATACATCTGCATTATATCTTTATTCCTATTGCTTCAAATATAACTAACTTATGTTTTTACCTTGCAGCAAACCTATGATGTCATTGACACTACGGAGATGTATAAGGAGTGGATGATGGAGGTTCGTCTACGATGGAAAAATTTCAAGAATAGGCTCACACGAGATTACATTCCTGGGGACTTGAGGGGTCAGGATCCATGTCATGAGTATACGTTTATTTCTCCAGAGGATTGGAGGTTGTTTATGGCATCACGAGAATATCCAAACTATTTGGTAAGATTTCTGTCATCATAGTGTTTTATTTGAATATAGTTGACATTATTGATTCGGTGTTAATTGTTTTCCTTTCAAAGGCATTAAGTGCAGCAAATACAGAGAGGCAAGCAGCTAATAACTATCAACATTGCATGTCTCGTTGTGGTAATCGGAAGCTTAAGCGAAAGATGATGGCAGAAGAGTTGGAGAAATTGAAGGAAGCAGCCACATCAGATCCTACCGTTGTAGTCCAGCCCCCGCCACCTCCACCATGTCACAAAAAATGGAAAGCAGGGAGGCTTAAGGGTGGGAAGTACGTAAATTCGACTGTTGCTGAGGTTGCCGCAAGAATTGTAAGTAGTTAGAGCATAAGTACAAACTTATTTTTTCATATTGGGAGTGCTTACAATAACTTTTATACTACAGGATGAACTGGAAGATCATAGTAACCAAGGTTCGTTCACTCCAAGTGGACGGATGGACATCTTGTTAATGGCGATTGGGAAGGTAGATCACCCTGGTCATGTTCAAGGGGAGGCAGTGGGAGTTCGTGTCACGAAGTATTTTGGTCGAGCCTCACATCCTTATTCGTCACAAGCTGAACCCAGTAGGGAGCTTGTGGCCAAGATTCGTCAAGAAGTCTCACAAGAGCTCGAGGCCAACCTTCACGACAAGCTCCGACAAGAGCTGTTGCCAGAGCTACGTCTTGAGCTGATGCCTGAGATGAGCTGAAATGATGAAGATGTTTGAATCGCAGATGGCAACTACCGAGCGTAGAATCCATTCATCCCCGGCCTTCCACATCACCAAAGGAAGTTACAACTTGGCAGAGGAACCACTTGGCGACCCTTCTCCCACTCCAGCGTAGGGAGAACCTGCCATCCTCTCTTTGGATGCCCCAGTGCTGCGTGTGGTTGCAGATGCTCTCGTTCACACAGAAGCTATACTACCCACCATAATCAGCAAATTCCACAGCATTTGCGTAGGGTGACTGTGACATGTGTTCAAGAGGGGGAAGAAGGTACAGCCATCCCTATTCCTGATGATGAGGTTGTCATGATAGCTCAGGCGAGAGGATCTTTCATCCTTTGGCCTGTACATCTTATTGGCTTGTTACCACTAACACCTCCAATGGTATGGAACTACCTCACTTTTACTTGAGATGTGTTGACATCCTACTAACAATATGTGTTTTTATGTTCTAAAAGAACGAGCAGGAAGCAAAGAAATGGCCCTTCTTAGCACGACTGTAGCATATCTATAAAGGCATTCGCCAGATTGATTTGCATATGCCTACAGGGATTGTGGCCCAGGAATTAGAGTATCACTTCACAATTGATAAACAAGATCTTAAACAATTCATTAAGTTCGAGGAGCTAGATGATGGATGGGGCAAATTTGCAATCCTGTAAGTTTTTTATTTCCCATTTTTTCCTTGATTTAGTTAAGTTGATTTTAACTAGCTAATACATTCATCATTTTAATTCTATTATAGCTCCTTCCGTCGTATATGCATTGACTCTCAAAGAGTTGATTTATATGGATTCCTGTCTCCTACACATACGACAAGGATTGGGAATACATTGAAAAGAAGGACGAACTAGGTGGGCTTCACATTGGCAGAGGACAAGTATCGTTATTATCTAACACCGATTGTTCAAGGGTACGCATTTTAATTTTGTGTATTTGAGATTTTTAATAAATAATTGCCTTGCCAGCTAACTTCTTTTTAATCTGTATATGTTGTGATAGTTATCACTAGAGTTTGTGTGTTGTCTATCCTCGGTCCCATGTTGTTTACTGGTTTGATTCCTTACGTAGAAAACCAGACAACGAAACTATAAGCGTCTTCAACACGTAAGTTATTTTTTTGTATTTCATTGCTTCTTGATTCTTGACTTAATGAATTATTCTAATTTATGTTGATTTTCATTTTAATGATAGGGCATGCACCACATAGTCACTGTTGCACCTAAAAAAAGCATTTGGTGTTGGGTGCACTTCGAGGACAATCACATGTGTATTTTTGCACCTTAACCCAAAAAAATAAAGGACAAAGAAGGGTGTCTTTTCCATGAGGTAATTATTCTCGAATTGGCTACTCAACCGTTGGAATATTAGATCAAGAATTAGTGGGTTAAATCATAGCTAACATGAAATTAGACCAATAAAAAATTAAAAATTATAAAATTATTAATATAAAATTTTAAAAATTAAATATTTTTAAAAATACTAAACCCAGTCGATAACCGGATCAGACAGGTCTACCGGCCTGTCCGATCCAGATATAAGAACATTGTTTTTCCATGGCGGCTTCCAGTAATTGAGCATGGGGCACAAGTCAAGCAAATGCTGATGTCTTTGTCATATCAAGCCCACAAAACATGTCATTCTCTTCCTTCTTTGAAACTTGCGTCATTTCTCACACTCACCTAAGGCTCCAACTTGCTTTTCTTTCTCTTCAATTTTTTCTTCTTCTTATTTTTCCTTTTTATATATATTATATTCATCACCACCATCATTAACGGTGCATGTTATCTTAATGTTTGTTTGGGATAGTTTATTTTTGGGCAATAAATGTTTATAAATCGTAATTTACGGCATACGAGGTAAGTATGTGAGAGGAGTTTTATCTCGACTTATGTAATAAGTGCTTATTGACCCCCAATAAGCAATACCAAACACACACTTATCCAATATGGTTTGGAAATTTAATATTAATAATATTATGTACATGGGTGAAGTCTAATTTTATCCAAGAAGTTTTGTATATGAGCGTAGGCATTAGAAGTTTTTGTTGGATCCATTTTATTGTGAAAAATATTTTAAAAAAAAAAAAGCAACTTTTAAAAGCCAATGTTAGTTTCTTATTAGTTATGGAGACTTTGCTTCTTTTTAAATAATCTCACAGCAAAATTAGTTCGACAAAGACTTCTGGATATTTACAGCTCTTACATAAAAAAGTTCCTGAACAAAATTGGAGCTTAACACCAAATGTAGAGCCATCTTCTCATCTTCTGTCTGTATGTTGAAAATGATATGAATGTAACGGAACATGGGGTGATAAGGAAAAAGAAGTAGAATAATTAAAGTATAACAATCACAAGCAAATTTTTGTAATAAGAGCCTCACTCTTTATTGGTGTTCTTTCAACAATAATTAAGTAGGACCTAATTATAGAATTGATATCGGTCTTAAATATAAGATCTATTTCCCATAGCTATCAATTCTTTCTAAACTTACTCATATTGGTATATGCTCACTCAACAATAATTAAATAAGAGAGAGACACAGAAAATTAAAAAAAAAATGTATGGGGTGCTCTAGGTTAACACTGCGACTTTGGTTATGCTTGGGCGAGCAACTGAATTTGCTTGTAATATTCAGAGAGGACCCACATTGGGAAGATGTTTCTAAACATTGGATAATGCACCAAGCAATTCCTCATGAATGCTCCCGTGGTTTCTGCAAGTAATTCACAAAACATTTTGTTAATTTCAAGCTTATACCTAATTAATTAAAAGAGGAAATTAAGTATTACTCACTTACTGCGGCCAATCCCCATCTTCTAATTGAGAATTAATTAGAACTTTAGCTCCTTGATGAAGAGGAGTCGGGTCTATCTTTGCCTATATACATATATATATATATATCCAAACAAATAAAATAAAATAATGAATAATATCTTGGACAATACTTAAGATGCATGTCTTTAATCTGACACATGTTGAGAAAAAATGTAGTAAAGAATAATATTGATGACTTACTCGGCCAGTATAAATAAGACCCATCATAGCCCAAGCTGTTTGCACCACATTTGATTGGCTTCCTTCAAGTGGTATATACTTCTGAATCATCCATCAAGCATTAAATTAATTAATTTCTCCCATGGATCATTTCTAATTTTCTTTAAGGAACTCCAGCATATATGCTTTATTTAAAGTATTAGTTTTTTTTCCCACGTAGTATCCCTGATTAACTAAAAAAATTCTTAACTAGCCAACCAAATTTCTGACTAATGACTTTTATAGAAGGTAGTTTTGATATTTTACCTCCCTTAAGTCTCTAATATAACAGTTACTTAATTAATTTGGGCAGATTAAGAAAATAAAATAAATTGATTAATTTGAATAAATATGACATGATCTCCCTAAAATATCTTTGTGTAGCATTAGATTATACGACCTCTAATCCTTAACATAAGAGTTGGATTTGCTCCAAATTAAAATGCAACATCCCAATCCAATTTATCTCTTACATTTATCATTTTTTCTAAAACTAATTTATCTAACTTATAAATGGGTATATAATCTAATGTTTTGTATACTAAGGAATGAATATACTATAATTCAATGTTACACATGGATATTTTAAGGAAAGATCATGTCTCATTTATTCGAATCAACCAATTTAGTACATTTTCTTAATTCTATCTAAATTAGTTAAGGAGATCTTACATCAGGTACTAGAGGGATATCTGTTTATAAGTTAGATGAATTCATTTGGAGAAAAATAATAAATATAGGAGATAAAATGGATTGAGATCATCATATTTTGAACCAAATCCGACTCCATTTAACTTTTACTCCTCTGGTCCTATTTATAAGGCAAAGAGAGAAGAATTTTTTGTCCTATTTATAAATTATAAGGCACCTCATTAAATTTTTCATATGAATGTACAATTTTACCCTCCACTTATTATTGTATTGACTTTGTTCTCATGAGTATAATATATATTAAATAGGGATAAAGGAAAGTTGTTGAATTTTATAACAGAGTTGATAAATTTAAAGTTTTATTGGTATGTGTGTAATTAATATGCTGGAAGTGCCTTATATATAGGATGAGTTGAGTATACATAGACAGGCAAAGTACTATTTTAATGTGTTTGGTAATAAAATATAATATGAATTACCTTATTGGGACATGAAAGATAACTCTCTCCCCACCCACCATTTTGATTTTGTGTTTTGAGAAGAAAATTGACAGCTTTACGAATAGCAGCACAATTGTCATAAAGTTCTGCCAACTGCAACAAGTCCACCAATTGCAAACATTGTTCCATAAATGAAACAAACTCCCCAATTACCATACCAAGAGCCATCTTGTGTTTGTGTTTCTTCAATGAATCTCACAGCCTTCTCAATACAATTCTCTATCTCTTCCTTTCTATATGTTGGATATTGCTCCTTAAACTTCACTAGAGCTTCAATAACTGCCCCAGTGCATTCTTTTTTTTTTTGTAGTACAAAGGCAAGCAAGAGCTTGAGGTTTACAAGAGGGATGCTAGGAAGTATGCATCACAGGTTGACCCGGTAGTATATCACCACACTCTAAGACAAAAAGCGCATTACATTCCGCTGGCGAAGTAACAAAGACTGAGTAGACATGATCGCTCATCTGAGCCCTTCGTGCTAGGTAATCAGCACATCTAACATTCTCCCGATAAGTATGCAAGATCCCCAGATCCCAATCCATGAGGATAAGAGATCTAGTGTCTGAGATGACGTCATACAGTGGATGAGCAGATCCACAATCAATCGATAACAAATGGATGGCCTGAAGAGAATCTGAATACAACCTGATCTTATTTAGACCCATCTGCTTACACAGTTGGAGACCACTGTGTATTGCATGGATTTCCGCAGCAGTTGAGGTATTATGTCCTAACTTCTGTTGAAATCCACGCATCCAAGTGCTCTGATGATCCCGAATGACACCGCCACAAGCTGCATTTCCTCTATTGTCCCTCGACCCGTCCACATCCACGCGCACGTAACCTGTGTCTGGCGGCCTCCACTGATCTTCCCCCCTAACTGGCATCTGGAAAATTTGGTGTCGGAGGTGCCCGTTCTCCACTCCTTCAAACAAGTGAAACATACACTTCTGAACTATCATCTTCGCATCATCGGCTGTTCCTTCGAAGGCTTTACTGCAGCGATTCTTCCACAGAAGCCAACAAATAGTGCTGAACACTCGCTGCCATGGCCACCTAGCTGTCCTCCTATTCCCCGGAGAGCAATGGAAATTCCATTTCAGCCAATCCTACAAATTACCAAAGAAAAACATACTATGATATAAAGAGTTAGTTACAGAAAACCACACTCTCCTGGCTTGCTCACAGTCTCTCAAAATATGAAGGATATTTTCTTCACTCTCACACTCAAAAGGGCAGGTGTTTGGGATACTTGGGTTAAGCCATGCTCTCAGTTGGTTTGTCGGAAGCTTCTCGTGGAAAACCTGCCACATAAAGAATTTTACCCTCTCCGGAGTTCCCCAGTGCCATAAATTCCGCCAATGAGATTGGTTACCCAGGTTTTGCTGCCGGTAGATATGATTGTAAGCAGACTTCACACTGAACGTATCATCCGGGGATAAACGCCAATATATTCCATCTTCTTCAGGACCACCAGGAAGGGATACCAGCATTATCTGCTCCACCACCCTGACAGGGAGGAAACTTTCCCATTTCCTCCTGTCCCATTGGCCATCCTGCGTAACAAAATCGTAAACACTGGCATCCAGGTCTACTGAAGCAGTATTATTGATTATGTATTCTTTAAGTGGTCTGCCCATTGGGGACCAATTTTCCTGCCAAGCCTTTGTAGACCTCCCATTCTTTACTTTCCTGCCCAGGCCCTGCATAAAGACATCCCACACTGCCACAATACCACTCCATACGGCTGATTGGTTGCGCTTCCTCTGCACCTGAGGTATAGTACTCATCCCACATGAGTATTTCATACGTAGGCATTTAACCCACAGAGAGTCAGGTTTCATGATCATGCCCCAGTAAAGTTTCATGAGGAATGCCTTGTTCTGATAACGGAGATCCTTTATCCCCAGGCCACCTTCCGCTTTAGCCCTCTTCAGCACATCTCATGCTATAAGATGAAGTTTCTTAGAGTCTTCATGCTGGTTCCAAAAGAAATCCCTACTTATTTTCTCAATGAGCGATAGGACCCCTTTAGGAATCAATGTTGATTGCATCTGATATTGGGGAATTGCTGAGAGGACAGATTTGATAAGCACCGTTCTCCCAGCCATGCTTAGAAATCTCCCTTTCCAACACACCAGCTTTGATCTCACCTTTTAGATTAGAGGGGCAAAAGTCAACTTAACCATTCTTTTGTGCAGGAGCGGAACGCCCAAGTATTTCCCAAGGTCAGCTGTCAGCCCAATCCCCACACTCTGACTCATCTCGTAAGCCCTGTTGAACTGGACGTTTCTGGAGACAAACATTTTTTATTTTTGCAGGTTGATTTTGTGACCAGATACCTTGCAAAAGAGTTCCATGGTACTCCTCATTATTTCCATCTGATTGGAGGTGGCCGTGCCAAATAGAATCAAATCATCAGCAAAGAAAAGATGAGATATGGCCGGGCCCGCTGAGCCCAGTTTTAAGGGTGTCCAATGGCCCAATTCAACCTTCTGATGAATAAGTTGGCCCAGGAGCTCCATACATAGAACAAACAGATAAGGACTCAATGGGTCCCCCTGCCTCACTCCCCTAGAAGGTTTAAAATTTCCAGAGGCAACACCGTTCCAGATAATACTCATAGAAGCAGAAGAGACACATGACATGATTAGATTAACAAAGTCATGTCTCAAACCCAGACTTTGGAGAGTAAAATCTAGAAACCGCCAGTCTAACCTATCAAAGGCCTTCTCCATATCCACCTTCACTGCCACAAATCCCTTCCTGCCTCTTCTATTTCTTATGGTGTGGATAGCTTCTTGAGCTAAGATGACATTATCAACGCCCTGCCTTCCCGAGATGAAGCTACATTGGTTTTCCGCCACGAGATAGCTCATAACATTTTTGAAGCGGTTCGCGAGCACTTTGCTAACAATTTTGTAGCTCACATTACACAGGGAAATAGGCCTGAAGTCCCTAAGGGAAAGAGGATGATCAATCTTAGGGATTAGGACGATATTGGTATGATTAATCGCTTGCATCTCCCCCGGATTCCCAAACATGGTAGAAACCAGATCACACACTTTTTGACCAATCCAGCTCCATTGGGTTTGAAAGAAATGAGTATGTAGGCCGTCAGGACCCGGCGCTTTGAGAGCTCCCATAGCAAAGGCTGCATTCTTTATTTCAATGGGAGAAACCTGTCTCTGAAGAGCTTCCAACTGGCTCGAATCTAAAATAGGGAAATTTGCAGGCCAAGGGGAAAAAGGGGAGGACAAATTCTCAGCCGTATAAAGCTTCTTGAAAAACTCCAGCGCCATACCCCTCAATTGGTTATCTTCAGTAACCCAATTCCCATTCTCATCCTGAAGGGCTTCAATTTTGCTCTTTTTTCTTCTGGTTGACGCACACGCATGGAAGAACCTCGTGTTCCTATCCCCCCTTAATCCACTTGCATCTCGATCTTTGGAACCAGATGAGCTCCTCCTGCAGGGCAAGCTTGTGATATAGCTTCCAAAGCTGGTTTTCGATTTTGAAAAGCCCGTTCTGGAACCCAGCCGCTCCTCTAGCACGATCAATGCCTTCTAATCTCCGAATAATTTCTCTTTTCTTTCTTGCCACATTTCCAACCACCTTCTCATTCCACGCCGTTGCCTCTCTAACGAACTCCTGACGCCCCTGAAGCCAATCTTTACTCTCCCAAGAAGATTTGACGATATCGCTAAAGCCCTCTTCCATGCACCACGCTGCTTGATATTGAAACCTTCTGACCGAGTTCCTGTTAACTCTCAGGGAATTATCGGCGACAACAATGACACAGTGGTCCGATTTGAACCTGAGGGTATGGTAAGCTTTTGCTTGAGGATTTTGAAGGTCCCAATCAAAATTACCAAACACCCAGTCAAGTCTTTCCTTGACCCCGGATTTTTCCCAAGTGAAACGATCTCCCACAACAGGGATGCTACATAGATTACAATCATTTATGCAGCTCTGGAAATCAAGCATAGAGGTGATTAAAGGAGTAGCACCACCCACTTTATCCTCAGAATCAAGGAATGAATTAAAGTCCCCTAAAACAAGCCAAGAAGAAGAGACATTTTGACTAATGGCTTGGAGAGCGGACCACAAAGCCCTCCTCTTAATGACACTAGTATCCCCATAAACAAAAGTAATCAACGTATGATGTTGACTACCTTTATCTGTGATTCTACAGTGGAGGAGCTGCGTGCTAGAAGAAATATAATCCAGCATGACATCCCTATTATTCCAAAGAACCCAAATACCACCCGCATACCCAGTAGCTTCAATCCTAATCCAATCAGTAAAACCCAAAAGCCTGACCACCTTCTCAGCTCTATTACCACTTATTCTCGGCTCAACGAGACACATGACATTAATCCCATATTTATTAACAACATCTTTAAAAATGCGTGGGAACGCTCTGCCTCCCGCCCCACGACAGTTCCAGGAAGAAATAATCATAGATAAAATAAAAACCAGGCCTGGAACAAGGACCTCCACAACCAGTTGAGACGTAGAGAGCATCTCAGTATTTTTCCCCAGCTGTCTGGAATTCCCAGAGCTGGGTTTGGGAGGTGACAGCACCAAATTATTAAAATCTTGAGCTCTCTCTGCATTGACGCCATTCACGTCCTCAGCTGGGCACACCAAAGTCAAATTTTCAGCCCCTCCACGTGGGACCGTGCTCTTCCTTGATTGTCTCTGTTGATTGGATTTAGAATGTCTAGCGGATTCCAAATTGCCTCTAACAACATGATGCACACGTTGGGTCCCACGAGGCTTATTCTTTCCCGGCACATGCATGTCGTTTACTTTGCTCAAGCCCACATCCACGTTTTTGCAATCATCTCTCATCCCACTTGCAATAGACCCCACGTTCTGGGCCACTTCACTCACCCTGTCGTTAACTTTGTTCAAGCCCACATCCACGTTTTGGGCGTCATCTCTCATCCCACTTGCAATGGACCCCACGTTCTGGGCCACTTCACTCACCCCACTTGCAATGGACTTCCCATTGCTTTTGCTCTTGACCTGGGCCTACTTTTTAGCATCTAATTTAAAGCCTTTCTCTTTTTGTTTGGAGCCCACGTTTTCATGTGTCAGCTTCCCTTGACCAAGATTAACGCCTTTTTTCTTTTTGTTGAGGTCCACAATTTCGGCCTCCAACTTTTCCTGACCAAGACGATCTATTGCCACGGGTTTTTGTTGATTTTGACTCATCAGCACCATACCTCCGCTCCCATCGTTCAAACACGCCTCGAAGTCATCACCTACATCCTGGTCTGGATCTGCTAAAATAGCAAATTTTGATAGATCAGTTCTGACCTTCGCCGCTCCCACAGTCTTTTCCAAGGAACCTCGAGCTTCCTCTCTACCTCTATTCATCACCTTCCTCGGGGGACGAGCTCTACTTGACCTCTGAACCAACATCCATGGCCCGAAGAGGTTCTCTTTCGCCGGAAGTTCCTGCTGCTCCGGTGGCCTCCTGGGAACATCTGCCCCACTTTGAGTCTGAAGCTCAACCGCGGCATCCCCATGTTGAGAGAGTCCCCACTGGCACTGTTCCTTCTTATGCCCGTATCTACCACAAGAGAAGCAAATGAGACTGAGGCCCTCATATTCTATGTTGAAAAGATTGGTTGCTGAGATAATCCAAGGGACAAGCTTCTTTTGTAGATCAATTTCAACACATATCCTAGCATATCTCCCACGATGGATTCTGGCTTCCTCATCCTCCAGGTTAGCGATAGTGTTCATGTCGACCTTAAGAGTCTTCCCTATTAAATCACCTAATCTCCACATACACTCTTTGTTATAGCACAAAAGAGGAACATGTGGAATTCTGACCCAGGTTGCCACACGACCTAAGGGGTTACTAAAGGGATCAAAATAAGGCGACCACCTCTGCACAAGAATGGAGTGTTGAGCAACCGTCCATGGGCCTTCAAGAAGGACCTTTCTGTAGTGAATTTTCCAGTTATCCGGGTCTTTGAATTTGACCACATAATAATTGTTTAGGAGGTCTATTAATTCCAAGCTTCTAATATGCCAAATCCTGCATAAGTGCTCCTTTAGTCTGTAAAAATTAATTTTTGTACCTAGGGTGGTGATAATCAGCGCATTATTCCAAGGTCTTGCCCATCTATTGTACTACTCCTGGGCCATATGGAGAGTAGGATAAATCTCCATGAGCTGTTTGAGTTCCTCCGAAGGTTCAGGGATAACCCATGACTGGTCGACTAAGTCCTCCAGAAATGAATCTCCCTCTTTGCACGAACCTCCAGAAGCAATCACATTAAAGTCAGCTCTCTTAAATCCTAACAGCGAGTCCTTGTAGGAAAAATTTTGACCTGTCGTGCCTATCAGAATTTCTTTTTCCTTCACCGCTATATCCATACATTGTTCCTCCGTTGCAATCGCTTCAGTAGGCGTTGAGGAATTTTCACTACTTCCCTTCTTTGCTTTCAACCCTTCTCCAGCAGCAATACTCGGTCCCAGTGCTCTGTCCGGCGGAAGTTTTCGGCCACTGACATCGTCCATCAGAGTAGAACCCAGTAGATGGCACGAATTTCAAGTCAGAGAAGTTTACACAAAACCAATCTTTGCCATTTTCTCTCTTTTCTTAAAACAAGTTTGGAGTTGCCCCAGTGCATTCTACATATTCATGCTCCAACACTGAAACAAACAATGATATATAATGTATATGGCAACAATGATAAATCACCTGGAGTGATAGCATTATATTCACGGAATCAAACAATTTCTCAGGTTCCATCTTTTCACCCACAACCTCTGGAGGCAACTTCGATAAAAGAAGACAACACTGAAACAAACAATGATATATAATGTATATGGCAACAACACACACACACACACACAGATATATATAATGTGAAGTTAAGCATTACATGCATATGTATGATTATCTAGTGAATCAATCACCCTTAAAGCTTCTGCTGTGCAATCTGAAACCTGCAATCCTACGTCTTGATCTGTAAAGGTCCATAACCCTTTAGAAATGTGACGATACATGCTCTTGAAGTCACCAGAAGGATTGTTCTTAACCTAACCAAAGTATTAATTATTTATCATCAAATTTTTTAAAACATTAGTTTGTGAGTATGCTTGCAGTAAGTTAATTAATGAATAGTTTTTCCTGGTTAGATTGAAACACACTTGAGATTCCTTGATGAAATGATGTCCTCTTGCAAGGGTGGGAGCAATTTCTTCAATTAGGTTTGTAGCAAGTAAAGCTTGAATAGCTAAGCTAGCGTCCCATGTTTGACTTCCGATACCCTGCACATAAAATTATCAAAACTTGAATTATTATGGTCTACAAAAGCAAGTTAAATGTTAATTAATAATAATAGAGTCACGTCAAAATATAGAAATTTTGCATAAGAAAAGCATGGTAAATATTAATTGTTATGATTTAATTTTTCATAATTATTAAATTTCACCTGCATGGTCATTCCATCTTCTGAAACCCATAAGTAATCATGAACCCTGGCAAGATGCTTCTTAAAAGCTTCTCCATTGGGATCCTCAGCCCAACAAGAAACCATGCATAAAGACTTCGGCAAGATACATATATAAAAGGACATATTTTAATATTAGAACTTTAGTACTTCCAATCTAAAATTAACTTCAACTGTTTTGATATTGTATTTGTTAACAAAGAAAAATTATTACCTTTTGTACACACCCAATAGTCATGTATAGAGTATTCTCATCTTCATAGTGGATATGCTTCATTGTTGTTTAGAGGGCCTTCTCTCTAACCAATTTGTTGAAGGGCCATCGAGTAAGAAGTGGTTCACTTAGTATGTATAAACTATCCCACATGAGATCTTGTATCAAGGGATGCGGGGAATAAAGATCCTCCTATAATATATATAAATAGCATATGGTAATTGTTACACGATGATCAAATTATAAATTTATAGGTTTAAGTTGCTTCCATCACTCTGAAGTATTTTTCTAGCATCACAAAGTATCCGAATTGTAATTTTTAGTACATCCAACATCCTAAAGTATTTTTTTAATAGCATAGTATCCTAAATTTACAGTGCTAGTTGCTACCAAGATAAAATACTTTAAAGATAAAATTGCATCCAAAATTAATTTAAAATATTGGGTGCTACTAGAAAAATACTTTAGGATACTGAATGTATGAAAAATTAATTTAAGATAATAAGTGCTATTAAAAAAGCTTCAGGGGACACTACAAAAAAACAGGGAATTTGAGACGGAATTTGAGACGGAATGACGAGATTTGCGACGGAATTCCGTCGGAAAAATTTTTCCGACGGAATTTGCGACGGAACAGTGTCCGTAAGTAAAAAGGGCATCACAAAAAGGTTTGCGACGGAAATCACATTCCGTCGCAATTTGAGGCGGAAATTCCGACGGAAATTCCGTCACAATTTCCGACGGAATTTCCGACGGATTTATATTCCGTCGCAATTTCCGACGGACAATTCCGTCTTAATTTCCGACGGAATATTCCGTCGCAAATTCCCTCTCAAATTGAGACGGACTTTTCCGTCGGTAATTCCCTCTCAACTCATGACGCAATTTCCGACGGACAATTCCGTCTCAATTTGAGAGGGAATTTGCGACGGAATAGTCCGTCTCAATTTCCGACGGAAAATTCCGTCGCAAATTCCCTCTCAAATTGAGACGGACTTTTCCGTCGGTAATTCCCTCTCAAATTGCCACGGATTTTCAGACGGATTTTCCCCTCTGTTCCGTCGGAAATCACAACTCAAGGCAAAAAAAATTTCGTTTGTTCGTTTTTTTTTAATTCAAATCTCATTCCCCCTTTCAATTCCTTAGCTTTTAAGATTCCAATTTACTTATATAATAAAATGACAACACAAAATTAAATTCAACCCAATTGAAATTAATAATAAAAGAACGATAGAATTCAAAGTAAGTTTAAACAAGATAGTTAAAACATTACTAATAAAAAAAGTCTAGTAATAATAGTGTCAGAAGTTTTGTCACAGAAGTCTAGTAATAATAGTCATAGAAGTTCTGCCACAAACATATTAAAGGCTAGCAGTAGCTCTCTCAACTCTCAGAGGGTAACGTAATCCCAATACTTTCCAATGCATTGATGATCTTGTCATTTTGTTGCTTCACGGTTTGATAATTTTCTCGAATCTCCTAATTCTCCTGTGTAAGATGAGTTATTTGTGTACGCAATATCAGGATTGGTTTGTGTGGTGTTGATTGAAGGAGTTGACCTTTGAGAGGAGGAGGCAGAAGCAATATCTGGATTCTCAGATCCCAACCCATAGAGGCGACCCTTCTTGTTCTTTCTACCTACAACCTCCAACCACAGGTCATCATCATTTACAGTATGGGATTGAACAGAGCTTGTAGAACTTGCGGATGCCTTTAGCCTTAAGAAATCATCCTGTAGCCCAAAGTAATGAAGAAGCTTATAATTGTCATTGCCATAACATAATACCATGCATATATGTCATAATCAACTACGAATTTGAAATTTCAACATTAAGTGCTTGAGCATGAATTGGAGGCCATCAGCACAATTCACAGTAATATGAAACCATTCAATAAAACAAACAGATTCAAAATGACATAAAAAGATTCAACAAAACAAAACGATTCAAAATGACATGAAAAGATTCCAAGGCCTCTGGCCATCAGCACAATGCACAGTTATCCAATATAACAAACATATGCACTTACATAAGCTGCAGCCGCTCGATGGTCCGCAAATTCTCCAGTCTTCTCATTATAATGTGTCTTCTTGAACAATTCAAAAAAAGTAGGGTCTCTTCCCATCTCCATAGCCTACATTAATCATAAAGATGTATTATGTCATGCATTTAGTAAATAATGATTGCATTCAAACATAACTTCTTACCATCCTCCTCTTATGCTCAGTACTAGGAATACTACCACCTTTGTGTTGAGTGCCTCCTTTGGAAGAAGCTCGATTAACTTTAGCTACCTCACACTTGGTCTTAAACTCCTCTGTATTCCATATTATCTCTAACTCAGCCATCACATTGTCTGGAATCCAATCAGGCCTAACTTGCTTTTTATGCAAGTTTTGTCTAATAATATGCATCTTATTTCTTAAGAGCTCTGAACCCTTTGCGTTCCAAATTCTCCTAATTTCAAGTTCATGTTGTGGGAGCCATTTAAATTTTTTCTGCATTGCCAATTAATAAAATAAAAACTACAAGATAATAACATAGACAAAAATGAAAGGCATTAAACAAAGATAATCAAAAAAAGTAATCTACCGCCCATTGATTAAACCACGCTTGCTTATGATCATGGGGTACTACTTTCCAACAATGATATGGACCATCAAACTTTCCTTGAATCGCAGGAAAAATACGACGCACAACACCATCAAAAGGATTGAACCTAACAACAATTTTGAAGAAATCATGATCACCTTTATGCTACAAAAAGAATATATGAAATAATATACAAGCGGGCAAATTACTTACGTCTTTTTGTCCGGATATATCCATGTTCGACCATCTAAAGGATCATAACCCCAAGGGCGAGCACGACAAGGATCTTGTGGAGTAGGGGGTTGAGAGTTTTCAGTACCAGAAGATTGGATTGGAGAGGGAGACGACGGAGGCGGTGATAAAGAGGGTGTAGTAACAGATTCAGGTGTAAATGGAGATGGAGATGATGCATAAGGTGATACAGAGGGTCTGTTAACTGATGAACTTGGAATGATAGGGGGTTTACCACTAAATTCATGCATAGCAGTTGGAGGGCATGAAGTTGTTGCAGGAGGAACAGACAATTTGTGAAGTTGTCTGGGCAATGCCTCTCTATCACGCTTTGAGCGACGACTTGCCATCTACATGTTGAAATGTCAACCTTAAGTTAGTAATAAAAATTATCACAAAAATGAATCAAAATAGAAATTAAATCAAGTAAGAAAGCATCAAACCATAATTTATATATAATCTACATGTTCAATGCAATCAAAGTCATAGTCAAAGATAAATAAGAACAAAATGTGAACCATAATTTATGTATCATCTTCATCTTCATCATTTTCATCTTCAGCTTCTTCATCTTCTTCATCTTCTTCATCGATATAAGAATCTTCATCACCAACTTCTGTATCATCATCATCTTCAAGTTCATCTTCATCTTCTTGATCGTCATCTACTTCTTCAAAAACCATATCATCAATTGGCATATTTACTTCTTCATAGCGAATTACGGAATCTATTTGGTGATTCAGTTCATTATCATCAATAATTATTGGTAGTATAACTTCTAGTCTATCATCTTGGAATGCTTCTAAGTTTCTTTCACATGTAGGAGTATCAATTATGTTACGGGGTTTGATCTTCATAACAGCTAACCAATTTGCCTTTTGACGGCATGGATAGTGCAAATAGTAGACCTGCATTGCTTGTTGGGCAAAAATGAATGGGTCATACTTGTTATACCTTCTTGATTGATGAACTTCAATAGTCCCATATTGTTTATGAACCCTTGTACCACGTGGTGTTGGATCAAACCACTCACATTTAAATAACACCAATCTCTTTAAAGGAAGACCCATATATTCAATTTCCACAATGTCTTGTAGAATGCCATAAAAGTCATGTTCTGCCTCTGCATAGTCAGTTCCCTTAATGCAGACACCACAATTTTTTGTTGATTTTCGAAGGGACCATGAAGCTGTATGAAACTTGTAACCATTGACAAAGTACATAGGCCATGTTCTCACTCTTCTCAATGGGCCCCAAGCAATGTCACGCAAGAATGAATCGACAAACCCGTTTGCTGGGTTGTGAACCTACATGACATTTTAATTGAGTATTATCAAATGAGGTTTATTGTAGGTATTATGATGTAAAACAATTACAACTTACACAATCTTTAAACCACGATGGAAAATTCTCATCCAGTTGATATTCTATCTCATTGTCTGTAATATGAGAATTGTCTTCTTTTAGTTTCCGCTCAAAAAGACTTCACGAAAATTAATGTTTTAGCCATGCATATACTTGACATAAGGTTTAATTTTTCATGTTTGCATATCACTTACTTTATATAAGGTTGCACCTCATCACAATTCATTAGCACATATCTTGTGGCGGCTTTCTCTTCTTCATCAAACAAGAAACGTGATGTACATTCCCCTGAAGGTCTTCCTCGATGGTTGAATACAGAAATTGCTGGCAAATCTGAGTCTCCACCATCATCATTTCTTATTGGTCTTATGATTCTTGGTGAAACCCCGGCCTCAAAGTAATGAGAGCAAAATGTTGTGGTTTCCTCAATTATATAAGCTTCACAAATTGATGCTTCAACCCGAGCTTTATTCCTCACCTTTTTTTTCAAGGTATAGAGAAACCTACATATACACGTTTGAAAACTAGGATTAGTTATTGTATTTCTCATATTTATTAGCAACTCACAAAGATTAAGTTCCATTACCTTTCAAATGGATACATCCATCGATATTGAACGGGTCCTCCAACCTTGGCTTCATAGGAAAGATGGATCGGCAAATGCTCCATTGAGTCAAACAAGGCTGGGGGAAATACCTTCTCCAACTTGCACAATGTCACAACAATATTTTTCTCTAACAACTCTAGTTGATCTACCATTAATGTAGTGGAACAAATTTGTGTGAAGAATTGGCTAAGTTCCACAATAGGATTGAATACAACTTCAGGCAAAGTAGCAAAGGCAGTGGGCATCAAGCGTTCCATGAATACATGACAATCATGACTCTTCATTCCATACAATCTTGCTTCCTTCATGTCCACACATCGGGCTAGATTAGATGCATATCCATCAGGGAGCTTCAAATCCTTTACCCACTGACATATTAGTCGTCTTTGTTCTAAATTCAATGCATATTTGGCGATCGGTTTCACCATTTTACCTCTAATTTCAACAAGTTCTTCATCCTTCCGTCGACAATATTCTTTTAAATCCATTCG
Source organism: Inga laurina (assembly GCA_963855925.1). Lineage (NCBI taxonomy): Eukaryota > Viridiplantae > Streptophyta > Magnoliopsida > Fabales > Fabaceae > Inga > Inga laurina. The sequence continues at coordinate 36,099,245 of OY979704.1, forward strand.
AGCTTGAGTATTATCTTTTGTTTTCCCCTTGTTGTCCATGATAGTGTGAAAGAAATTGTCAAAAATGTTTTTTTCAATATGCATGACATCAAGATTATGTCGGATAAGGTTACTTTTCCAATAAGGCAATTCCCAAAATATACTTTGTTTTGTCCAATGATGCATATTCTTATAGCCTTCAATTGGTATAGTTTTCCCATATTCAGTAACCTTTGGCAAATTTTTTACTCTCTCCCAAACTTCTTCTCCACTTAACCGGGGTGGGGGTAATGATTTCTCAACTCTATTCTTGCAAAATGAAGTTTTATTTCTCCTGAATTGGTGATCATTGGGAAGGAATTGGCGATGGCAGTCAAAGAAGGATGTTTTCCGCCCAAACTTTAATTGGAATGCTTTTGAGTCCTCCATGCAAATAGGACATGCTAATCTCCCCATTGTCATCCAACCAGACAACATACCATAAGCAGGAAAGTCATTAATAGTCCATAGTAGTGCAGCACGCATACAAAAGTTTTGTCCCAATGAGGCATCATATGTTGGCACCCCATCATCCCACAATAATTTTAATTCATCTATTAATGGTTGCAAATACACATCTATTTTTCCTTTGGGATTATTAGGGCCCGGAATGATCAAGGTCAAGAACATATATTCTCGTGTCATACACATCTCAGGGGGTAGATTATATGGAGTAATAATCACAGGCCAACAAGAATACTGTCTCCCAGATTGGCCAAATGGTGTAAATCCATCAGCACATAACCCAAGTCTGACATTTCTTGGATCATATGCAAAGCTTGGATATGTACTATCCAAAACTTTCCATGCTTCGCCATCAGAAGGGTGAGAAAGAACATTGGGACCGCGACGATTCTCATAGTGCCACCTCATTTCCTTTGCGGTTTTTTTAGAAGCAAATAACCTTTGCAATCTTGGAATGAGAGGTAAGAAAAACAACTGCTTCCTTGCAACTTTCTTTTTTCTCCCATGACACTTTATGGATGAATATCTGTCCTCACAACAAAACTTACATTGGGTTGCACAATCATCATCTTTATAATACAACATACACCCATTGACACAACAATCAATTTTCTTATAATCTAGACCTAGCTTTGCCACCATCTTCTTTGTTTGGTACAAGTCTGAAGGCATACTAGTATCTTTAGGTTGTGTCCTCTGCATGAGCTGGGATACCAAATTGTAGCCTTCTTGAGACATGTTAGTTGTTGCCTTGATACTTAATAATTGTAAAGCTGTTGAAAGTTGAGATTCTTCACAACCTTCCCACAACGGTTGTTGTGCGGCATGTAACATGTCATAAAATGCTCTTGCATTAGGATTTGGCATCTCTTCATCACCATTGCAATTATTATCCCTAAAACTTGGCCCAGCTACATCCATCACCATGGTCTCATATTGAGTTTGTTGGTTACTAAGTGGTCCATGTGAGGCATGTGGTTCACTAGGTATTTGAGTCATGGGCAAATGATATTCTTCTTCTGTTTCACCATGACTAGTCCATATATAATAGTCCGGCATGAATCCCTTGCTATAAAGGTGTGTCTTAACCTCATCAAAAGTTCGATATGGCCTACACTCACAGTTCACACATGGACACCGAAGCTTTCCCACTCTTTGAGAATAAGGCGATTTATTTGCATAGTCAAGAAACTCCTCAACACCTCGCTCGAAATCTATTGTAACCCATTTAGTACTCCGATTGATTCTATTATACATCCATCTTCGACTTTCTGGGACTTCCATTATAAGTAAGGGGAATCCTATGTAAAACTATGTAAAAAGTACAACAAACAAGCATTACATATGTTGTGTGACTCATATATATCACAATTAGATAATCTAAATAACTGCCAATACAAAATTCAAAGGTGGGCAAGTTAAATCACAGCACATATCTAAAATCATTGTGAAACAGGTTTATATAAGTATTAAAAAAGCAATATTAACCAAACGATTCTCAATAAGGAGCTTAAAGCAGAACACTTAGTCAAGAACGCAACAAACACCCAAGAAAGATATGCATAAGATTATGAATGGATTTCAAAATTGGTCTTTGCACTCAACTTTCTCTCTTTCTATTTTTTTTTATCTATCTCTGAATGCCAAACTCAGTTTGAAAGTAAGAATATGCACATTTCATATCAAAGGCAACTGCAGCAGTCAGTAGAAAATGTGAGCTAGTGTGTCAAGGTGTGGATCTAAAAAAAATCTTCAAGAATTAATATCTTTCAATCAACCACGTCATATTTCAAAATATTTCAGTATGTAGTCCTTAACCACTTCAGAGATCGAATCTTATGCTAAAACATACAATGGACCAACTGTACAAGCGATTTCTAACCAAATCCTAAAGTGTAAATCTAGACAACCAGATCACAGTACAGAGTTATGCAGAACTCAGATTTAGATTCCTTGAAATTTCCAATCAATGTGCATGAATCACTCCTACAGATTCTCCTTATTGCAGCTCTAATTGTATTCTCCCTTTGAAACTACCAAATGCCAAAATAAAAAGAGGGAAAGACGCAGACTTACCACAAGGAAAAAAATAATCTCATCAGCAAACAAAGCACAGCAAAATGGTAAGAAAAACAGAGATGCCTTGAGATCGAGCTTGGCAGGAAGACGTCAGTTGCAAAAGCTGTTGGAGAACGAACTATGAGAACCCACTTTAAAGGACTCAGTAACGGACAAGAAAATAGGAATGGTAAGAGATTGAGATAGAGCGTAAGGCGGAGATGGAGGGAGTCTCGGCGATGAGAGTCGCTAGAGTGGCAACGTCTAGCTCCGACGAGTGAGCCATGGAGGTAGATCGAGGGTGAAGAGAAGTGAAGGTGGTCGTGGTTCTAGGGCTCTGTCGGCCATAGAGAGAGCGAGTGTGATGATGGTGGAGGCTGATTCAGAGTCGGTGGAGTTGAGGTCTGGCTCTGAAAATCAGAAGTTGAGGAAATAGGGAATGAAGATCGAGTGAGTAGGAAGAAGGGATTAGGGTATCATGTGCAGAGGGAAATTACCTTTGTAAATTGGGAATTTTTTTTTTTTTTGGACTGATTGTAAATTGGGAATTTGAATCTGGGATGGACGTGGACTCAATGATAGGCCAAACTCATAAGGAAAAAATTAGAATAAAGTGGATAAAAATGGGTAAAAGGGGAAATTTATTATTATTATTTATTATTATTTATTATTAATTAATTTTTTTTATTTTTTTAAATTTATATATATGTATATATTGTTATATATATATATATTGCTTTTCTCTTTTTTTTTTCTTTTAAAAAAAACATAAATGCAACACCTTTTTTTTAAGTGCACGGATCGCGTCAAGTAATAAAGTGATAAGTAAAGTATCGTTCCCACGAGGATTTGATTCCAAAACCCGGTTAAGTACCAATTATCGCACTTTGACCTAAGTTGAGTTATTTCCTTTGAACTAAAGCCCACAAATATATTGTTCTACTTCAAATTTAGCTTATTACTCTGATATGCACATTTTCTTCTATTAACTCTTTCTATACTCCATTTGAATCTAAGTCACCACATTCAAATTGAAGGTTGAAGGAGATTTGGGAGACTTACCTCACTCAGATTCTAGTAGAGGAGGAGAGTGAGCCACAATAGGTTCACCACGAGAGCGAGCCACGACCACTCCGCCACAAGCCCGCAACCCATGATTAACGAGATGAGAGGGAGAAACCGGAGTGTGATACGGTGCGAAAATCGGCCGGTCACCTGCTGTGGACGAGGAGGGCGAGAGACATGGGAGATTCAGAAGCCCCGTTGAATTGAAGAAGATCACTCTTTGCCTCCCACTTCAGTTAGCCGAGACCATTTTGTGCGTCTAGCTAGGGCTCCCACATTTCCTTGAACTAATATTTTTTTTTGTCAACTTTTAACCAATATTATTAGGCACAAATTTTTTTGTTTAAATATTTATGACAATAATATTTACCTTATATTAATATTAAAATTAATTTAAATTTATATTTTAGTAAGGAAAAATCTCATATAAAGCTTCTTAATTTGTTTAGTTTAGTGACCCACTTTATAATATTAGTAATTCAGTTGTGTTTTAATAGGATTTTTTTTAAATTATTAATCAAATAAAATATTAAAAAAATTAAACAAATTTAAGCACATTTCCGACGGAATTTGAGACGGAAAATTTCCGTCGCAAATTTTTTCGACGGAATTTCAGACGGATTCCGTTGGAAACATTGTGTAATATTTTGCGACGGAATTTCCGTCTTAAATTCCGTCGGAAATATTTTCCGACGGAATTTGAGACGGAAATTCCGTCGCAAATTTGAGACGGAAATTTTCCGTCTCAAATTCCGTCGCAAATTAATTTTTCCGACGGAATTTGCGACAGAATTTTTCCGTCGCAAAGTCCGTCGCAAATTCCGTCGAAACTTCCGTCGAAAAATTTGCGACGGAAGTTCCGACGGAAAGTTGACGGAATTTGCGACGGAATTTTTTTCCGTCTCAAAATCCGTCGGAAAAAGACTGTTTTTTTGTAGTGGGAATTGGATGCTACTTAACCCTAAATTTATATTTGTGGGATGGTAATAAATACTACCTTTATCCTTATATAAGATCTAGTTTGTAGTACAAATTGCAATGTAAACAAGTTCTTATATTAAGGACAAGAGCTGATATTACAAACTAATTTTCATATTAATGACTAGAGGTGATAGGAGGCAATGCGTCACCTTGGCACAAAGATGGCGGGCTTTGTTCCAATTAATTTGATGGTAAGGTTGAACGTGAAGTTCTTGTCTCAACTTAAGAATTAGTGGTGTGATTGGACCCACAAATCTTTTCCCATACAAGTAAGACATAGGCATGTAGACTGATCGGCAAACAATCCACATATTACCTGCATTTATTCATTATGGTCAAGGAGGTGTAAGCAAATATGTTATATAGAGAAACCCTAATTAATACTATATATGTATATATATATGGCTCAACATTAACTAAATGAAATACCTGGATGCATAGGAAGAAAAGATGGCAAGAGCCAAAATTCAGGAGGCATTGGGTTGCTTCCAGACCATTCAAATATACCAAGTATCTGTGTACATAGTCTCATATCAATAGGCTCGAGAATTGTATTAAGCAAAGACAAATCAAAGTTAGTTAATCATATAAAGGAGACATACAGAAAGCCAAGTTTTTCCCCAGGAGGGTATGTAAGTGACACCTCCACGATCTATAATCCATTTTCGAGCTCTATCACAAACATTGTCTTCACCTCCAAGAATGCGAACACATATGTAGCTAAGTGTCGTGCAGAACATAGTGCTATGGCCCTTAATATGCAGTCCCCACCCTCCATCTTCATTCTTCAATTCCATTCATGTATATGCCAACAATAATACTCATAACAATCATTATTTGTTTCATTTCAAATGTTGATACTATGATACTCCCTCTAGTTTATAAATATAAGGCCCAGTTAACTTTTTTAGAAAGAATAAAAAAGCTAAATGAATTACTTAACCATAGTATATATTGTGTACTATAGGTTATATATCAGTTTAGAAGTCAGACAAATTAATTTAGAGAAAAAAATGATAAAAATAAATACTTTAAAATAATTTATTTAGTTTTATTAATCTCTCTAAACGAGTCAACTAGATCTTATATTTAGAACCAGAGGTAGTAATTAATTTGAATCTTCACCTGGTGGTTGTACAGGTAACGTAGAGTCTCTTTTTTATGCTTTTTTTGGAAACACGGTTTCAAGTTGCCCCATAATATGCAAAAAAAAAAAAAAAAATACCTGCACCATTATTATCTTTAGTTTATATATATATATATGCAAGAAATTATGTAGTATTTTTCATAATAAAGAATTGAGATGGAATGAAGTAGAAATGCTAAAAGTAGAAACATACCAAGGGTTGAATAGGGAAAAGGGGACCAGCATTTTGAGCAGGCCAGTGGCCATCCTTAGATTGCAAAGCCGACAAGTAATGAGCTGCTCTTTTCACTGTGTTCATTACTTTCTCAGATGTTATTTCCTGTTCTTCATTTATCTTCACACTTGGTATTGCTTGTTTGAAATTCTTCTCTCTCAAAAACTTCATCGCATGTACCAAATTTAATAATTATAAGCACATGGTCGGCTATCCATTTTGGAATTCAAAACATGGATCAACCACACAATAAGTGTCCAACTTAATTATTCATAACACTGTGTCCATTTATATAAGAAGATTATGGACTTAGAAAGATCAATGTTTTAAAAGTTGAATGCGGTGTTAAACCGAAAAGGCTAATAGACCTTAGTTTATATGTTTGGTTAGGTGAGGGATCCAACCGGTGATGTAATAATTAAATTAAATAATTATATATACATATATATATATCTATATATATGTTTATTCATTTTGAATTAAAAGTAAGAATAATAATATAAAAATAAATATTTTAAGTCAATTAATGACAAAAAGTTAAATAAAAATGTAAATTAGAAATAAAAATAACATTATAAAGAAATAAATATTTAAATATTTTTACTTAAATTTTATTATATTTAAATAAATGGAAAATTGAAAAAGTCTTCCATTAAAAATTTTATTGGTGAATGATTTCTTAAAATTTTAAACCCCCCCCCCCCTCCCCACATCATTTTTCCCCTTGGTATATAGGTTTCCTTCAAACCACTTTGGTTTGCCAGTTTAAATAAATATGACTTTGGACTCGAAAGCTGGTTATGAATGACTCAAATGACCAGACCAACCCCTCAAATAATCTAAATCTGCAAAAGGAGCTTTTAGGGTGTGTTTGGTTTGAGGGGAAGGTAGGGGGGTAAATTACAATTTTGGATAAGAGAAACCCAAAACTACCCTCTCATTCTTTTAAATTTTGGGTTTCTGCCCAAAATTTACCTTTTCATTCCTTTTAAATTTTGGTTTCTCACCCAAAATTTAAATACCTTAAACCTAAAAACATAATTTAACCCCCTCCCCTCCCCTCAAACCAAACACACCCTAAGGTACGTACATATGTGCAGCCTTTTTCCCAACAGCTTGTTAATTTTCATTATACTCTTTCAAGTCATATGTGATCGACTGATCAACCGTGTTGAAAATTTACATAATACATTGTTATTATAAAACTGTAAAAGTCAAGGTTGAAAAAACGTTTTATCTATATATGACAATACTTATCTAAGCACGTACATGAATGGTGAATTATGATTGAATTATATATTATTGTGTACTGTATTTTTTCACTAAATAATTAATTTAGATCTTCGTTTCTTGGATATTGTCTCAAATAATACCCCATCCCATTCTTTTTTATAAGAACCTAATAATTGAATTTTCTAATTTAAGCAATCAATTAAAATTATTTTAAAAGTAATAATACGTAAAAAAAATGAACTTTATTTTTTAAGTATGCTATTTTTTATAAGGGTATGGGTATTTGAAAAAGATAAGGAGATACTAGTAAAATAAAATTAATTAAGGGTACACACGTTAAATACTCAGAAAACCCTAAATAGGATCTTGTAAAATGTATCGGAGAGAGTACTAGATTTAATCATAGAGAAATACTACTGCGAGGCAGTAGTCGCTAACGCACATTAAAGCCATAGGTTTTGGCAATTAATAAGGCAACATGTTGTTCAAAAATCAATAAAATAAAACAGAATGACTTATGTCAGCAAAACCTCACCTAACGGCTAACGCCTTTATATGTGTCATGTTCAAGAAAAGGGGGAAAAATGTTTCGAGGATGCGATAGAAGACTAGCTAGAAGAAAGAAACCAAATTGATCTTTCTGAACCATTTGGCTTCTTCTAAATTTATTAATTATGATCAAGCGATTCAGCAATTCAAATATATACTTCTTTGATCGTATTTATAGAGTAGAAGTAGAGATAGAAGATTTTTTTAATCCTATTTATAAGTTATTTCATTATATTTTTCATCTGAATATACAATTTTAACTTTTATTTATTATTGTATAAACTTTGTTTTCATAGAGTGTAGTTTATACTAAATACCATTAACATTAGAAAGTTGTTAAATTTTAACGTAAAGTTAATAAGATATAAGGTTTTTCTTAATTCTGGTGAAGTATATATGCTGATAATAATAGAGGAGTGTACATATATAATCATCCTAAGCAACCATTAGGAAGATTAAGGGAAAGAGATATTAACATAAAAGTGATGATCAAAACCATTAATTAATGGGTTAAGGTGCAAAAATATCTATAAATTTTTACTAAAAGTGCGTCTAACACCATATATTTTTTGAAGGTGCACAAGTACCTATAAGCTTTCCAAACAAAAGCAAAAATAGCAAATACCGTTAATCCCGGTTAGTTGATTGTTAGTTAACTGAAAAAGCTTATTTGAAAGCTGATGTGACCATTACAATTTCCTAATAGGCAAATGTAATTATCCAGGTGTGCTCTTTGTTCTTTTTTCTGTTTTTTACAAATAAAATTTCATTACTCAATAAATTGATAAAACCATGAGTCTGAAAACTAAAACAACTGCAAAATACTGAAAAGAATTGGTTTTGTGATAGAATAGGTTCTATTAGATGATTGAACTAGAAAATTTTAGGTGGGAAGCGTTCCATTGTTAGTCATTCAATCAGGTTCTATAACACCCCAAATTTTATATTCATCAAATATATTGTAATTATTCAAAAAATTTAATAAAATGGTGAATATTCATGGGAAAATTGAGCAAATTAATTCAAGAAAGGAATTAGATTTCAATTGTAATAGCAAAGCCATAATTTTGCCAAATTAGCCAAGATTAATTATTTTCCAATTAATTGAAGTTAATTTCAATTAATCAAGGAAAATAAAGGAAAATGTATAGTTGGAATATTTTTGATGGAATAAATCAAAAATTGTGAAATTAGAGGGAATTATACATAATTCATTTAATTGAATTATGGAAATGTTGAAAACAATTTTATTTCCCTTTTCTTCCAAATTTTCGCCTAACATGAAAAATAGAGGGAAAAATTGATTAATGGAATTAAAGATGCCAAGTGTCATTATCTAATGAAGAGGGGATTAGATTATGATTTATGAAGATGAGCACACGTCCAATTGCATTAAAATAATGCTACATGAACATAGCAATCATGATTGATGATGGTAAGGATTATCTTGAGTGTAAGGTTGGAATTACCTTGAGTGTAAAGTTGGTCTAGTTGGAAGAAGCAATTGGTTTAGTTGGAGCATAAGAGGGGGGACGGTTTCTTGAGGCCAACCAAGGGAGAAGAAAACTAGTTCAATGCCAAAGGAAGCTTAATGGAGTAAGTATGTCATAATGTGAAGGAGGTATGGGTTGTGACAAGTGTCACCATTACTTCCCTTGATGAAATTAAATGGTGTAGGATGAAACGAGAATTTTATGAAGCCATCTTCCTTCCTCTTCCTTTGTTCGTTTTGGCCAAAAGAGAAAAGAGAAGAGAGGGAGAGAGCTTGAAGAGACCAAGGAGTTCTAGAGAAGGAGGAAGTGAAGCTAAGGTAAGACATTGTTCTGAAGCCTTTTCTTGTAAGCATGCATGAAAAACCTTCTCTAAACCTTTCTTCTTCATGAAATCCATGATCTTCAAGACATATCTTGAGCTCAAGGAGAGAGAGAGGAGACGCCTAGAGTGAGAGGATCCAAGAAGCTTAAGAGGTAACTACACAAAACTCAAATCTATGCTAGTATGAAGTGTTGTTGGTGATTGTAGTTGGTTTTGGTGACTTTTGGTCAAGTTGTGAATTTGGAAAGCCCTAACCCTAAGGGTTTATGCTGACCAAATTTCTTTGAATCATGGTTAAGATGTGTTTAAATGAGTTAATAAAGGATTAGAAGTGGAAAAGTACAAGTTGTGGAAGCTAAAACACAAAAGAGCATTTTCCATTTTTTCAAAAGTTTCGGCTGTTAGATATGATTAGTTTTGATGATGTCAAATATAGATATTAAGTGATAAGAGCAAAAAGTTCATATAATGTATTTCTTTGACTAACTACTATATTTAATGTTACATATTTTGTAGATTAGTCAAGCAAAGAATGAAGAAGATTGAATTAATGAAAATGAACAAGAGGAAGAAGAAGAAAAGAAATTGAAGATAGTCAAGGAGCTGCCTACTCGGATTATGAAGAATGATTATCAAGAGGAAGATAAAAAATAAAGATATTGAAGAATGAAGAACTTGGTAGATCTATCATGAATATCAAGATTCAAGTTGTTAGATGTGATATTGGAGGTGTCTATAATGATTCCGGAGGTTTCTATGATCAAATAATGGTTGGAATATGTTAATATGAAGCTCAAATGACTTATATATGAGTTTTGGCACTTCTAGGGGTGTTATGCTCGAGCACAAGGTGTTATGCTCGAGCACAGGAAGAACATGCTCGAGCACAGACCACTTCACTCGAGCACGGGAGAATACTCTGTTCTACTCTGTTTTACGTTCAGCTTGAGCGAGGTCTGGTATTTTGATCATATCTCTCAAACCACACGTCGGATTGACCCGAAACCGGTGGCATATGAAAGAAGACTCCCAACACGTAAAATTGGCACCAGAATCATATTGAAAGAAGATCAAATGAAGGAGATATGATTCGTCGAAAATGAAACTGAAATCACCGTCACTTTCTGACACAGGTTCGGTATTTTGAGTATATCTCACAAACCACACATCGGATTGAGACAAGACCAGTGCCAAATGAAAGAAGACTCAAAGAGCTTTCCATGGATAGGTAATTTGTATAATTTTAACGTATATTCTAGGAGCTATGCCTTCTGGAAGTTGATGCTTGTGCAGACAAGCGAAATATACACTCCTTCGATCATAACTTACAGAATACAAGGAGTTTGGAGCTGATTCTTATTGCATTGGAATGCATATGATAAGAGCATTCTTATGATACATCATTTGAATCAAATGAATCAAATTTTTCTAAAGGGGTCCCACATCACCCGCGAGTGCAAAAACTTTCTCTCTGAAAAATGTCGTGCGAGTGATGTCCAGAAGCATATGAAACGTGAAGAAAGTTGCAACACTCGAGCACTAGGATTCATGCTCGAGCATTGGATGATTTCTCACTCGAGCAGAAGGTGTGTGCTCGAGTGAAGGACCACATCACCTGCGAGTGATAAATTCATCCCTCTGAAATCCTGATGCGAGTGTTGATTTTGAGAGCATATTCCTTGAGAATATGCGTCTCACTCGAGCAGAGGTATGTGTGCTCGAGTGAGGAACCATATCACTCGCGAGCACAAAATCTCACTCTTGTAAAATGATGTGCGAGTGACAACCCGAGAAGAAGCATGCACGTGAAAACTGAAGGCTCACTCGAGCAGGAAGTGTTGTGCTCGAGTGATGTTGAGAATTCACTCGAGCAGATACGAGAGAAGAGTTGCGAGTGCTTGCCCGAGAGGAAGTCAGAACGTGGAAATATGAACTGCACTCGAGTGAGGCATATTGCACTCGAAGTGAAGCTCTGACAAAAGCAACGAAGAAACACAGAACCTCATAGCAATCAATCCAAACATGGTTAAACGTTATACAATCATTATGTTTTCACTTGTTATTGTTTCTAAACATTATCTAACATATATTTCAAGTGTAAAACAGGAGTTTACATATTTGGGTTGAATCTTCAAGAATGGAGGTTACGTATGAAAATTCTTCACTCAACATGATGAGTCACAGAAGCCAGAAAATCATCTTTTGACCAATGATCCAACATACCCATGACTAATACTTCATCATATTAATGATTAAGTATTTTGCAGTGTGAAACAGGAAATTTAACGGTGAGCTTGCAGATTCAAATAAAAGTCAATTACGTTGAACTCCATCATTACACACTGAATGGCGGCTACCTACCACGACAAGCAACTGACACACCATGAAAAATTGTTTGAAACACAAGACGCTCCACTTTGCTTCACAACGGACAGAAGCTTATTTTTCAAATATGCTCAAATGGTCAAATGAAGCAGTGGGACTCCAACGGACGAATGTTCACAACGGTCATCATCTTCATCAACTATAAATGAGATAGCATTCAACTTTGATGAGCAGCTGAGGAAGATAGAGGAAACAGAGAAAAACGAAGAAAAACTGAGATAGCAAGCAACTACATAGAAATGTGAATCCTCTGCTTCTACCCATACACTCTCTATTTTCAGTTTCTGTATTACTTATCATTGAGAGAGTGATTATTTGTATTGTACTTCAGTGAGTATTTTATCCACTCTGTGAGAGAGTCTGTAAACACTTTCATCTATATTTCTGAGTTGATCTCAAGGTAGAAGGACCTTGAGAGGGTTGATTTTCTTACGGAGAAGCAGTAGAGAGAATTGCCGTAAGACATTCTGCTCGTAAGACTTACAAGGTGCAAGCAGTAGAGAACGTTGCTGCTCATAAGACTTACAGGGGTGTAAGCAGGAGAGAACGTTGCTGCTCGTAAGACTTGCATAAGTAAGCAGGAGAGGAAGATCTTCGGAATTGCTCTGCTCGTAAGACTTGCCGTAAGGGGGAGTATTTCAGTGAGAGATTTGTAAAAGGTTTCACAAGTACCCGGCTAAACTTGTGGGATTGTAAAGGCTTTTCTTGTGCCCGGATTAAACAAGAAGATAGTGGATTTGAAAATCTCAGGAGGAGCCTGGGGACTGGACGTAGGCCATCACAGATTGGACCGAACCAGGATAAATCACAGTTTGCATATTCTCTTCCCTAAGCTCTTATATTTCCAGCATATATTATTTAATCTAACTGTTGATTTATAAACCTTCATACTTATTATTTTCGTTAAGATACGAAAAGATTTCTAAAGTTCTTAAGTTTTTATTATACACCCAATTCACCCCCCTCTTGGGTAATAGCCGGTTCTAACATCGGCCAGCACTGTTCTGGGGGGAAGAAGCTGGATTTTCATGAAATAGATGGTTCTATTGGATTTAGTAGGCAAAAATAGGTGAGGTTACAGTTAGTCACTTTTTCGGAAAGGGCCGAAAAAGTGTAATTACGAAAACACCCCTAAAATCCCTTAACCGCGGCTGTCAAGGGTATTTTCATAATTTTACACTGAATTTGGCAATTTCAAGCCCAGAAATGGATTTTTTGGGTGAAAATATGTCAGGAAAGCCCTAGTCAATTTTGGGAAAATGTACCAACGGGCCGGGGTCTCGAGAGCATTTTGATAAATTTGCACCATATGCTAATATAACCACAAGAAACACTATGAAATAGTCTAAAATGATACTTGAATAGGTTATAACATATTTCTTGTACATTTAATATTTTAGGACCGACTCGGGAATTGGAAGCGACACATTTTACGAGGCACACTAAAAAGGGGTTAAAAGAACTTTGAGGTAGGGACATTATCCTTCATATATCATGCCATAGTTATATGTTTGTGTGAATGCCATGTTTGTAAATGTGTTTTATTAATCAACATATTTTTCTTAGAGAGGGGCATATAGTGCCAGGGTAACTTACACTGGGAGTTGGTGAGAATCTAACCGGTGTAGATTGTGGAGCTGGGCCCTACACATATATACATGCAGATGATGTGTTTATAATGTTCATTAATTGGTGCATACTTGGCACATATCACATGTACTTATTTTCTATGAACGATAGCATATTTCTACTGGGATTCCTTGGAATCTCACCCCTTTTTCTAAACAAAAATCTCAGCGGGTGCCAGTAGGACGAAAGGCAAAGGCGTAGACGTCGAGAAGTAATTGACACATGTCTCGAGGCAAGGTCAAAGCTGGTGGTTATAATTAGTTTATGCTTAAGATATTTTGGGAATCCTGTAATTATTGAAATTTCCGCTGTATTTTGTATTTTGTTTACGAACGATGTTGGGATTGTAAATGAATACTTTTATCAGTATAATTGTACTTTTCGTGTGCCCACAGAATCTTGTCTTTATTACTCTTCGAATATCGAAATGGACACGGGTGTTGACAGGTTCCCTAGCAAAAGGCCACAAGTCGATCTCTAGTAGTATCTTCAATTGATCTAACTAAAAATAATAATAATAATAATAATAATAATAATAATAACAACAACAACTCTTCCACTCTCGATTCATCTCTGCTCCAGAAATTTTGCCCTTGTAGTTAATATTTAAATATAGCTCATTATATTTCTCTCTCTTTCAAAACATCATTTAATATGGGTAAATTTGAAATTTTCTTACAATTTAAGATAAATTTAGTTTGTTAACTATCATTATTTGGTTTCAATGAATTAGTTAAAATGACTTATATTATGGATTGGAGGGCGTATACACTATACAAATTTTACTGTTACCAACTAATTAACTAAGTGATTAATACTAACAACAAACTAATCACGTTGGCTAATTTAACCATTCAACACCTTACAAGTTAAAAATATCATAAAAACATTAAAGCAAATAAAAGTAATTAAAAACAGAACAAGGTATATATAAATACACACACACACATACTGCCTGTTTAGATTAATTAGTGATAGAAGTTGCTCTTCCAACTTGATTTATGATGTACAAGAGATAAGTAAGTAAGCGTTTTGTCTCAGCTTACATGAACATGCTGTTGAAACACTAACTCAAGATGGATTAAACGATATGGGTAGATTTCATGCCATGGCTACGAAGCTTTATGTTGGTACTGGCTTCTAAGTAAAAGCATGCAGGAAATTCAGATCAATAAAACAAATATGGATCCAAATCAAATAAGACGAACTATAACCACACACTGAGATAGAGACAGAGTGAAACCTAAAATCGCCATAAACGATCACCACAAGCTCTGTAACATGAGCGATTAGAGGAGAAGTTGCGACGAGTAGCTTCAACTTCATCTCTCTCTTGCTGGCTCCCATCTTCACCATGAAACTCCCATGTTTGCCTCCCCACAAAGTTATTTGTACTGAATATGTACGAATCTTTCCCTCTTTCTCCTATCTTCAACTTCCACATTATTCTCTCTGTCCCTCACTCTCACTACTCTTACTATATATAAGCATGCATTTTACCATATTGTAAATCGCTTGAATTATTTTTTCCACTCAAGTCTTAACACGCCCCTCCCTTAAACATTCACATGACTTATAGCTTACTTTAAGAAATAATTTTAATTTTCAAATTATTTAATTAGTGTTATAAAAATATGGATGATACGAGAGAGTAAGGAGTACAAAAGAGAGAAATTCAAGAGAGAAAATAGAGAAAAATTCTCATTCACTTGTCTGTACAAAATTCTCAACCCAACGCCTGTATTTATAGGGGAAGAAAATGCGTATGAATAGTGAAAAACGCGTATGCTATGGTATTGCTACAGTACCTTATATAAACAGTATTTTCGGTATGAACAGTGTCCATGCTTTTTAGAGATCATGTTGACTGGAAGAGCAAGTTGGTCTGGATATGAGTCAATGGACATCTACATAGATAATGTGTTAACTACCATTTCTTGGTTCTAATGAATTGGTTAAAGTGACTTATATTATGGACCAAAGGTCATAAGTCACTTCAAAGATAATTTAGTTTCATTTTTCAATTTTGTCCCTATAATTAATACTCATTTTTAATTTTTCTCACTCATTGAATTTTCAAACACATTACCCTGCAAGGGTAAAAGTGAAAAAAAGTTTTAATTTATGATAGAGTATATTTAATGAGTTAATGTTCACTTCTTGTTTCTCGTAAATTAGTTAAATTGTCCTATATCATGGACTGGAGAAAGTACCGTATAATTTCTCTCATATTTATATTTGATATTTTTTTTGGGATCATATTTATATTTGACATCAATATATCAAATTTGACTATTTGAGACTAGAGGGAGGAATATATCAATTTTTTTTAGAATGTAAATAACATATCTTATTATCCAAACTCTATTCCATGAAGATTATTTACCTATGGGGAGTTGAGGACCTATTAAAAACCTTCATAGATTAAGAAATCAGTTAAAATTAGTTAGTTCTTTCAAAATTTTAAAAATTATCCTCAATAATGAAGTTCAATAATTAGAAAATGTAGTTTAATTATTTAGTACTCCATCTGGTTTAAAATACAAAAGTCAAATACCTATTTTATATTTATCAAGAAGTTAGTTAAAAGTAGTTAAAAACAATAAATATGCAATATATCTACTTTCTTTTCCCAATATACCCTTATTTATATTTATTAAGGGAATAAGTAAGATAGATAACAAATAGAAAAACTGAAGAAGGAAAATGTAGGGGAGAAGAATGATAAGAGAGTGTGTGGCAAATTTAGAAAAAAATATTAAATATAGGGACAAAAGTAAAGTGAGTCTTATAAAAGAGACACACCCTGTCACAAATTTAACTCTTATATTTTAAATAAGAGGGAGTATGTTGTTATCAAAACAAACAAAAAGTCTTATACATATTCAGAAGATAATGGCTATTTATCACTCACATCACATTGCGTCTTTAGCGGTCTCCATCCCTCAACTGCATGTTGTTATCAAAACAAATAAAAAATCTTACCATATTAAGAAGATAATGGCTACTTATCACTCACGTCACATTGCGTCTTTAAAGCGGTCTACATCCATCAACTACCTCCATCACTCTTTGCCCGACACTTGCGACAGAAAATATACACTCAAATTTGCTGTGTCAAATTATCTATGGATCTTTAATTTGGCATATGGTAATATATAAATGATGCTGTTCTTATAATATATATATATATATATATGCGCGCGCGCATAAATTAATTTGTTGGTTTTATCTCCCAAGAGAAAATTTGGTTGCTAAAGCTTCATCTTCAGATTGGCTAACGAGATCTTCTAAATTCACATGATTTGATTTGTTGATGAAAGACCTTGCTGATGCACCTTTTGATCCAAGATGACTGTTTCGTATTATACTCCCTCCGTTGTACAAGATATCGAGTATGCATAACCAAGTAAATATATAACGCACAAATGATGGTAAAGAGATAATCAAATGACAAATACATTCAGCCGAAAAAAGGTGTCTCTATACAATAGTTTTGTCATGCTATCGTTAGGATGGATCAAACATATTCAGCATATACTTCCATAAGTAAAACAACACGTCACAGAAATAAATGGCATCGACAACTCAAAGCTGAAACATGATAATTGGAATTTATCAGATCTTTTTGAACAAAATTTTCTGTTAAACCTCGGATAGGTCCCCAAGCCTATAAAATTATAAATAACAACATTGATCACATAAACAAAGACGCCTCAAAGAAGACGAAGTGAAAGAAGTGGTAAAATTAAATTACCAAAAACATCGGAGATCAGAAGAACGGTGAGCTTGGAGTTGGCGAAGCCAATGACATAAGTATCAATGCCACCAACTTCCTCAACACAGCCAGCTCAAATTTTATACTCCTTGGCCAAGTATGAGCCTTATGTGATCCGTGGTAGGCCCTCAGGGTGGGTTTTCAATCCATGGGGAGCCGAAAGAAATGCCTAAGCCTTCAGTGGGCCGAGGGGGGCAAATATTCCTTCGAGTCCATCCCAGGCACTCGGTGTGTCGGCACTTGGTGTGCCGGTCGATCGAGGGGGTGTGACAAAAAATATCTTGGTACTATTGCTTTACTTGGTCTAGCCTGTTGATTGGTATTATTGCTTTACACGTATGCTATTTATATACAGAATACACATCCACTTTAGTTTTATTTTAGTTGCATAAAAACTATTTTAAATAACAAAAGAAACTTATTCTGTTTCTTTAATCTCCCGTTATGTTTTAATCAATTTTTTTTTGGTTGGATAGACAGAGAGAGACCTGAGTCCTCTTCATGGTGGAACGAAATTCCTAATGTAAAAAGACGGGAATTGGTCACTAAAAGTGATTTTTTCTTCCTGATAAACCAAATTTGAGAATATTAATTCATCAGTGGTTGGGACTTGTGTTTATGAACTTACATATATTTTGAATTGAATGGAGTATGTATATAGTAATGTGTGCGTGTGTGTGTGTGTGTGAATGTGTCTAAATATATCATAGGTAGACAGAACCTTTTTTTCCAACAAAAATCCATCTTCAATTTAATAAAAGAGTCCCAACCATACAGAGTTGGCATCACAGTAACAAAGATTAATTAAAAGGACAAAAACTAAATACAGAACAAGACACAATGGAAGAATACTCCCTCTAGTCCCCGTTATCACTTGAAGAGTAATTAATGTTTATTTGTCAATTTTTCTTATGTATTTAATGTTTAAATGTGACTTTTTGTATATTCTCTCTCATTTGAAATATAATTTAATCTGGGTAAAGTTGAAAAAATATCATTTTAAAGCATTTTTAATGAGTTAATTACCGTTTCTTAATTCTGATAAATTAGTTAAAGTATCTTATCTTGTACAACGGAGGGAGTATAATAAGAAACAGTCATCTTGGATCAAAAGGTGCATCAGCAAGGTCTTTCATCAACAAATCAAATCATGTGAATTTAGGAGATCTTGTTAGCCAATCTGAAGATGAAGCTTTAGCAACCAAATTTTCTCTTGGGAGATAAAACCAACAAATTAATTTATGCGCGCGTGCATATATATCTATATATATATAAGAACAGCATCATTTATATATTACCATACGCCAAATTAAAGATCCATAGGCAATTTGACACAGCAAATTTGAGCGTATATTTTCTGTCGCAAGTGTTGGGCAAAGAGTGATGGAGGTTGTTGATGGATGTAGACCGCTTTAAAGACGCAATGTGACTGATCTGGTTCCAGAAATCAAGGTGTAAGTGGCTAAGCGGCGGTGACAGAAATACGAAATATTTTCATGCCAACGTTATCTCAAAAAGGAAACGGAGTAAAATTGCAGCTCTTCAAGATGATAATGGAAACTGGGTCTCGGATGCGAATCTCTTAAAAGATATGGCTTTTGATTTCTTCCATAAGCTTTATTCGGTTGAGAATGCCTCTTCTCCTTTCTCTCCTTGGGCGGCCCGTTTTCCAGCTTTAGACGCTCAGCAACTTGAGCTTCTTCAAAGGCAGGTTGTTCCGATCGAGATCAAGAACGCGGCTTTTGAGATGGGTGCTTTCAAATCTCCGGGTCCTGATGGCTTGCACCCCCACTTTTTCCAAACTCAGTGGGATTTGGTGGGGCAGAAGATTTGTGATCTGGTAATTAGCATTTTTGACAATCCGGATGAGGTGCGTGCGATTAATCAGACAAACATTGTTCTTATTCCAAAGGTTGATCATCCTACATCCTTGAAAGATTTTAGGCCCATCTCTTTGTGCAATGTATGCTACAAAATTGTCAGCAAGGTTATTGCCAATCGTCTCAAGGGTGTCATGAGCTATCTTGTAGCTGAAAACCAATGTAGCTTTATTCACGAGAGGCAAGCTGTAGACAATATCATCTTAGCTCAAGAGGCGATCCATACCATGAGGAACAAGAGAGGAAGAAAGGGCTTTATTGCTGTGAAAGTAGACATGGAGAAGGCTTTTGACAGGCTTGATTGGCGTTTCCTGGAATTCACCCTTAATAGCTTAGGATTAGGTGCGGATTTTGTCAAGTTGATCATGTGTTGTGTCTCATCCCCTTCCATGAGCATTATCTGGAATGGTATGTCTTCTGATTCTTCCTTCCTTCAAGAGGAGTTAGACAGGGTGACCCTCTGAGTCCATATCTGTTTGTCCTCTGCATGGAATTACTCGGGCAACTAATTCATCAGGAGGTAGAATTAGGGAACTGGCGTCCCCTCCAATTGTGCCCTTCGGGTCCCCGTTTCTCCCATCTCTTCTTCGCCGATGATCTCCTCCTCTTTGGTGAAGCTTCTTCAGAGCAAATGGAAGAAATGAGAAACGTTATGGAACTGTTCTGTCAGGTTTCTGGTCATAAGATTAATCTTAGTAAATCAAAAATGTTTGTGTCCAAGAATGTCCATTTTAACAGAGCTTATGAGTTGAGCCAGATGGTAGGGATTGGGCTGACGGCTGATCTTGGAAAATATTTGGGTGTTCCACTTCTTCACAAACGTATGGTCAAGATGACTTTTGCCCCGCTTCTTCAAAAGATCAGATTGAAGTTGTCAAACTGGAAGGGTAAATATCTGAGCATGGCAGGCCGGTCGGTACTCATAAAGTATGTTTTGTCTGCCATTCCTCAATATCAGATGCAATCGACTTTGGTTCCGAAAGGTGTCCTTTCTTCAATTGAAAAGTTAAGCAGAGATTTCTTTTGGAATCAGTATGATGAAAATAAAAAAATGCACCTGATTGCATGGGATGTTCTCAAAAGGAGGAAGCATGAAGGAGGTCTGGCAATAAAAGACCTTTGCTGCCAAAACAAGGCTTTGCTCATGAAATTGTGTTGGAATCTTGTCACAAAACCGGAAGCTATGTGGGTGAAATGTTTACGGGCAAAATACTCTTGTGGTCTATCTCTGGTTCCTCATGTGCAAAGGTGGCGTAATCAATCCGCTGTGTGGAGTGGAATTGTAGCAGTTTGGGACGAATTCCAAGGGGGGCTTGGAATGAAGCTCAGAAGTGGTAGGACCACGCAGGCTTGGCAGGCTTGCTGGGCCCCCGTTGATAAGCCTCTAAAATTCTTCATTGAGAGGAACATGCACCTTGTTGATTTGGATGCTCCTGTACGTTCATTTATCACCCAATCTGGTCATTGGGACAGGGTCAAATGGGAGACCTTTCTGCCCAATTGGGTGGTTGAAAAAATCATGACGCTCTCCCCTCCATTAGGCATTGAGGATGATGTTATTTGTTGGCGAAACGCTCCTGATGGTATCTTCAGCGTGAAATCTGCTTATGAAGGTATCTTCCACCAGCAGAACCTAAGTAATCAATCCCACTGGCGTCATTTATGGCACTGGGGAGTTTCTGAAAGAGTCAAACACTTTATGTGGCAAGTTTTCCACGAGAAGCTCCCAACAAACGAGATTAGAGCGAGACATAACCCATCTACCCTAAACACTTGCCCTTTTCAGTGTGAGATTGAAGAGAGTGTCCTTCATGTTTTGAGAGATTGTGAGCAGGCTCAGAGAGTGTGGGCTTCTTTAACTAACCATCTATACTATACTATGTTTTCTTCTGGTAGTTTGCAAGATTGGCTTAAATGGAATTCACAGCACTCTCCAGGAAACAAGAAGATGGCTAGATGGTCGTGGCAGAGAGTTTTTAGTACCACTTGTTGGCTACTTTGGAAGAACCGGTGTTGCCAGGTTTTTGAAGGTAGAGCTATCAAACCAGAAGAGTTAGTTCACAGATGCATCTATCATTTATCAGAGAGTGTAGAGAGCGGGCACTTCCTTCATCAGATATTTCAAGTCCCTGAGCGAGGGCTACTACATTGGCAACCACCAGAGGAGGGCTTTCTCCGTATTGACGTTGACGGTTCGACTGCTTGTGATTGTGAATCAGCCTGTGGAGGGGTCATCCGAGATCATCAAGGCAACTGGATTCGCGGATTTCAACAGAAGTTAGGTCACTCTTTCCCAACTGCTGCGGAAATCCATGCAATCCAAAGAGGACTCCAGTTATGTATGCAGTTGGGCTTCAAAAAAGTCAGACTGTTTACTGACTCTCTCCAGGCCATTCATTTATTATCGACACAAAGTGGAATTGACCATCCTTTTTATGATCTTATCTTCGAGACCAAGTCCCTTATTTATGCAGACTGGGATTTGCAGATTTCCCATACACATAGGGAGAATATTCGCTGTGCTGATCATCTTGCACGAAGGGCTCATATGAATACCCAGGCTTCTATTGAATTGGGGACATCCCCTATGGAATGTATCCATCTTTTTGCTTTGGAGTGTGGTGACTGCCACATGAACAATCGGTGGGACTTACCCCGTTGATTTGTAAACTTTCAAGCATTGCTTGCCTTTGTATTCCAAAAAAAAAAAAGACGCAATGTGACGTGAGTGATAAGTAGCCATTACCTTCTTAATATGGATAAGATTTTTTATTTGTTTTGATAACAACATGTAGTTGAAGACGCAATGTGATGTGAGTGATAAGTAGCCATTATCTTCTGAATATGTATAAGATTTTTTATTCATTTTGATAACAACATACTCCCTTTTATTTAAAATATAAGATTTAAATTTGTCACAGGGTGTGTCTCTTTTATAAGACTCACTTTACTTTTGTCTCTATATTTAATACTTTTTTTCTAAATTTGCCACACACTCTCTTATCATTCTTCTCCCCTACATTTTCCTTCTTCAGTTTTTCTATTTGTTAACTATCTTACTTATTCCCTTAATAAATATAAATAAGGGTATATTGGGAAAAGAAAGTAGATACATTGCATATTTATTGTTTTTAACTATTTTTAACTAGCTTCTTGATAAATATAAAATAGGTATTTAAATTTTGTATTTTAAACTAGATGGAGTACTAAATAATTAAACTACATTTTCTAATTATTGAACTTCATTATTGAGGATAATTTTTAAAATTTTGAAAGAACCATTTAATTTTAACTGATTTCTTAATCTATAAAAGTTTTTAATAGGTCCTCAACTCCCCATAGGTAAATAATCTTCATGGAATAGAGTTTGGATAATAAGATATGTTATTTACATTCTAAAAAAAATTGATATATTCCTCCCTCTGCTCTCAAATAGTCAAATTTGATATATTGATGTCAAATATAAATATGATCCCAAAAAAATCAAATATAAATATGAGAGAAATTATACGGTACTTTCTCCAGTCCATGATATAGGACAATTTAACAAATTTACGAGAAATAAGAAGTGAACATTAACTCATTAAATATACTCTATCATAAATTAAAACGTTTTTCACTTTTACCCTTGCAGAAAAATGTGTATGAAAATTTAATGAATGAGGAAAATTGAAAATGAGTATTAATTATAGGGACAAAATTGAAAAATGAAACTAAATTATCTTAGAAGTGACTTACTACCTCCGGTCCATAATATAAGTCACTTTAACCAATTCATTAGAACCAAGAAATGGTAGTTAACACATTATCAATATAAGTCACTTTAACCAAACCATTACCATGGATCACATAAGGCTCGTATTTGGCCCTCAGGGCGGGTCTTCGATCCATGGGGAGGCGAAAGAAATACCTAAGCCTTCGGTGGGCGAAGGGGGGCAGATATTCCTTCAAGTCCATCCCCAGGCACTCGGTGTGCCAATCGATCAAGGGGGTGTGACATTTTTCAGTACTTACCCCTCTAATTACAAAAAAAAAAAAAGCATCAATTCTAAGACATGATTTTAATTTGGGGGGGGGGTTTAGTTCATATACTTCTGACTCGGTTGTAATTTAATCTTTAATTTTTAACTCAATGCAATTCAGTCTTTATAATTTTTATTCAATTGAAATTTAGTCCTTAAGCTTTAACTATTTAAAAGTTTAATCTCAACGTTTCATGAAATATATATGGGAAAATCCCATAAAAATATGTTAAATTAGGGAAAAGACAAATAAGGAAAAACAACATCTGAAATCCCAAGCTAGGCCTCAAGGAAGAATTTCGGATTTCCAAATTTTTCCAAATGACCAATCTGTCTCTAAGTTTTGAAAAATGGAGTAAAGTTAATATGTATACTGAAGTTGTTATTTGAGATTCTGAAGTTGTTATTATCTATACCCAAGTTGTTAATGAGGCTTGACATGTGTGACTTCAAAATATTACACTAGTGAAAAAATCCTTTTTTAGACTGCCACATTTAGACCGGTTTTGGCGGATAAGGTCTTAAAAATTTGCGCAGTGGCAGTTCTGTAATTAAAACCGGTCTTAAATATTTTACATTTAAGACCGGTTTTTATATAAACCGGTCTTAAATGTTAAAACATTTTAAATTCTTAAAATTGTAACATTTTAAGACCGGTTTGTACAAAAACCGGTCTTAAATGTAAAACATTTAAGACCAGTTTTTATATTAATCAGTCTTAAATGTGTTAAATTTAAGACCAGTTTTTATTAAAGTCTTAAATTAGAAATTTCACTCTTTTAAGACTAGTTTTTATTGAAAACCGGTCTAAAAGGTAAAATTTTTCGCCCGTATTTTTACTCCCGCGCCTAGATCACTCGCCCTTTCTTCTCTTTTCACAATTTCTCTGTTAGCTCTGTCCGTGCTTGTTCTGAACTCATCCATGGCGTCCCGTCCCTCATTTGCTCAACTCTCCTCCGTCATTACAGCTGCTGTTGCTGTGTTCGTCGTCGCTATTCTTTGATTATCGTCAGTCTTCTCCGCTGGCACCTCTATTCTCCGCAGTGACCATTCTACTTTGCCTTGACTTCCCTTTATCAGTGCCGTGAATTTGAGGACTTCATTTTAACCTCAGTCGATGCCACCGTGACTTTGGGTTGAAGCTCACTCCTTGGTCTTCAATCAGGTTAGTGTTTGATCTGTTATTTAGTTGTATGTTGTTCAATAATTAATAATGTTCTATGAAAAAATGGTTGTTGTTGTTGTTTTGAGCACTTAAATGTAATCTGGAAAAAATTAAATCTGCACTTTCTTGTTAGATATATGCTTTGACTTTTAATTACATCCCTATGATATTTGGCTTGGAGTAATACCACTCTATGTTCTGTTTTAATTTAGTGTGATTGTTTGATTATTGTAAGTGTTATTGGTTTGTTAAAACAATACCAGTTTCAAATGGTGCATGTTAAGTTCGTTGAAAAACTCTATTGTTGTTGTTTTTTGTCTATCCTTTTGTTGTTGGATATAGGGTGCTAGAAGTGTTGAGATATATATATATGGATCATAGTTGGATAAACGCTAAACGAATGAGTGTTGAATATAATAATGGGGTGAGGGGTTTTTTAGACTTCACTAGAAGAAATGTCGATGATGGTAGTGGGAAGTTTTATTGCCCTTGTGTAGTATGTTTGAATGAGAAGCGACTAAGTACTATAGATATATATACACATTTAATTTGTGAAGGATTTTGTAATAGTTATACAGTGTGGGTATTGTTAGATCTCATGTTTTGATGATAACAAAGAATATTATGAAAAAGATTTGGTTAATAAATAAGTTTGAACAAAGTAATAACAGGGAAAATCATCACTTGAAGTAAGCATTGGAGTAATAAAGAAAGGCTAAGAGAAAAAGCTGAGAAACTTGATCAGAAGCAAGTTTTCTAAGGCATTACTAGAGTAAGTACTCGAGTAATGAGATAGGAACTTGAAGTAACCAGAGACACCTTCGAGTAACCTGCCAACAATACTCGAGTAAGTACTCGAGTAATAAGGTAAATGTTTTCAAGTTGCTCTCGGCCTGCCAATGTTACTCGAGTAGCTACTCGAGTAACCAGGTAAATCACTTGCAGTTGCTCTCAGCCTGCCAACGATACTCGAGTCTGTACTCGAGTTACTCTATTTCAGAAAATGTGTTGCTCTCGGCATTTTCAACCCTGTCAACGTTACTCGAGGAGCTACTCGAGTAACGCACTGTAGTAAGCAAAAAAATCTGAAGGTAGTACTCGAATAACTTAATCTGGTTTTATCACACTTTACTCGAGGCACTACTCAAGTATGCAGGTATTTAATCACTTATTTAAAACTGGATTACTCGAGTAAGTAATCGAGTAATATGTAGATTTATTGACACAGAACTTCAAGCCATTACCCGAGTAAGCTATGCGGAAAAATTATCTTTACTCGAGTAAGTACTCGAGTAACAAGGTAATCAAACTTGAAGTGCTCTCGGCCTTGAAATCCTGCCAACATTACTGGAGTGAAGCATCGAGTAACCTAAAGTTTATTTGAAGGTTTACTCGAGTGGGTACTCGAGTAACCTATGAAGAAAACAATGCAATACCTGAGTAAACAGGTATTTCCACAGGTTGAAATTTTGTTTACTTCATGCACTACCCCAGTAATGTTATGTTTACTTATTGACTTGCAGTTTATCAAAGTTTTCCCGATGATACTCGAGTATGTACTCGAGTAAACTTAAATGACTACTCGAGTAGCTACTCGAGTATGCAAGTCCAGAAATTTAGAAATCATTCTAACGTTCATTGATTTGTTTCCTATATGATTAACCTTTCATTGTATTAGTATTCTTAGCATATCCACAGATAAACAATGAAGAGATCTTACCAAATAAGGAAAGTCAAATGCAACGTTCAAATGTCACCTACTGCCACCATCGCAAACGGATATTTTTCAAATACTGAAAAAGTCAACTGTGGCTGCGCACGCTCTAACAGACATAAAGAAAAACGTTCCAACAATCATTACTAACGCATCTATATAAATGGGAAACTCCAAACAGAGAAAAGAACAAGAACACACACACGAACACTTTGTCAAGTTCATTACTCTGTTTTACATTATACTTGTAATTCTATGCTTCAGTGATTCTTATTCACTCTGTGAGAGAGATTTTTCATTCAAACTCAATATTTGTTATTGAGATAACTTAAGGTTGTGGAACCTTGAGTTGGGATTGGATTACAACTTGTAAGGGGGAGTGAGTGTCCAGGTGAAGGAACTTGCTTGTATTGAGGTGCCAAGAACCACTAAATCTTGGAAGTTATAGTGAAACTCTCAGAGAAGATCTGAGGACTGGACGTAGGTCAAAGTGGTTGTGGCCGAACCAGTATAACTCCCGGTGTACACTTCGGTGATATTTCTCCTTACTCTTTACTGTTTTAATTTCACCGTCAAGTTTTATATTTGCAACGAAATTTTTAATATCACCCAATTCACCCCATCTTGGGTGAAATGCTTGCTCTAACATTTGGTATCAGAGCGTAGGTCTTCTTGTTAAGGTATAACAACCTAAGAAGGATCCAATGGCAAGCATGGGTGAAGGAATTCTTCCCGACGGAGCATCCATCACTAGACCTCCAAGTTTTAGTGGCGAACACTTTTCTTTCTAGAAAGCAAAGTTCAGAGTATTCGTGATGGCTACTGAATATGGGCTATGGGATGTGATTAAGAGTGGAAACTATCAACCTACAAAGATTGTAGATTCTCAGAAAATTCCCAAGATGCCAGCGGAATATGATGAGAATGACAAGAAACTTATCACTCTCAACAGCAAGGCGATTCTGATGTTACAAAGTGCCTTGAGTCAAAGTGAATAGTTTAGAATTTGTACACTTCCAACAGCAAAGGAAATGTGGGAAGCTCTGGAAATAGCTCATGAAGGAACTTCGGGAATAAACAAGAATCGGATCAACACCTTGGTCACTGAATTCGATCTACTTCAAATGAAATCAGGTGAATCAATATCTGAATTTGAACTTAGATATACTCATCTTGTTAATCAACTTGCAGCACTTGGGAAAGTTTGTGATTAGCATACCCAAGTACGAAAGATTTTGAATATTCTTTCTAAAGAGTGGGAGGCCAAAGTCACTGCGATAGAAGAAGCAAAAGGAGAATCAATGAGATCAGTTGCTTCTCTATTGGAAGTTTTTCTGAATATGAAAGCAAACTAAAGTTCAAACGGGAACTAGATGACATTAGTGACAAGAAAAAGAAAGGTCTAGCACTAAAAGCAAAAGAAGAGAATCAAGATGAGGATGAGGAGTTTGACAATGACAAAATGGGCCTAATCATAAAACGATTCAGAAAGTTCTACAAGAAAGGTCAAGGCTTCAAACACTTTCAAAAAGGAGGAACTAGTAGCAAAGATCATATCATTTGCTACGAATGAGGAAAACCAGGACATATCAAATCAGAATGTCCAGAGCTGAACCAAAAGAGCAAAGAGAAGAGAAAAGGAAAATTCTTTAACAAAAAGAAGGCATTCGTATCTGCTATATGGGGTGATAGCTCCTCTGACGAAGAAAGTGATGAGGAAGAAGTAGCCAATATATGTCTTGTTACTCAAGAAAAACAGAAGAAGAGGTAAATGATTCTGAACCTACCTATGATGAATTACTTTCTGAATATAATGCTTTACATTCTGAATTCATCAAAGTAGTTAAAGAATTGGTTGTTTTCAAAAAGAAAAACAAAGCTCTTGAAATTGAACTTAAAGAAAGTTCATAAAAGGATTGTGAAAATTGTTCCTCTTTGAAAAAGAAAAACATTGATCTCACAAAAACTCTTGAAACATTTACACAAGGAAGTGAAATGCTAAATGTTATTTTCAAAGCTCAACGATTTGTAAATGACCGATCTGGAATTGGATATGATCCAAAATCAGATAGAAGGAAAGGTAGACAGAAAGCAGGAGGTAAGTCATATTTGAATTAATTCCAGCATTTTGTGCATACATCAAATCCTTTTGCATTTTGTAATTACTGTAATAGAAAAGGCCATTATACCTCTTCATGCATTCATAAGAAGAAAGGAAACATAGGAACCTACAAATGGGTACCTAAAGGCTCATACGTTCAGAAAATCATTTGTTCTAACCCAAAAGGACCCAAAAAGATGTGGGTACCTAAGACTTAATCATTTGATTGCAGATATGTCTTAAAGCATCCAAAAAATACAAGTGGTACATAGACAGTGGATGCTCTAGACATATGACCGGTGATTTCGAAAGCTTTACCAAATTGCAACCTAAAGAAGGTGGAAAGGTAAAATTTGGAGGAAATCAAACAGGAAGGATAGCAGGAATTGGTGAAATCAAAAATGACAATGGCATACAAGTCAAAGACGTATACTATGTCGAAGGATTGTGCCATAATTTGCTGAGTGTAAGTCAAAGTGCAGACAAAAACAACTGGGTAATATTTGACTCAGAAGAATGTCTAATTATCAACAAAGATGACTTACTACTTGATAAGAAGAATATCAAGGCTAAGCTCAGAGCAAAAAGGGAAGGTAACTGCTATACTCTAGATATTAGTAGAAATGAATCTGAAAACTATTTTCTGAGTAATGCTGATGAAAGTTGGCTATGGCATAAGAGATTGGCTCATGTCAATATGCATCAATTAGGAAAATTACTCAAAAAGGATTTAGTTCTTAGATTACCCAAAGTAAATTTCAAAAATGACTTGATTTTTGACGCATGTCAAAAGGGTAAACAAACTAAATCATCTTTCAAATTGAAAAATGAGATTTCAACAAATAGACCACTACAATTATTACATATGGATTTGTTGGTCCAGCAAGAGTAAAGAGCCTTGGTGGCAACTTATATTCATTGGTCATTGTTGATGATTTCTCTAGATTTACATGGGTTATTTTTCTATCATCAAAAGATGAAACCTTTGAAGAATTTATTGTTTTTGCCAAGAAAGTGCAAAATGAGAAAGGTATGTCCATTGCAGGTATTAGGACTGATCAT